>JANUYF010000005.1:116476155-116756155 GCA_026167975.1 Phrynosoma blainvillii
ATCCTCTTCCAGCTGGAGGTGTAAAGGAAGACTGCTCCACAAATGTGGAGCCAGATCCTGAAAGGTTCACTTGTGGAGGCAGGGAGAAGGAGAAATGGAGAGATGGATCATGAACCTTAGTGAAGGAGATGGCTGGTTGACTGACTCGACCTTTCCATGCTGCTACATTTGGTTGCAAATCTAGCTTGATATCTTTTCACACCTTTTAGCACTGAAATAGTTTTGAAAATTAACCCTAGAACAAAGATACTTAGCCTTTGGGCTGCTGGATATTTTGCTCTTTTAACTCCCAGAATCCCCCACCATTGGCCATGTGTGCTGGGACTTCTGGGAAGCGAAGTCCAAAATACTGAAAGGCCAAAGGTTGGGCACTCCTGCCCTAACTGTGCCCCCAAACTCTTTTGGATACTCTGTTCATGCTAAAGGCCATCCATTGAGATGTACATCTTTGTCAGCCAAGTATCCATGTGAACAAGTCTCATAGAGCTATAGGCATCTTGTGTTTAGTTTACTGCTGTCTTCTTCAAGTGATTCCTTCCAGATGTGTTACACTACAGCTCCAAGAAGTTCACCAGCAGAGAGTTTCTGGGAATTGCAGTCCAACACATCAGGGGGTCTACAGTTTGGGGGAAGGCGATGTACTGAGTCAGATGAATGGCTCATAGCTAGCCTGGTTCTCAAGATGAAATAAATGGAGTGGGTGGAAATGTTCTCAAGCAAATGTTCTTAATTCAGATTTTCTTTTCTGTGCGTGCATGTATGTGAGAAAACAAGGATTTATTTTCTAATTTTATGTTATTTTAAGTATTTGCAACAATAGATTCAGGGCTGTGGTGGCAGAGAGCAAAATAAAAGGCAGGGTGTAAAAGACTGAACTGGGTGATATTATGCCTAGTATCTAAAAATGCATTGGCGGGGGGGAGTAGGTTTAAATATGAGCATATGAAAAATATCTTGTGCTGAGTCAGTCCTTACATCTATTTGGCCGGGTGCTGGGTTCTCTGGCTGACAGTGGCTTTTCCAAGGTCTCAGACAAAGGTCTTTCCCCAGCTCTGTGCTGCTTTTAACTGGAGATCTCATCATGCAGAAGAGGGGAAAGTCTAGTCTGTAGATTGCATACAGGGCTTAAAAAGCCCCTGAAACTCCAGAAAAACCATTGAGTTCCAGCATTTTAGCTTTTACAAGCTCCCCACATCTATTCAAACCCCACCAAGAACTCCAAACGTGTCCCCCATCATCTTTTTCATTTTTAGGAATTGATTGCAATGGGCTTTTAATGACCTATTGTTCTGTGTATTTTATATCTTGTCTTTTAGTAAGATTTTAAATGATTTTAATTTTATAGATTGTTTAACTGCTTTGCAGGTAATTTAAATATGTTTGTTTACTAATGTTTTTGTATGTTTTTACTTTGTTCTGGTTTTAATATGCTGCAAGCCACCTTGAATCCCAATATTTGGGAAAAGATGTGAAATAAATTAATAATTATTATTATTATATGACAATTATTGCATGGAGAGCCAACATGGTGTAGTGGTGTAAGCATTAGACTACAAATCTGGAGATCAGGGTTTAAATTCCTGCTCATCTGTCGAAACCCACTGGGTGATCTTGGGCAGGTCATACTCTCTCAGCTGTTTTAATTTCAATTTTATATGTTTTTAGCCATATGCCTTTTTATTGTAATTTTCTGTCTTTTGTAATCTGCCTTGAGTCCCAGATTGCATCTGTGTTGCAGAAATAATGCAGTTTGACACCAGTTTAACTGTCATGACTCTATCCTATGGGATCCTGGGATTTGTAATTTGTTCTGGTACGCAGGTTCTCTGATAGAGAAGGCTAAATATTCCATAGAACTACAAATCCTAGAATTCCATAGCATTGAGCCATGACAGTTAAAGTGGTGTGAAACTGCGTTATTTCTGCAGTGCAGATGCAGCCCTAGTCTGAGAAGATGGTGCGATATAAATGGATGGAGGGATGATAGGGAGGGTAACAGTCTTGGGTGGAGATTTTTCCATCATGAGGCAAGAAGCTGCCTTGTACCAGATTCTGGTCTACTACTCAAACAGGTAGTGGTTCTCAGGCAGGCTGAAAAGAGATTTTTCTTATCAATTGCTACCTCATCCTTTTAATTGGAGATGCTAGGGATTAAATTTAAGTCCTTCTGCCTGCAGAGCAGGTGCTCTGTCCCTAGGCTAGGGTCATTTTCAAAATCTTTTTTACTATGAAGGGGGGCAAGACATTGTTGGTCTCAAGGGCAATATCCAATTCACTTTGAAACCGAATATACATTTACATACAAACTTTCACAAATCGACCTATACAGTCAGCCCTCACTATCCATGGATTCAACTATCCATGACTTGAAAATATTTTAAAAAATATGAATTCCAAAAGGCAAAGCTTGATTTTGCCATTTTATATAAGGGACACCATTTTACTATGCCATTGTATTTAATGGGACTTGATATATATTGTGTATATTGTGAGCCACTTTGGGTCCCTTTTTGGGAGAAAGGCAGCATTGAAATAAAATAAATAAATATAAACAAACAAACAAACATGGATCTTGGCATCCTCAAGGGTTCCTAAGCAGTTAACACTGAAGCCAGAAACAGTGGTTTTGCAGTGGGCCATTGGTATCTGCTGTGGTTTGGTTCCTTCCTCTGAAATATAGCCCACAGCACCTGGTATTCATTGGTGGTGTCCAGTCCAAGTACTAACCAGAACTGACCCTGCTTAGCTTCCAAAATTAGGCAGGCTCTGGTGCCTTTAGGGTATTTAGGTCTGCTAAAGTCCGTTGTTGTTGTTGTTGTTGTTGTTGTTGTTGTTGTTGTTGTGTTCCTTCAAGTTGTTTCTGACTTACCCAAAGGCAACCCTATCATGGGGTTTTCTTGCCGAGATTTGTTCAGAGAAGGTTTGCCTCCGAGGCTGAGAGCATGTGACTTGCTCAAAGACACACGGTGGATTTCATGGCCAAGCTAAGAATCAAACCCTGATCTCTAAAGTAATAGTCCAACACTAAAACCACTATGCCACACTGACTGTCTAAAGTCCACATGTATATGTGTGTTGTATGCTTTCAAGTCATCTCCAATTTATGGTGACCCTAATGCAAACCTATCGCAGGGTTTTCCTGACATCATGATGATGATGATGATGATGATGATGATGATGACAGTTTATTTATAAAGTTCTGTAAATTTACACAGCACTGATTTGTTTGCCATTCCTTTCCCCTGAAGCTGAGAGTATGTGACTTGCCCAAGTTCACCCAGTGGGTTTCATGACTGAGCTGGGAATTGAACCCTGGTTTCTAGTCTAGAGTCATAGTCCAACACTCAAACCACTATGCTTTGCTGGCTCTCTGGGAACCCATATTTGACCTGAAATGGATTGGAGATCTGAATCAGAATAAAACCCATGTTCAGCGGAGGCTCTGCTCCAGGTGTTCCTGTAAGGAAGAATGCTTTGCTTTAAGCTCCTCTCCTTACCTGTCCTGGATGATTTCCTACCACTAATCCCCCAATGTATAGAATCTGAACCTCTCCGTGGGTGTGCACTGGTAGTTGTGATGGAGGTGCCCCGGTAGGTGTGCACATTTCTAAAAGCGGGCTTTTAATTGTTCTCATGTCACCGTTGCTCATCTCCAGAATAGGTTGCTGTCACCCGAGACCCGCCTCTTGGCTTCTTGCAGCACTATTTTAAGCACTGATTGCTCCAATGCTATTAATATGAAGCGTGTGGGCTGCTATCCAGCCCTCCCAGCTCTCCTCCTGCCTCCCTTGCTTGCTAGCCTTTCTTGTGCACCTTGAAGAACAAGGGATTAGTTATGGTGTCATTCTAGCAGCATTTTTTTTAAACGGCTAAACAACATCCACACGTGGGAACGGCAAGTGATAGAGTGAGCTTGCTAGTCCAGTACCAGTGCATTGCTGGGATGCATTCAGAATGGAAGGAGAAGGGAATAACCTTTTGCAAATGCCTGTGGATAGGGCACTAGAGGCCATAGGGAGGTCTGGCAAACGTGCAGATGAGAAACACCTAAGCCTCCTTGCCTGGACAGCTGAGCAAGCTATTCATAGAAATCAGGATGATGTCTGGAATGCCCTGGATCAGGAAGACCTGGACAGAACTTTTAAACTTTAGGGTTTTTGTTTTGTTTTGTTTTGTTTTTTGGCCTACAGTTCCCAGAGTCCCACAACCAGAATGCCCAGTGTCCGTAGTGAATTCTGTGGGTTGTGGTCCAAAAAAGGAAATTTTGCAAAGTCTGCACTTGGGCCACACACAACAAATCCCTGCTCAAGCTTGAAATTCAGAGAGTGAGCTTTGTAGTACTCCCTGTTTCTCACCTTAGCTTATTTTACAGCGTTATTGTGAAATTAATTTTACATTCACTATTATCTGCCATATGGTCTTGATCTCTCTAGAGAAGGGGTGGTATACTAAGCGAGTTAATAAACTAGTGTATGTGTGCAACAGTGGGGGGTTGCAGACTGCCAGAAATAGTGCAAATTGAGTCCATTTTTAGGGTTAGAGTTAGGGTTAGGGAATCATGGAAACTATTTTATTGTGGCATCAGAGCTCTCTGGCAGAGAAGGCTCAATGTCTCAGAAAAAAAAAAACAATTCCCATGATTCCCTAGCACTAACCCTAACCCTAAAAGTGGACTCAATTTGCACTATTTCTGGCAGTCTGCAACCCCCCAGTATCACCAGGAACATTGATTCATTGGCCCCTCTCACTTGATAGAGCAAATGTGTAACAATCACCAGTTGTTTCAGAGTCGAACATGAGACTTTTTTTATATAGTGAAGCTAAGGCTGAGAGTGAGTGACCCATCTTCTCTTCCTGGGGCTACACTAGATCTAAATCAGAGTAAGAATAATGATTTCCATTTATTATGCTTGTCTAAGTGCTTGGGAGAGGTATCTGCAACAGAACCAATAAATGTTATCAAATTAAAGTTATTCTAACTGGTATTAATGCTTTTGTTATATTTTATATAGTGCCCTCATGGTTCATGGCACCACATACAACAAGACGGGTCCCTGTCAAAAAGAGCTTACAATCTAAAATGTGACACAATTGAACCAACAGAGGAAGAGGGAGGAAGCAACAGAGAAATTGTGACTCAGAAGCCAGGGAATGCCTAACCCCATAGACTTTGTGGAACAACAACTCCCATCTTCTTTCACCTTTACTGTGTAAATGCACTACAGCAGATTCCATATATTTGGTTGTTTCAAGAAGATGAGCTTAGCTTTATTTACAATTTGGCTTGCAGTAGGGCCTTCTTCCCAATCCAGCCTTCTCCAGATGTACTGCACTACAAATCACATCAGCCCCAAACTAGAGATGGAAATAATATTTGTAACTATTCATTCCCAGTCCAAAAAAGCCCCCAGGTTTTTAATAGCTGGAAAACCCTTCAGGCAGAATAATAGACCAGAGAGAATTTTGTACAATTTTCTCCTGGTAGTCAAATGTCTGAAATGTTGCAGAGGGATTATTGTACTGAGAAAAATACGTGGGTTTTGTATGTAAAAAAACAAAACAAAACCCTCTCATTTTCTGCAGAAAATTAGTTTTCTACAAAAAAACCCCCACTGTTATTTATCTATTTATTTGATTTATTCCCCACCTTTCTTCCCAAATGGTCTTTTGTTATGCTTTTTGCACAAACCCTCCACCCCTATGTGTTCTTCTCTGCAGAATAATTTTTCCATAACACTTTGGAACATTGTAATACAGAAAGACTGTTGTGGAAGAAGTTTGATTTTTTGTTTTTACCTCCTCATGCAATAGGGAGAAAACTCCTGTAATTATTTGTCTTGTCATTAGAAGACACAATAATTGAAGATTTACACCCGTACCCCAGGCCTCATCTCCAGGCATGGAAGCTTAAGGCCATTCCTAACAAGGAGATTTCCAAGTACTTTCAGAAGGGCACACAAAGAGGCTAGATTTTTCTTTATGTTTTGTTCTGTTTGCTTTGGTCAAGTGCAGGAGAAGAGAGTTTCTATTGTCCAGGTTTGGTGCAGAGTTGTGATGCAGAGAGGATGGGCTGGTTGTGAAGCATTTCAACAACTCCTCGCCCATCCAATCCACCCAAAATTTCCTTTGCTCTCATTGTCGTCACAGCACTGCTCGACTGACGCACATTCGCACATTTCGATCTGTCTGTCTGTCTGTCAAAGTGGCAGCTGAAGCCCTGTGGCTGAGCTCTCCTCTCCCCCCTCCCCAAACACACCTGCAGCTGCTACAGGAGAGACTGAAACCATGCCCCCACTCCCCATGCAGCCCTCTTGGAAGGGGTGGCAAAAGAAAAGGGTTGCTCTTCAGAGAGAATTGACAGATGGCTGGAGAAAAGGGTTTGGGACATCCAACATCAACACAACACTGCTTTCCAGCTGGTTCCTCCAGTTGGATTTCCAATTTGCCTTTAGGAGTGGGATGCATTCTGGCAAGGGACAGAGAGATGCTCAGCAGACTGGAGAGGCTGCAAAGGGGACAGGTGTCATCTCTACAGCTGCTGTCCCTTTGCTGTTTCCATTTCCACCAGCTACTAAAATAGGGTGTCTCCTGCCCACCTGTCTCTCATCTGCTCTTTCTCTTGGATCTTAGGATTTTGTTCTTGTTGTTAACTGTCATTCCGATCCATGGCGACCCTATGTATGCAACATCTCCAAAAACCCTGTCCTCCACTGCTCTGCTCAACTTCTGTCATTTCATGCCCATGGCCTCCCCGATTGAGTCTAACCATCTGAGGATGTGGGCTTCCCCTCTTTCTACTGCCTTGTACCTTTCGTAGCATTATTGGCCTTTCCAATGAAAGATGCCTTCTCATGATGTGGCCAAAGTATGACAGCCTCAATTTGATCATCTTGACTTCCGAGGATATTCCTAGATTTATCTGTTCAAAGAATGATTTATTTGTCCTCTTGGATGTCCACAGTATCCTCCATACTCTTCCCCAGCACCGCATCTTAAATGATCTTAGGGTTGTGCTGCCACCATGCACACATCTATCTATATCCCAAAGGGGGAAAGCAGGTGGGATAGCTGGGTTGGAGGAGAGAAGACGCTTTAGGGAAAGAAAGTGCAAATTTCCCTTGTTAGTCCTCATTAGCAAATTAATTATCCTGGGGAACAAATCAGACCATGTAGACTTTGGAGATTAAGGCCCAGAAGGACTTGGAGCTTTAATCGCTGGATGTTAATTGACCAAGGAAGCAAAAGACCTTCCTGTGTCAGACAGCCTCTTGAGGGAATAGATGAGGAAGGGAAGGAGGAGAAAGGAAGGAAAGGGAGGAAGGGGCTGAGTTTGCTAGCTGGCCTCAGAAATGGGAATTGGGGTTAGGTTTGGGGTCTCAAAATGTTGTTGGACTGCAACTCCCATTAGCAAGGCTGGATTGGGGTTGTTGTGGCCAGGGAGGAGTTCTAAAGATAGTAACTTTTCTGTACATGTGTGACTAGAGTTGCTAGATCCCTGGCTTTGAGATTTAAATGCCAAAACTGAGATCTAGGGACAACTCTTTGTGATGTCACAAGTAATGTTAATAAGGGAAGCCCCTGGTCATTTATTTAAGCATGATACATTAAGCATCAACAATATTGAACTCAACACTGCTTTTCAGCCAATTCCTCCAGTTGGATTTCCAATTTTCCTTTAGGAGTGGGATGCATTCTGCCAAGTGACAAAGAGAGACTCAGCAAATAAAAACATATTATTATTATTATTATTATTATTATTATTATTATAAAAAACATGAAGTCCAACAAATTATGTATGTATGTACACACACACACACACACACACACACTTTTTCAAGGTGGGGCTCCTGCTTGACATTCCTCCTCCTCCTCATCCTGAAGAGAAAAGTGTTCAGCCCCTGAGATCTTGGAATCCTGTGTGTGACACTTGAGTGTCTTCGTGGAAATAAATGACTGTTTAAATAAAATAAAAAATACAATAGACGGTAGCAAAAAAAACTTCATGTGTGAACTCATTTTCAACCCTACAGCTTAGGTGAGACAACAGCCTGATCCCATGTGGGATTTACTCAGTGATTCAAGTAGCACAGAGAATACTGATATTAGAAAACATGGAGAGATTTAAGAAGTGATTGGGGAAGAAAAGGAAGCAAACTATATCTTTTCCCTTCAGCAAGGGGCTCAGAGTCTGTGAGGGGCCTGGAGCAATTGCTCCACTGGAACCATTGATGATCCAGCACTGTCCATCAGCTGTAGCCAGCAAAGCCAGTGGTTAGGTATGCATGATGTGACATGTTGAGAACCACACACACACACACACACACACACACACTTTTAATCCATCTGTAAAAGCTGTGTTCAAATCAGCAGTCTTATCACCTTTGGAGGGGGCTCACAGGCTTAAATTTTGGCTTCTTCCTTTAGCCAAAAGACCAAAGGTCATTTGATGCCAGTTTTCCCTCCTCCAAGGTAGGATCTCATAACAAAAGGGAGACCTTCCTGGCCCCATTCGTGGCCAGAAAAATAGCAGCTGCAGGGAGCTGATTTCCTTCCTTCCTAGCAGAAAGAATACCTACAAGACCTTTCTAACTTGGAACTGACACCCAAATTTACTCTTTTTTTCCTCCTCCTCCCTCTCTTCTCTCTTTTCTGTCAGGTCTTTTGACTGCAAGCCTGGGGGCAGGAATGATTTTTGATTATTAATCATTGCAACCCACTTTTGGAACCCTTTTCAGATGATTAAAAATGCTTAACTATTGTGTTCTAGGCGATGAACAAAATTGCACTTTGTGAGTTGTGTGGTCTTTTTTGACCTCCAGCGAGAAGTCCAGTGTATTTCTGGGCATAACAAAACCTTGTGTCCACAGCTGTGTTTGCATGTGTACAATCAAGCATGTTCCATCAAAACACCCAGAGCCAGAAAACATGAATAAGAATAAAACTAAACTAAACTAAACTAAAATAAAATATACATTTATTGAACTCTGGGTGTCTCCTGACCCCAATAAATACCACTGCCCCACCAATGGAAGGCATTTCTGTTTCTTCCAAATGTGGTCTCTCTACAGAGAACCAAAGCATGTGACATTTGCTTCACTGCATCATAGTTTACCATAAAAAGAGAGCAAATAACAATTTTTGTCCCACTGTGTTACATTGCCTGGCATCATAAAATGCTAAAAATCATTAAATTTGTTGGGAATATTTTTGTCCTATCAGTGTAAAAGATTTGTAAAAAGAAACAGTATGTGACAAGCAGCTGAAATTTGGGGACTTTATTTACAACCATGCACCTGACAGTGCTGCAGTATGCTTACATTACAGGCCTAATTCAGGTCCAATCCTTTTAAACTGGGATATACTAGGGAGTCAGTCAGCATACAAAGCATATGTGCTGCCCCTGGAACTATGGCACTTCATTCTCCATTTGTGCACTTATCCTTTTTCCAGAACTACAGCACAGTTCTGTTTTATTGTGTGTGAACATTTAGATCCCCACATGCTCCAAATAATCAGATGCCACATGGCCACAATGATGGAGTGGGATTCCTTGTGAGATCATCACAGAGCAGCTGAATTTCTCTTTGGCTCAAAAGAATGAGAAGGAATTGATCTCAAGGTATCTGTAGCAAATGTACACCTGGGTACAGTGGCACAAGCAAACATTAAAAATAAAAGAATAGTTCTGCTCATTGCATGGTAGCTGGATAGTGGCCATGAAGTAGCAGCCTTGAATTTCTACATTCTACTACATTTCTTTTGCATCTTGTATTTATTTTATTTATTTGTCACTTTCCTTGATCCAAAATCAAAGCTTCCAGAGCAATTTATAAAGAATGCCCTTGCCCTCAAGCTTATAACCTGAAAGGCACAGAAGGAAAATGGCCTGGGAGGGTGGTGAGTAAGGAAGCAAATGCAGGCACTAGTTCTTAGTGGCAAACTCCTTATGACTAGCAGCTGGGATGGAAAACAGTTCCATAGAGAGGTGGAGCCATGAGTTGCTGGTGTTTCAGCAGAGCCAAAAGAATGAACCAGCTTTCCATCTCTCCAGGGTCCATGTCACCCTGCACAGTTGTAGCACTATAGTTCCACTTTTGGAATTGCTATGGAAACATCCTGAGATTTCCAGTTTAGAATTCTCAGCTAGAGATCCAGTCCCTCACCAAACTATAAGTCCCAGGATTCCATAATATACAGTTAAAGTGGAATCATAGTGTATAATTGTGTAGTATGAAAGGGCCTTTCTGCTTGCAACCTGATGGAATTGCTGCTAGGCAGTAATTGATGCAAAGAGGAACTTCTGGGAAATGGCTTCTCACCACCAGGTGACAGTAGGTGGTATTATTATTAGTGTGCAAGACACTTCTGTAAGAACATAAGAAGGGCTTGGCTGTATAAGAGCAAAGAGCTGTCTCTTCCAACATTGCCTTTCCATTAGTGGTCAGCCAGATTCCTCTGGGAAGCCCAAGAGCAAGATACGAAATGCAACATAGACACATAAGAAGCTATCTGAGTATTGTTCAACTGACAGGCTATGGTTCTTGTGGGTTTCAGAGAGAGCCTTACCTGGAAATGCCAGTGATTGAACATGCATGCAAAGTATGTGCTGAATTCCCCAGCATAGAAGTTTCTTGAATGGTTTCTTGCATATGCCAGATCTGAGCTCTGGCACAGAGGTAAGAGAGAAACAAAGCCCTCAGTGAGCCCTATCTCAAATTGAGCCATGCCTAGCTGGTTGCTGGCATGGCTCGGTAGTCTTATTTATTAGGAGTTCATTCCTTCCTGGCACTGAATTCTCATTTTATTTTGTTTTTCCTTCTTCTCCCTCCTCCCACCATTTCAAGCCAAACACCTGTTCAGTTTCCAAAGGCAGGAAAAGTTATTTCTCTTATACAAACTTCCTGCAGAAGTTCTTGGTTCTTCAGCTGTGTCTGGTGGTAGGAAAGTATATGAGTGGGGGTGGGTGTCCCTCTAGAAAGTAGTTCAGGTCATCTTTTATCTTCACACACAGACACCCCATATCCATCTGTTTATTTCATCAAGGAGAGAGAACCTGGACCGTTCACAGATACTTGCACTTTGTAAAGCAACTTGAGACACCATCTGGGGACAGAGCCGTCTGCTGTCTCTCCAAAAAGATCAGACAGAGATCCCTAGCTTTCGATCTCATAACAAAATGGCTATATATAGTGGAGGTTATATAATACCAGCATTTTATTATTTAGCACTTTATAGAGTGACAGAAATACATACCTACATACAGGTCTATGCCCCAAGAAACGTACACTCTAAATTTCAACAATATAGGAGTCAACAAGGAGAAGGAAAGTAGAGATTATAGTAAGAACAGAAGGATAATCTAGTTCTGTACATATGGGGATATGTAGGTTTTGCATAAAATAACACCAGTCTTGTATACTAGCTCACCAATGCAAAGGCGTAATACAAGAAAAACAATGAAGTACAATAACTAAAACAGCTTTAAAAGGAATTAAATGACTGTTCAACTTAAAATGCTCAGCAAAAGCTAAAAGGTTGGAAAAGTTTAAATGTCATCTTTGAGGGCACTCCCTTGTACAGCATTGCAGAAGTCCATCTTTCCTGAACCTGGTGCCCTCCAGATGGTGTTGGACAGTACTGTAATTCTCATCATCCCTCAGCCAGCATGGCCTTTGTAACCAATATACCTAGACAGCTCCTATTTGGGGCAAGGTGCAGTAGGAATTGGCCAAGAACGACCCTTGTTTCTTATTGCAAATGTGAGAGGCACGTTCCTTTTTATCTTGTTTGTTGCAGAATTTGGATTTATGGCAGCTGAGGCTCAGGAAGAAGGAAGGCATTGAGCTATGGCAGAAATGGTAGGAGGAGAGGCATGGAGAGGGCAGAATAGAGAGGTATATACAGCAACGGAATACATTCTTTCTCTGGCAATTTGCCTTCTTCCCTCCTTCCGCCTCCCTTCTGAACTTTCTAAATGCTCTCCATCTCCTGCCTGTAAGTTTTCATAACCTTGTTAGAGATGAACTGCAGTGAGCCAGAGACCTTGAATTCAGACACACTGTAATTCACTGCTCAGCACAACTCCTATCCACATGTTTAAACCTTTGAACATAGCAAGCCACTGGGAAATTCATCCTTCCCAACCCACAGAAACAAATATTCTACTTTTCTCTAGTTCGATGGGGTTTGGGAAGAGGTGCTTTCTGGTGGATTGTGCCCTGAACTTGAAAAAGTTCCTTTTTTGGTTTTTATAACTCCCAGAATCTCCTGCTGTCACAGCCATCAGCAGCGGTGGGTGGTGGTGGTCCAGAAGTTGTAGTCCAAAAGAAGGAATGTTTCCAAGTTCTGACTGTGCCTCCTCTCTTTCTCATTATGACTCCCTTATGTTCCAGTCCTACGTTCCTGGCACTGGTTTTGTTGTTCCAGCTCTTGAAGGGTCTTTTTGGTATCCAGCTGTCAAAGTAGTCCAGAACCATGGATCTATACCTATCCGCCCTCGACTCTGAGCTCTTTCTTCTCCCCCCAAACCCAGCAATCTGAGATTAGCATCTCCCCATCCTCCCTGTCAATCCTTTGATCAGTGTCAATTTAGGAACCATCAATTTCCCCTCCTTCCTGTGGTAACCGTAGAGATGGAACATTATGCAACCAGGATGATGACTGATTCATCTCCTCCACCCCCTCTCTTGTCAATTTTTTTGTCTCTGCCCTGTTCAAGGTGGTATCGTTCTCCCCTCCCTTCCTGGGATCTAGGATCTGCTCACATTTCCAAGCGCCCTGGCAAAACACAAAGAGATTTCATACCCTTCCTCCTGTTTCCTCCACAAGTCAGGCAGCAGAAGTTGTGTGTTAGGAAGGGAGACCCATCTGCACCAAGAGACAGAACTACAATAATAACCAATGGAATTGTTCCAGGCAGGTTAGCTAATTCTGAAATCAGGGGAAGGGATTGACACTGACAGGTAGATTGTTATTAATTTTACCTACTTGCAGGTACTTGCAAAGAAAGAGCAAATTGCTTTTCCTATTAATTAACACTGAAAGATATGAAGACTTTTAACAAGCACAACGTTTACTTAGAACAGCTCCCCATAGATTCAGAGTTCTTATTCCCAAGAATGCATGCAAAGGATAGTTTGCAGACAGGCTTCAGTATTCCTAGAAGGGCTCAGGTATAATTGCTGTCTTAATATTTCTTAGTATGTGACCATTTAGCACACTTTTTATTCATTATTCTTCAGGAGGCTCAACTCCATAGCAGTCATGGTGGCCCAGTTTTGCTCAGCTCCCCTAAGCTAACCTTGGGGAGGGCTGTTCTAGGGTGTAATGCCTCAACTCTTTATTTTTCTAAAGATATTTCTCATGGGAACATTTTTGAGGAGGAGGAGATGATAGAAATGTTTATTCCAGTGCTACCCAGAGCGGGAACTGTTACAGGAAAACTGACAAAATTTCTTTCTGGTATTTTAGGTGTTTTCTGCATGGCCCAAATAATTCATCCTCTCCCAGGGTCCAATCCTCGGTTCTGGTGCAAACTGTCTGGATGACATACAACCAGTTAAGCACTGAACCCAAGGTATACCCAAGGTATACTTAAGGTAAAGATAAAGGTATTCCCCGTTGACAAGGTTGTCAAGTCATGTTCAGCCGTAGGGGGTGGTGCTCACCTCCGTTACTAAGCTGAAGAGCCAGCGTTGTCAGAGACTACTCTGTGATCCTGTGGCCAGCATGACTGCACAGAACACTGTTTACCTTCCCACTGAAGTGGTACCTATTTATCTATTTGCATTTGCATGCTTTTGAACTGCTAGTTTGGCAGAAGCTGGGACTAGGGACAGGAGTTCACCCCATCATGCAGCACCCGGGCCTCGAACTGCCAACCTGCTGATCTTGCAATCAACAGATTGCCCCCCTTACAATGGTTTAAAATAAATCACCTTTTGCTCCAGAACTCACCAAAAGATCCAGAGCCCTCCATAGTGATACCAGGTGTGATTTATAATGTGTCCTACTGTGTCACCTGGGGCCACCACTGCTGCCGCACGTCACTCGCTCTGAGGTCAGAAAGAGGTGCCCAGCCATCATTCTGACCTCAGAGTGAGTGACTTTCGGTGACAGCACCGGGCGGCACAAGAGGACATGGGTGAGACAGCTGCCTGCTGTCACAATCGTGTGCCCAAGGTAATGGGTGTGTGTGTGGAATCGGAGCAACTTTGAGGCCAGAATATTCTGGGCTGCTCCTGGTGTATCCTCTGGCCCATGTGGACCTGGCCCTAAAGACAAACAGGTTTAGTGTGGCATAAACTTGCATGGACTATGAGGCTGCATCCACACTGCAAAAATAATCCAGGTTGACACCACTTTATTTTTTTTTCCATTTTTTAATACTCTTTATTGCAATTTTATAAAATTAACATAAACATACACAATACAAGACAAAACATAATAAAAATATAATAACATGTAAACATATACTAACATATAATTCTAAAAATAAGACTTCCTTATGCCTAATTCCAAGTATAACTAGTTTATATTCTTGTATCCAAATTTACACACTTCACATTCATATTCATGTGAACGTTTTCCTAAGCCTTTGTTGATATTGTTAAACTATTATAATAATGAGATATATAAGTCTCTTTATTTAAATAAAGACACCACTTTAACTGTTGTGGCTCAATGCTATGGAATTCTGGGAATTGTTGTTTCATGAGACATTCAGCCTTCTCTGTCTTAGAGCTCTGGTTCCACAACAAATTGCAATTCCCAGAATTCTATAGTATTGATCTGTGGCAATTAAAGTGGTATCAACCTGGAGTTTGGATTAGGGGTACCTTGCATGCAGCAACAGAGCTGTACACCTGATATGACTAGGGATTGTTACATTGTAGTCTGCTCTAAGACACATTGTTCGTCCTTACCCCTGTATGCAGGTGGCTAGCTAGATGTATAAGGGGGAAAGCAAGCTGAAAAATGGTACAGAAGGACTAAATAGTGCAATTGCTTGCTAAACTGAAGCACCTTGGCAGGTCTGATACTGTTTCTTTTGGCTTGAACGGTGTCCTAGGCTTCATTCCCACTTACAAATAAATCCGTTTGCAATCCGAATCGATGGATCGGTTCAACAGTGGAGTGTGATTCACACTACATTTGCCCCGATCATATTTTCTTGTTGTAAAATAACCCACTTGTCGTTCACATTGGCTAATGAGTCGATTCAAAATGGATCCTCTTCAGCCGGCCAGCAAATTTAAAGGGCAAATTTAAAGCAATTCTGGTCCGCATCCCGTTCACACTTGCGCTGAATCGATTTATTGCAAAAGACGCAGAAAAAAAGAGTGTCAAAAAGATGCACGTTAAATGAGTCTAGCGCAGGGGCCCCCTCACCAGACTGCTTCGGCGCTTCGGCTCAAGTGTGAACAAGGGTCATTTAAACCACTTCAAACTGGTTAGCAAACCGGGTTATAATGTAGTGGGAAAGAGGCCCTAGGTTGGCTGTAATTTCAAAGAGCAATCATTTCATACACAAAGCTAGCACTAACCTCCTACAGTTGTTTGTGTATTGGGACCCCTACATACATGGATTTCTCAAACTCTGTTGATTAAATCTCTTATTTTAATTGCTTGCCTTTTGCACATTCTTTCTGCTTTTGGTGTTATACCTTTTATCCTTTCAATTATGTTTATCCTTTTGATTATGTTTCCTAATAAGCATTTTAATCTCATTTGACAACCCAGTTTTAGCCCACCCATTGCCATACATTTAGCAATGGACGTGGGGGAACATTAAAAAAAGTGTTTTGTTTGCTAATGCTGAGTAAACCTTAGCTTGAAGGTGCTTGCAGCTGAAGCTTCCATTTTGCAATTGTCAAACCTTATTCATGTAATTTAATGAATGGACCAGATTTTAACATCTTCCACTTATTGTTCAGTTTCTGCTTCCCCCTCCTTTTCTGAAAAAATACACTAAGAATAAAATAAAATAAAATAACTGCCACAGTGTCATTTGACCGGTGAAATCCTTCTGGTTGGTAATAACCTGATTCAGTGCTAACTCTGCAGCAACCTACACAATTCTGGCTCTCTCTCTCTCTCTCTCTGTATGTTGTATTTATATTTTGCTATCCAAAATAAAAATTTGAAACAGCAAAAAATAAAGAAATTTAAAATGCAATTGAGTGAAGCCTAAGCTATGAAAGGATTTTTGTTAACTGGTCAACTGATTAGGTCTAGCAGTGAAGTCTGAAGCATGAGCACACTGTCCCACTGTATTCATGGATAACTATCTTCAAGTGCTTGGAAGTAACATGTTACAAACAAGTTCCCTATAATTAATTTTTTTTTGCAATAACTAAAGCATAACATTACATCATAATTGCAAACTAGCAAAAGATACTTTTACTTTCACTGCTTTTATGGTAGAATTCAGAAACTTATAGTCATGTTAGTCTGGAATATCAACATGTAAAGAGGGATCTTTAGCACCTTTGAGACTAACTGTGAGAAAGAAGTTGTAGCATGAGCTTTTGTAGACTTCCTGAGATGCATGGAGTGAATTGGTGCCCAGGAAGGACCTTTAATATATGCCATCCTCTGTAAACAACGCCCTTCAGCACTCTACATAGGCAAATCTCTGTGTCAGAGGATAAATGGACATAAATCAGATATTAGGAATGGGAATACACAAAAGCCTGTTAACACTTCAGTTTTCCTGGACATTCCATCAATGACCTCAGGACAGCAGTCCTTGAACAACAACAAAATTACAAAGGATGATTGGAAAGAGAAACAGCTGAATTAGGATATATTCACAAACTCCAGCCCATCAACAAAGGGTTGAACAAAGACAATGGCTTCCTGGCACACCACACATAACATAACACTGGGCACTCTTAGCTGGTTAATATACAGTGAGCCCTCCATATCCACAGATTTTTTATCCACAGATTCAAGCATCCATGGTTTGAAAATAATTTAAAAATATATAAATTCCAAC
The DNA here is from genome assembly GCA_026167975.1 of Phrynosoma blainvillii. Lineage (NCBI taxonomy): Eukaryota > Metazoa > Chordata > Lepidosauria > Squamata > Phrynosomatidae > Phrynosoma > Phrynosoma blainvillii. The sequence goes on from JANUYF010000005.1 coordinate 116,493,155, forward strand.
AAGCAAACCTACTGCTCCACTTTAGAATGACAAAAGCCCTAGAAATACAGTTGCTTCCATATCTATGGATTTTTTTTTTATCCACAGATTCAACCATCCACTGCTTGAAAATATATTTTTAAAATACATAAATTCCAAAACGCAAATTTTGATTTTGCCATTTTATATAAGGGTCACCATTGTACTATGCCATTGTATTTGGGACTTGAGCATCCACGGATTTTGGTATCCAGAGGGAGTCCTGGAACCAAACCCCAGCAGATATCAAGGGCCCACTGTATCTCCTTTCTGGCTCCCAATCCTTCACACACCACATTCCAAAATTCCCTCCGCTGTTCATATGGTCCTCTACCCACCCTGGTCTTTAGGCAAAATCTTTCCTTCCGCCTTATTCCCTCAATGACCATTGTTAAAATTGACATCTCATCACCATACCCACAAGTTTTGCATTTATATGGCTATTCATACAGTCTGATTATAAAGGTCCTTCCAGGGCACCAGGGCACTCCATACATCTAAGGAAGTAGACCATGGGCCTTTGCAGACTGCCAGAAATAGTGCAAACTGAGTCCACTTTAAGGGTTAGGGTTAGTGCTAGGGAGTCATGGGAATTTTTTTTTCTTTTTCTGAGACATTGAGCCTTCTCTGTCAGAGAGCTCTGGTGCCCCAATATAATACAGTTCCCATGATTCCCTAACCCTAACCCTTAAAGTGGACTCAATTTGCACTATTTCTGGCAATCTGAAGATGCTTGAAGGTGCTGCAAGATCCCTTTGCATACCTCTTCTGTGGTTTAACTGTTACCATTTTGGTTACTTTTATAATTACACTATACTTTTATATTTATAGGTATATCATGTATAGGCTGGCGGCCTCATTACCTTGGTGTGTTGTACTACAGGCTGGCTGCTTTCAGCATTCTTGTGGAGTTTTTTTCTAAGGAGCCATGGCAGTTAAAGTGGTGTCAAACTGCTTTATTTCTACAGTGCAGATGCACCCTGACTCTCTGGAATTTTCATCATGCTGTACTTTATCTCCCTTGCCTACCAAAATGTGCATTGTTTTGTGTGTGTTTTTTTCTGGGTTTTCTTTTTTTTTTTTTCTGTTAACCCATTTTCAAAGACAGACTACAAGTTTAGAATATGCCAAATAGACAGAGAGAAATACTTGTCTGTGGAAAACAATTATTATTATTATTATTATTATTATTATATTTATAGAGTGCTGTAGATTTGCACGGCGCTTTACAATATTAGTAGCCAAAATACAAATAAAAGCCTGCCTACTGCGTGCAGTCTAAAAATAGAAGAAGAAAGTTAATAAAATATTAAAATCATTAACATCTAAGATCAAAACAAAATCATAAACAATAATATCATAAAAGAGTAAATATACTGCTTCAAAAAACAGCAGCAGCAAAGTAGCTTGCAAAGCAATTAGAATACAAAAATCCAGTAGAAAACCAATGCAGTAAAACTCACTATATACCGTATTTTTCGCCCTATAACACGCACTTTTTCTTCCCCAAAACGTGCGTGGGGAAGTCAGTGCGCCTTATAGGGCGAAGGGCCGAGGCCGCGGGGAGAAGGAGGGCTCCTTCCCCCCGCGACCTCAGTCTTTGAATGGGCTGGTGCTGGGATCGCTTCGATCCCAGCACCAGCCCATTGAAAGACTGAGGTCGCGGGGGGAAGGAGCCCTCCTTCCCCCCGCGACCTCAGTTCAATGGGCTGGTGCTGGGATCGGAGAAGTTCTCCGATCCCAGCACCAGCCCATTGAACAACTGGCCTCCGGCTAAAGGGAGGAATCCTTTTTTCCTGGATTTTCTTCCTTTAAAATTGGGTGCGTCTTATATGCCGGAGCGCCTTATATGGCGTAAAATACGGTATTTGCCATAACAACTAAAAAAGAAGAACAGCTCAATCTGGAGAGACAGAGAATGAAGGTATTCTGAAAGAGAGCGAGGTAGCATTGTATGTGCATTACTACAAAGTAAACAAATCTGAAATGAAATAATATGAATGTTTAAGCCCTATGTGGACTCCACACAATGTCCCTTATTTAAGAGATCAGCCATTTGTGAATGGAATGAGCCTTCTGCATGCTTGTATGGTCAAAGAGTTTGGAAGAAAATGGCCAAAACTGGCAGGAAGGGGGATGGGGAAAGGCAAAGAGGATTACCTGAACATCCTCATAGGGTTAGCTTTAAACATATTCTCTCTGCAGCTTCAGTCAATGCATTTTATCTATTCACAGCATTCCTCTCTTCCCTTATTTTGTCCTTTGTACTATTCTTCTATCCATCCTTTTCGCTCCCCATCCCCCCAAACCCTCTCATCTTGACCTTCTGGTGAGACCATCAGGAAGCATGGGGAGGGATGAATGTGTAGGAAACAACAGAATGGTCGGATGTAACTATATTTAACAGTCAGGAATGGGGTCTGAGTTCCCACAGCCAGTTCAGTCTTATCTGGCTAGGGCACCTTGGAGGTTGGCCTAAACTCTTGGAGTGCAGGTCAAGCCTGGTCATTGCAGGGAGGGTCTGTTTCCTCCATTGGTTGGTCTTTTGTGAGAGCTCAGAAAAGTTCAACCCCCCCCCTTGAAAAAAACCCAGAGCTCCAATCCAGCCATGGCTGTGCAGGTTGGGAGATTTGGGGAGCAATAAAATTTTCAAGCTCTGTAGAGAGAACTTGTAGCACCTGAAATAAAGAAGTTGGCAGCATGAACTTTCATAGACTTCAGTCTACTTCCCCAAATGCATATGTGCTTCTGAGGAAGTAGATTGAAGTCTACGAAAGCTCAAGCTACCAACTACTTTATTTCAGTAAGTCTCAAAGGTACTACAAGATCTTTCTACATGCTGATTCTACAGACTAACACAGCTATATCTTTGAATTTCCAAGCTCTGGTTGTTGTTTCCTTGAATGAAACAGAATTAAAGAACAGCAGCTCTACATTTCATCAAAGGTTCTGCCTTCAAAAAACACCAGCAGCAAAGTAGCTTGCAAAATAATCAGAATAAAAAATTGCAGTAGAAAACCAGTGCAGTAAAACTCGCTATATATTTGCCATCACAACAAAAGGAAACACAACATAGTCTGGAGAGATAGAGAAAGAGTAGGTCTTCTGAAAGATTGCATCATTTTTCCAGAAATGCGGCCTGAAGTTTGTCTTTCAAGTCTCGGGAAAAGATGGAGAAACAAGGAGAACATAAAGTGGGGGGGGGGATGCCTCAAGATGTATTGCTTCATAATTTTCCTTTAGATCCTTCATCCAGCATCCTAGCTTGTGAGCTGTATTACTATTGCAATAAGCAATGGAATTGAATGGAATATGGAACGAGTCAAATCTTTTTTCCCTTCCCATCTTCACGCTTTAGTCAGCTGCCTTTGCCTTCTGTTTTTAAGGCCATGCCAATCCAGATGCAACCTCTGATGTCTCCCTGTCCTTTCTTTTTTCCTTTCTTACAGGATGGGTCCCGCCAGCGTTCCCTGCAGCAGAAGAAGAAGACTGTCTCCTTCAGCACCATAACCAGCAACCGCAAGCTCAGCAGCACTGCTGCCTGCATTTCCTTCATGCTTGAGGGCTGTGAAATGAAAAAAGTGCGTTCCAATTCCCGCATGTACAGCCGATTCTTTGTACTGGATCCAGACTTGCGCTTCATGCACTGGGAGCCTTCCAAGAAGGACTCTGAAAAAGCCAAAATTGAGATCAAGTCAGTAAAAGAGGTGCGGGTTGGGAAAAAGACACCTGTGCTGCGCTCCAACGGTCTCTCAGACCAGTTCCCAGATGAATGTGCCTTCTCCATCATCTATGGAGACAACTATGAGTCCTTGGATCTGGTAGCCAGTTCTGCTGATGTGGTGAATGCATGGGTAATGGGTCTGCGGTATTTGGCCTCCTATGGGAAACACACTTTGGAGGAGGCTCCTGAGGCTGGACACCCGAACCCCCGCACTTCCTGGATCTCCTCTGTCTTTGACATTGCGGACCTGGAGAAAGAAGGCCGAATCCCAATTTCCCGGGCTGTGCAGCTCATCCGAGCACTCAACCCTGGCATGAAAGCTTCAACCATTGAGCTAAAGTTCAAAGAGCTCCAGAAAGCAGCCAGTGAGCGAGTTGGGGAGGAGGTGAACTGTGAGGTCTTTGTGGAAGCCTATTGTGAGCTGTGCACCAGGCCAGAAGTTTTCTTCCTCTTGGTCCAGTTTTCCAGCAACAAGGAATATATGGGCCTGAAAGACTTGATGAGCTTTCTAGAAGCTGAGCAGGGCATGGAAGGGGTGACGGAGCAGATGTGCAGGGAAATTATCAGCAAATACGAGCCGTCCAAGGAAGGACGGGGAAAGGGCTACTTGGCCGTTGATGGCTTCACTCGCTACCTCCTTTCTGCGGACTGTGACATATTTGACCCACAGCACCGCAAAGTGTGCCAGGACATGAGCCAGCCATTGTCCCACTACTTCATTAGCTCTGCACATGGAGCGTGTCTGGCAGAGGACAGCTGCTTTTGGGGTGGCTCCACTTCAGACATTGGGGGCTATGTGGCAGCTCTCAAGGCTGGTTGCCGTAGCTTGGAACTAGTAGTATGTGACAGCCCGTCTGGAGAGCCAGTGGTGGGTGCTGGAACCCGTCTGGCTTTCTCCAAGGTGGTGAGTGCTGTGGCAGAACATGCTTTTGAGGCCTCAGAATTTCCTCTCATCCTATGCCTCTCTGTGCGCTGCTGTGTAGCCCAGCAGAGGGTCATGGCTGAACATTTGAGGAAGACCTTTGGGGACAAGCTGTATCTGACACCCCCCAACCCCAACGAGGTCTATCTTCCCTCACCAGAAAAACTCAAGGGATACATTCTCATCAAAAGCCGGAAGCTGCATCCCAGCTGCCAGTTGAATGAGGGGGATGTCTCGGATGATGAGGAGACCTTGGAGCTGGGCCTACCACTCAATGAGGAGCACCAGGAGCAACCCCGCTGCCGGCGAGTCTTGTGCCGTGAGCTCTCAGATCTAGTGAGCTTGTGCCAGACAGTGACTTTCCAGGGCTTTGAGGGCTCTCGACGGGGCCAGTGCTATTGGGAGGTTTGTTCCTTCAGTGAGGTGGAAGCTGGTTGCTATGCCAATGAAGATCCAGAGGATTTTGTGGCTTATAACAAGCGCTTCCTATCACGGGTTTACCCCAGCCCCATGCGCATCGATGCCAGCAACATGAACCCTCAGGATTTCTGGAAGTGTGGCTGCCAAATGGTGGCCATGAACTACCAGACACCGGGACTCATGATGGACCTGAATGCTGGCTGGTTCCGCCAAAATGGGGGTTGTGGCTATGTGCTCCGGCCAGCCATTATGCGTGAGGAAGTGTCGTACTTCAGCGCCAACACCAGGGACACCTTGCCTGGTATCTCAGCCCAACTGTTGCATCTCAAGATTATCAGTGGCCAGAATCTGCCCAAACCCAAGGGCTCTGGGGCCAAAGGTGATGTGGTGGAGCCATATGTCTGTGCTGAGATGCATGGTATTCCTGCCGACTGTGCTGAAAAGCGCACCAAGACAGTGTTGCAAAGTGGGGACAACCCAGTCTTTGAGGAGACCTTAGAGTTCCAAGTCAACCTCCCTGAGCTGGCCATCCTCCGGTTCATGGTGCTGGATGATGATTACATCGGAGATGAGTTCATTGCACAGTACACCATCCCCTTTGAGTGCCTTCAGATGGGCTACCGCCATGTGCCCCTCCAGTCCCTCTCTGGCGAGCCCCTTCCCAATGCCACCTTGTTTGTCCATGTGGCCATCACCAACCGGCGGGGAGGAGGCAAAGCCCACCGCCGGGGGCTCTCAGGCCGCAAGGGACGCCGCATGCGGGAATACACATCCACCAAAGCCATGGGAATCAAGGCCATTGATGAGGTGTTCCGCACTGCCACTCAGCCACTGCGAGAGGCTACAGACCTACGGGAGAACATGCAGGTACCCAGGTAGTGGGAGATGGGGCTCCTGAATTTGGTTTGAAAATGTTTGGAGATGAGGCATGGCCTGGGTCTCAAACTAAGCTAAGAAACCTGTAGGAAGCCAGCTAAAATCTTATGGTCCTTTCCTATCTATGAGCTTCATACCAATGCTCTCAGAATCCCTTTGACAACATCCCTTTGATGTTAGCAGGGGGATTATTGGAGTTGTTACCCAGAAAAGGTCACATTTCCAAGTTCTAGTTGGGCTTTAAATGACACCCTTAATGTCTCTATGGAAGCAGAGGTTTCAGAGCAGCTCACTCTGAACTGGTGAATGCTATTGCCTCCAGTGTCTACAGTCAGCATAGTTCATGATGGTGCTGGTTCAAGACATCTGGAAGGCACTGATTTTCAGAATCTGTTGTAGAGGGACATGAAAAAGAACTGCAGCAAATGAGTGAATGTGCCCTGCATGTGGAATGAGTCTGGATGTTTAATGCCTGGAGGATATAAGGGAAAGAAGCAGATTGGTTGTCACAGGAAGCTACCTTATATCAAGTCAGATTAGTTGACTGTCTAGCCCAGTATTACCTACTGTAAATAGTATAACTTTTTGAGGGTTTCAAGCACAAAATAGTCTTTCCATCAGCTAATCTATGGTCACTAGGCCACATTGCATCTATTTGTTTATAACAGCAAGTGAAGAGGAGTCTGCAGATTTCCTGTGCCTGATGTCCTCCAGTCCTTCTCCCAAGCTAGAGGTCAGGGAGTGATGGATAGTCTTCATCTAATTGTTGTGAAACTTAGTGTGATGTCAGAGATAATACCATCCTTCCAAGGAAAGGGAGAGGAAAGCCAAAGCCAACCCAAAATTAGTGGATCTGGATAACATAGCCTAGAAGGGGAGAGCCAGCATGGTGTAGTGGTTTGAGCATTGGATTACTACTCTGAAGATCAGGGTCAATTTCCTGCTTGGCCATGGAAACTCACATAGCGAGTCACACACTCAGCCTCAGAAAACTCCATGTTAGAAATGACTTGAAGGCACACAATAACAAATAGTAGAAGGGAGTGATCAGAAATGTTGAGAGTGAAAAAGAACTCGGTGGAGATCTAGAATGTTGATGTTTTTCCTCATCTTTCTTTCTTCTTCTAGAATGCTCTGGTCTCCTTCAAAGAATTGTGTGGCCTAACACCAGCAGCCAACATCAAACAATGCATTTTAAAGCTGGCCACGTGGCTTCAGCCCAGTGAAAAGGAGAGTCCCCCAGCTGTCACCCTGAACCTAGGAGAGGAGTACCCATCCATGGAGGCCCAGGGCCCTGTTCCAGAGCTCCTACGGAAAGTGCTTGCTGCCTATGACACTGTGAGTGCAACCAACTATGATTGTGTGGCTAATCCCACTCCTATCCCGTTCCCTCCGGACCTTGGCCATTGAGTACTAACTGAGGCTTCCAAAACCAGTCCACCTCCTTTTGGGTAACTTGGTTCTGTTTCAGTCTCAGCACACACAGTTCACAGGAGCACATCTATGGTAAAAATCCCAGTTGGGGAGTCCCTGGCCATTGTGTCACACTCCCTAAGAACCATGCAGACAGTAACTAGTATCGGGCAAATAGGGCCAGCACCATAGAGATGCAGAGTCTGACCAGCTCAACCTTTGAGCCCTGGGTGGACAGCTGCTTTCCACATACCTGTGAACCCCCACAGGTTGTGATTTGAAGACTGTTTGGGACTTAAGCAACTTGCAGGAGTGCAAATGCTACTTAATTGAAGAATAGTACCCCCTGGAGATATCTGGAGATACAATTAGATCTGTTTTTGAACTGCAACTCCCTTAAGTCCTAGCTAGCATAACTAAGAAGTTTAATGGGAGTTGCAGTCCAGGAACATCTGAGTGGCAAACTTTTCCCCAACCTTGATTTCACACTTCCTGTGAAAATTCACTTTCTATCTCAGGTATTATCAGAATATGACAATGGTTCCCAAACTTCTGTCTTCCAGATGTTTTGGACCTCAGCTCCCAGAAGCTCTAGCCAACTTGGCCAGAGGTGGAGGCACCTGCTTTGAGCCTCCTTTGAGCAATTTCTCCCCGATCAACTCCGAAGCCACCATTTCAATTTTCCATAATATTTGGGACACTGTGGAAAATTAAATGGCAGCACTGAAAACCCACTGTAGATCAGAACACTGCTGCTGCCATCAAATAAGACCACTGGGAAGGAGGCATTGACATGGGAAGGCATTCTGCTGAAGGTCCTCTTGAGAAGAGAAGTGGTACAGATTAAAATGTTTTACCTGAACTCCCGCACTAGAAAGCTTGCCTCTGTTCAGTTTCTCAGAATATTTGCCAACACTGGCAGATAGGCAAAAAATGTCCCCACAGTGGCAGTTCATAGACTGAGTAGGAAAGGGGAGTAGAAGGGGAAAGCAACCCACCCACCCAGTCTTGGTTCATGGAACACTTTTAATTCAGGTTGCCAGAGTGAAAACTGGAGAAGGCTCCTCTACCTTTAATTGTTATATACACAAGGGAATTTTAGCAGGTGTTGCTTGTTACCTGGGTGTGTGACAAGCAACACCTACTGTAATTCCCTCTTCTACACAACTGTTAAAAGTCCATGAGCTTTCTTTAGTTTTTAAACTGGCAACCTTACATAATGCACAGTTCCCAAAACAGGCACATTTTTCCAAGCTGGTTTACATAGAAGCCACAAAGAGCCTTTGCAGACTGCCAGAAATAGTGCAGATTGAGTCCACTTTAACTACCCTGGCTCAGTGCTAAGGAATCATGGGAACTGTCGTTTATCGTGGCACCAGAGCTCTCTGACAGAGAAGGCTCAATGTCTCAGAAAAAAAGACAATTCCCATGATTCCCTAGCACTGAGCCAGGGCAGTTAAAGTGGACTCAATTTGCACTATTTCTAGCAGTCTGCAAAGGCCTTTAGTTAATATTGTAGCAATACATCCAGAGAGCTCTTCTTCTGGTCTTCACCATCTTTTTCTACTCAAAATTCTGCTATCACCTCCTGTTATCCAGCCTGCAGTTAGGAGGATCCAGTTGGCTATTGCTGGAAACTGAGGGACGAGATCTCCATCTCTCTGGAAAATAATTCTTAAAAGCGTCTGCTACATTATCCTGGGAATTGCAAGAAAATGTTCAAAAAGTGTGAGGTGAAGTGAAGCAAGTAAACAAATATAAACATGATTTAGAGTGCAAGGGATGAAGACATATATTTGGTCATAATACAATATTTGAGTGGCAGGCATGCTTTGTCTTGAGGCTTAAACTTAGTAGCTTGCAAGTTTTAGTGTTCAAGTGTTGTTGGATTACAGTTGTGAGAGTTGTAGTTGTGAGAGTTGTAGTCCAATAAGTTCTGGGGATTTAAACTTGGCAGCTACTGTAAGTTTAACCTCTGGTCTCTAGCTATCCTCTTCAGTTCCATCTCCAACTCCAAGTCATTTGTAATGTTCTCTGTTTTTTATTATTATTGTGAGCTCATATGCAGAATTTGTTCAAGAAGCATTTACCTAAATTATATTTAACATCTAAATATATTTTAAGATGTGTTTATTGTTATTTCTAGGTATATGCACTTAAGTGTTTTCTATGTGACAGTGAAAGCTTGTTCTCACCTGAAATATCAGGTTATACCAATTCCGACTGAGAGTGGAAAGGGCATGTGTGCCTGAATACTCCTCCATATATCATCATCACCAATTGTTTTTGTTGTTGTCCTCCTCCTCCTCCAGTCAAGAACAGCTAAGATGTCAGGAAATGTTATTTTCTATGTAAACAGCTGTTTTATGTGTGGACGAGGATTCAGACATGTGCGCCCCTATTTGAAGTCTGAAGTAATACAGTCCAGGTACAGTTTTCCTGCTGCCTGGGGATTTCAAAGCACATAAGAAAGCAGAGAGGCAACTGAATCCATGAAATTTGCTGTAGTATTGTTAACTGCCATCAAGTCAATTTCAACTTATGATAAACCTATGATTGAGAGACCTCTAAGACACCCTGTCACTAACTGCCCTACTCAGATACTGCAAACTGAAGACTATGGCTGCCTTGACTGAGTCAACCCATCTGTTATGCAGTCATCTTTTTTCCCCTACTGTCTCCCATTGTGCCAAGCATTATCTTTTTTAATAAGTCACATCATCTCATTATATGCCCCAAGTACGCTAGCCTCAGTTTGGTCATTTTGGCTTTTAGAAAGAGCTCAAGCTTGATTTGCTTTTGGATGCTTTTATTGGTTATTTTAGCAGCCCGTGGTATCCATAGAACTCTCTTCCAGAACCACATTTCTAATAAGTTGATTTTCTTCCTCTCAACTTGCTTCACTATGCAGCTTTCACAACCATAGGATAATGGCAGGGACACACTCCAGATGTTTTTAATTTCATCCACAGAAGCCCCATTCAAGATATCCAGTGGTCAGGGATTGGAGAGGTTAAAATACAACAATCTGAAAGACCAAAAATTCACCTTTTCCTTTGGTAATAGACATCCTATGCCAGGCCCTGGGATATGAGGAGAGAGGCTGGAGAGCTTTGTGGGAAGGTTTGTCACCACTCTTCCCATCACACTTTTTCTCTGACTCTCTCTGTCCCTTCTCAACTCCACTGCAGATGATCCAGACAAGCCGGACGCTAATTGAGTCAGCAGACACCGTTCACGCCAAGATTATACAGGTGCAACAAACAGGTAGGTGCTGGCAGACTATTTTGAAGGACATCCATCACCATCTCCTTCCTTTGACAAGTGTAGGTGCCCCTATGGCTTCTAATTCATTTTATCTGTACATCCCACCCTTCCACACCCACATACTTTTGAATAAGCCCTACTGAACTTGGTGGGACAGAAAACTTTTCATATATATATATGTCAGCTACAAGTCAACTGCAACTGGACAGAGTTGTGTTTAAAGACATAGCCATGTTAGTCTGGAATATCAGTATGCAAAGAGATCTTGTAGCATCTTTGAGAGTGAAAGAAATTGCAAGAGAAGTTTTCATAGATGAGGGCTGCTGCCATACTGCAGAAATAAAGCAGCTTGACACCACTTTAACTTCCATGGCTCAGTGCTGTGGAATTCTGGGATTTATAGTTTGTTGTGGCACAAGAGCTTTCTGACAGAGAAGGCTAAATGTCTTGCAAAACTACAAATCCCAGAATCCCATAGCATTGAGCCATGCTAGTTAAAGTGGTATCTAACGGCTTTATTTCTGCAATGTGGCAGCAGCCTTAGTCTACTTCCTCAGATGCAGAATTGTACCTCTTTGTTCAACACACAAGGATGAAACAGGAAAAAAATACATTTGCATCGAGAGATTTGCCTTCCACATATTGTGCTAAAGGAAGAGAGACAACAGGCAGTCATAGCTCCACTAGGCCTAGGCCCAGTAGCCCAATTGCCACTGCTGTGGCCTCAGAGGGAGAGACGAATAGGCAAGCACATCTCCATCAAGCCTAGGTCCAGAATAGTCCTCCCTCCAACCCAACTGCCACTGCCACTGTTGTGGCCTGGATTGGGGGAAAGAGAGAGAACAACAGCCAGCATCTGTTGTACATAATTCCTTTCTCCACTGCTATTCCCTTTTCCTTGTGTGCATTTAGATTGTAAGCCTGAAGGCAGGGAAATGTCAAATTAACAATTGTAAACTGCTTCTGTAAAGCATTATTATTATTATTATCATCATCATCATCATCATCATCATTAGGCCAGCCCCATAAGTTCTATAGTTGGGATACAGAGCTAGATGAAGAGTAGAATGGAATGGAGTGGAGTGGGGTAGAGTAGTGCAGAATGAGTACCATAAGTTATATTGCATATTGTGATTATTTGAATGATTTTATTGTTTTAAAAAATTATGTTGCACTTTTTTATTATTATTTTAAAAATTGATTTCATTTACAATGTGTAACATCTAAACACAAACCAACATCTTACACTTCCATACAAAACATATGTTTCATACAAAACAAAACTTAACATGTAAATTTTATCTTCTATCTTCTCATCAGCTTGTCAATCTCGTGTATTACAGTAAGCATAGCTGATATCTTATTCTTCCTTCACTTGTCATCTTGTTGTACAATCCATTTTTAATTCCTATAAACTTTATACATGTTTGACTGAGCTCTATTGTATAATTATATTATTGTCTTATTAATATTTATTCATTAAATTCTTACTTTTCCAAACCCACTCCTGTAATCTGACTGTGTCTATATACCTTCTCTAAGGTATTCTTATTGATCTGAGCTATGACCATCTTTCTTTACGATATTGCATCAGGAGCTTTATGTTGCACTTTTTAATGCAGTCCATCCCAATAGAATCCTAACAGGTTCTCCAGATTTCTGTAGTTATTTTCCTTAGTGACACTTTTTTAAGCAGAAAAATTTAGTACAGAAACCTGGAAAAACAGTTTATCATAAACAACAATGGCATGAAAACACACACCTCTCATGCCATGTCTGGCATCCTGCAGTCAGGGATGTCTCCAACCAAGAGCTTGGAAAAGTTATCTTTCTCCACTACAACCCTAGTATGCTTCTAGTATGGGTTGTATAAGTGTGTAGAACTGTCTTTCAAGTCTTTAAACAAAGCACTTGGAAGTATTATTATTATTATTATTATTATTATTATTATTGGATTACAACTCCAGAATCTCCTAGCTAACCATTTCTGTAGTCCAAAAGAGTAACTTTTGTGAGCTCTGCTACAGCCTTAAGTGATGGTCTAATCCAATAGTTCTAAAACTGTCTGATGTGGTAGACCAATAATATTTTTTAACTGGTGTGCCAGGGACCAATACCATATTTTGCCAATTTTTGTCACATGCTCATAGTTTCCTGGAAATTTGCTGCAGACCATTCTTTGGACCACCACTTTGAGCAAGCAGTACTGGTCTCACATAGGCCAGATGATGGCAGGCTTATGGCACTCATAATTTTGTCTCTCTTCTGTCTCTCCACTCTTCCCACCCTCTCATTTCTCCAGGGATGGGTTTTCACAAGGAACTGCATCGCTTAGAAACAAAGGAGGGTCTGAAAGGGCGAAAGATGCAGAAAGCTCTAGAGAGTTTTGCCTGGAATATCACTGTCCTCAAGGTAATTAAGAGGAACATTGTTACAGGGGTGGGAAACCTCAGGCCCTAGAATTGAATTTTGTCCTCTTGAGATCCCATCCAAGCCCTTGTGGGGTTCCCCACATGCCCACAGTCCCTTTGCCATGACCCTATCTGAGTGCTTTCCTAGCTTTTCCACAAGGCTATTTCCCCTTTGAAAAAGTTGATATGTGTTTCCTAAGGGAAAGAATTCTGCCTTTGGTCCTGTCTACCAGCATGACAATATCTAGCATGGTGTAATGGTTTGAGCATTGGAGTATGACTAGAGACTAGTAAACATTCAGGGGTAGCTGTGTTGGCCATTTAGCAAATTCAAACAAAAATGCACCAGTGATACCTTTATTGGCCAACCAAAATGCGCAATACACTTGTTGCAAGCTTTCAAAGTTGCATGGGCTTCTTCATCAGGCAAGATGCTACAAACCAAACAGGAGAAAAACAATTAGAGATGTTAGTCATAAGCCTACATATTGTTTCAATCTTTAGTTAAGATGGTATATGTTGGGGAGGATATCTTTTGCAGGTAGGCTCCTCCTCCTTCTGGCCATGTAGCTATAGGGAGATTTCCAAAGTCCAGGACATTTAAAAACCATCTGCATCTCAACAGGGACCCCTCTTTGCAATCCAATATGTCTCCATTCCAGTGAGGTCACAGGAGACCACTGTTTGATTCCCTGCTCAGCCATGGAAAGCTGTTGGGTGACCTTGGGCATGCCACATACTCTCAGCCCCAGAAAACCCTATGATAGGTTTGCCTGTGGATTGCCATAAGAAATGACTTGAAGGCACACAACAACAAACCACTGGAGTGTAAGTGCTTCCCCCTTCTCTGAAATTGTATTCAGCTCTGGTGAATTATATTGTGAATTATACTGTGAGATATTTTTGTCAGGGCTAGCATCGTGGTGCCAGGGCTTCACCCTTAGAAAGTAAGAGCAGAGGTGCAAGTATCTCTTAGTGTACACAAACGGTGTCTGCCTCAGAAGGCTTCAGGGGGATTCTGAGATTTGTAGTTCAGAAGAGTAAGGGGGGAAGCAGACGGCGCAAAGTGCCATCTTCAGGGCAAGGAAGGGGAGGGGCAGCCGCACGCTGGGCACCCCAACCTCTTCCCAAAGACATCGTCAGAGCGCCGGACCCTCTGTACGGCTGGGGCTCCAAGGATGCCAATCTGCCGCAGCGTCCACACATGCTGCGGCGGAAGAGGCGCCGAATGTGCGGCGGCAGCCTTTTGCGGCGCACCTTCGGCGATTTGTGGAAGGAGCACTATTTTAGCGCTCCTTCCTGGGGCGGCGAAGCTGCACCGCGGGGCTGAGGAATGCGGATGCCTCGGCCCCGATCCGCAGCTTCCCGGGGCGGCCCCATGCCGCCCATCTGCTTCCCCCCTAATTTTCCCATGCTCTGGGACATATCTAGACTGGGCAAGGATGACCTGTCACAGGGAGACCATTTTCTGGGAGATACCAGTTTCTGTCTCGAACAGTTGTCTGGGATGGCACAACTCAAGGAGCAAGCTGGAAAGAGACCACATTGCTGCACTGCTCCTAAATTTGTCTAGCAACCTGCACAATCCCAGGCAGCATTCTCAGAACTAGATGAGATCCCTGGGGGTTCAGAGAAGCTCTCTTTCTATGTTACAGGACACGTTCACCCAACATGACAAACCCCCAAACTTGGAAAAATATTTTCCCCTAGCCAACCCAGCTAGTAACTCTGGGAAATTCTAGGATTCTTACTGCAAGTAACATTTTCAAGTTACTTTGTTTTCCAGCCAGCCCTGTTTCCCAGGGCAACTATAAAGTATTCTCTTGTATTTGTACAGCCCAGGAAGTTGTCTTTTGAAAATGACTAGTTTTGGTGCCTGTGTGTGTTTTGGTTTGAAGTGTTATCACCTTTCGTTGTGTTTCTGCCCACCAAGCTAAATTCAGATTGACAGTCTGTTGGTGACGTATAAATGCAGTTTATGTGCAGAGGTGTTTCTCTTTTTGTGATGAAACTTGGGGATCTATTTGCTAGCCTTAACCCGTGTCTATTGCTCTCTGAAACCTATTGCTAGACCCAGGAAGGAAACTTCTGTTGACAGCAATAGAAACTTCCTGCACTACGTTTGTAGCTTGAGTGATGAAGTATACTTAAATGCTCATTTGAACCACAGCAGTGTGTTAAGCTCCCATTTTCCATGCTGCACAGTCCCAGTTCTGATTAAATCCTTCGGTGCATGTTAGTTAGAAACTAAATGACAATTACTAAACTCATTAAATGCATCCACAATTCAAGATTGGCCCAGAGCTGCTCTGTGGGTAAGCAGCTTGCTATCGTGGAAAGCTGGTCATGGGTTGAGCAAGCACTGCCACCTCTCGGGCAATGCATGCATATATATGTATGTGTATGTGCCTTCAAGACACCTTTTGACGTATGGTGACTTGATGAATTTCATAGGCTTTTCCTATTCAGGGAATTCCCAGAGAAATCTTTTCTGTCCTGAAGGCAAACTTGGAGCCTCTGCCTGAGGGAGGAAGAGGAGAAGAACTGTTTCCTTATAAGATGTTAAAATAGGAGCATACATGAATGTATGAACAAAATTGCTGTGTGCCCTCAAGTCATTTCCTACTTATGGCAAACCTAAGGTAAACCTATCATGAGGTTTTCTTGGCAAGTTTCTTCAGGGAGGGTTGATCATTGCCATCCTCTGAGGCAGAGAGAATGTAACTTGCCCAAGCTCACCCAGTGGGTTCATGGCCGAGTGGGGATTTAAACCCTGGTCTCCAGAGTCATAGTCTAATGGTCAAACCACTACGCCACACTGGCTATTGTGTGAACAAAAGTGCACACACTAAACCAGGGGTAGGCAACCTTTTTGAGCCGGGGGCCGGGTTGCTGTCCCTCAGACAATTGGGGGGCCGAAGCACCAAAAATAAATAAATAAATAAATAAATATTATTATTATTATTTAAAATAAAGAAATTTAAAAAATATGCATGCACACTCTCTCAGCCCCAGAAAAGTCATGGCAAAACCCCTGTGGAGATTTTGCCAAGAAAACCCCAAAAACAAGTAACAACAACAATAATCAATATCATCATGGCGGGTGGCGGCGGCGGCGGGCGGCGGCAGGGCCGGCCTGGGGCCGGTCCAAAGGCCTCGGGGGGCCGCATCCGGCCCCCGGGCCTTAGGTTGCCTACCCCTGCACTAAACAAATAAAATGTTTTTATTGATATGTCAGCGGGGGTGATGGAACATCCAGATGTAGATATAAAGATGGTCAGAAGGATAAAAAGTTTGAGAACCTGGCCTACAGCCCCTGGTATTCTTTCATGGTCTTCCATTGAAGTACGAACCAGGGCTGATCCTGTCCAAGATTATAAGGGATGTATGCATAATTTAGCTTTTGCTCTCTATTTTATTTTGAAAAAGAAGGGCAGTAGATAGAGGCATCTGTTTCACAAATAGCTCTTTTGCATGCAGGAAGGAGATATTGAAATCCTCTCTTTGGACCAGCACATCTGTTGCTGTTTTCTAGCCGTGAGGCTAGGGTTTGAAATGCTTCCGAGATTGTTTCTTTAAATAGAGGTAGGGAAGAATTCCTTTGGTTTTGAGATTTTGGGATGAAAATATCCAGTTTGTCCCTCCCAAGCTTTCTTGGGAGGCAAAGCACAGTTCATCTTAGGAACTGGTTCATTTGTAAGGCTTGTGTTATGTTTTCAAGAAGATATCCACAAAATCCTATGTAGATTTTAAAAAAGTGTACAGCTAAAATTGTGCACAGTTGAAAAATATACACAAACATGCTTCAATCAATGAGAAACATGCAAACAAAAATGTGTCCATTAAAACATGCATGCAATAATGTATGCATTTTTTAAAAATGGGGGAAAGCCCTATTATGAGGAAAACCTTGAGGACAGGTGGAATTCAGAAAAACACAGTGAATTCAGGCTGGCAGATTTTCATATCCATATGCCTTGAATCCAGTAAGAAGACCAGAGCTGTGTATATTTTCATGATGACTCTGAGAGAAGGATCAGAAGCAAACATCACAGAACATCTGTAAACAGATGGGTGGGGAAGCTGGGATTATTTGCATAAATATGTATTTTGCATAAAAATACATTATAAAAGACTGATTCGGCCAGTATAAAAGACTCGTGGGCATTGCTTGTTTTAAAGGGCTTTGAATTTCCATTGGGGAAAAAAATCCATTAAAAACACTTTGATATATTTTTAACTTTGTCCTTCCATCCTAAGCACTGATTTTGGCCATAAGTTTTTCATTGCAGTGCTCATTAGAAAACTAGCTAAATTTAGCCTTAATAAGTCTTTGAAATAAGTTCAAACCAAAGATTAATGTTTGATTTTTGATTTTTCAATTTGTATTGCTTCTGGGTGTGGGAGTCCAAAACGTGGGATAAAACATAATGTCAAAAATTGAATAACTTACTGTATCAAGAAGTGGTGAACAAATGTGAAAATGTCAACAAAGAAATAATCTAAATTCCATTGAGATAATCCAGATTGGCCTTCACTTGTCCTTATCACGCATTACACACTCCTAACCTTTTATGTCTTGTTGTTCACATTATTTTGTAATAGCTCTCCATGCCTCCAATAGTGGGACCACTTGTGTTTCTTTCATTGATGTGATACATTGCCATTGATGTTTATTCTAGATCACTTAGGAACAGAACAACATGGTCTCATCCTTCTAAATTGTTTCCATGTTTGGTGTTTGTCCTCTCTTTGGCCATAAGGAAGAGGAACTGTGGAAGCTATTCTTCCTGTATAGAGCAGGGGAGGGCAACTGTTAGCTCTTACGCTGTTGTTATAAGCTGCAAGAGGAATTTCTGTTGACTTTCCATATCTTTGGGATGGGTTATAGCTCTTCTTTCTCTATATCCATTCCTGTATGTTTCAGAAAGCCATGTGGGCAAGAAAGGGAAAATTCAGCTTGACAAGTGTAAAAAAACAACAATAAAAACACTTCCATTTTAAATTTGTGCTAGATTACTTTTTAATTTAAGAACTAGA
The DNA here is from genome assembly GCA_026167975.1 of Phrynosoma blainvillii. Classification (NCBI taxonomy): domain Eukaryota; kingdom Metazoa; phylum Chordata; class Lepidosauria; order Squamata; family Phrynosomatidae; genus Phrynosoma; species Phrynosoma blainvillii. The sequence continues at coordinate 116,511,246 of JANUYF010000005.1, forward strand.
GAACATTACTTTAATAACTTACTCTAAAAAGATAGGCTAAAAAGCGCATTACCACTAATTAAAAGTTTGGCAGAGATGGCAATAAACCAGAAAGGCACCACTTTAAAATAAAATCTATGCTTTAATTTGTCTTCAAATGCCTTTTACTCTAAGTGCTATTGCATGACTATTTCAGCTTTTTTTTAAAAAAGGAAGAATCGGTGAGACGGCATTTTAGAAAACCAAAAGACTGCTAGACAGCACAATTGGAGACATGCCTGCTCAAAGGTTATAAATACCAGTGAGGTCAGTGGGACTTACTCTTAGGCAAGTGGGTAGAGGCTACATACAGTATTAAAAAAACAAGCATCCTGAATATGCTAATAAAATTATTTGCTATTACTAGAAAAGTAATTGCAAATGCACACTGAAATGTAAATGTTTCATTTTTGGAAAATGTGGCAGCATTTGGAAAAGTTACTGTTTTGGATTACCATCTCAGAATCTCCCACTCCAGTCTTCATTATAGTGACTCCATGTGTTCCAAGACTATAACCCTAGAAGCATTTTAAACCCTGCTGTGTGCAAACAGGTGAGCATGTAGACTTGGGCGAATGTGTGTATTTTGGATAGCAGGATCAGAGAAGAAAGTTTTGAATGGAAACCAACCTTTCCTACACATGAGCCTTAAGACCTCGCTCCAGTGTCATTTTACTGAGTGCAATGCCCTTTCCATAGACTAGGCTGTGTCTTATGCTGTTCTTGAAAGCATTTGAATTACTTTTAGAGGACTTACATGAAACTGGAAGGAAGAACATTCTTGGTGTGAGGGAGGCTCTATTCTCTACTCTTAGCATCTGGTTTTTTAAAATTTAGAGGAAGAGGAACCTACATCATAATGGAGAATAATTAATTGGTGTGATGTTCAGGTACTTCCATGCTGGAGTTGCTTGTTGGGCAATTCTTCTTTCTTTTGACTGTTCTTTCAACTCTTTCTCTATCCATAGGGACAGGCTGACCTGCTCAAACACTCCAAGGCAGAAGCACTCGACACGTTGTGGCAGATACACAATGCTGCACAGTCCTGCGGCATTGGGCAGAATGGAGCTGCCTCTCCTGACCTCTTTCGTGGTCGAACTGTTCTTGATCCCATCCCAGAAACAGAAGGACCCAGTGATGCAGGGTCTTGCTGACTTGGAATGGCTATGGTCAAGGGAGGAGCAGGGACTTGTCATCACAGCAGGTGCCATACAGAGACACTGACATGTGACAGAACTATTTTAAAAAGAGAGATGGGGACACATGAAGTGCAGCATTTACTTCTGACCTGGCAAGCAAATGGGAGCGTGCCAATCAATTTCTAAGTATTCATGTGTGTAAGAACCACCAAGACTTCCTTAACACAAGATGTGGGGCTGCTCTACACCTTTTGGATATGCAGATTTTGGGTTGCAGCAAAAGACAGATTTTACCCCTCCCCTTAGGCCAAACCCTTGGGGGGGGAAATCCATCACTGGATAAAATAGGTGGTATAGTGTTGGGAGCTCTTCCTGTTTATTTCAGTGAAGCTGAAAAGAAAGCTATTTGTAGCCAGAGAAGGCTCGTCTTCTAGTTGTTTGGGCCAGCAAATAAGCCTGACCTGGAAACTTCTAAAGGTGGGTGTCACAGGGGCTCACATTTGATCCACTGTGGCTGTTGGTGTAAGGAGGTGTCCTTAGTGGAGTTCCTGGAGTTCCTTCCACTTAGCCAGAACTGAGTTTGGCTACAGAAGCTGAATCTTGCTGATATACTCCAGGATTCTTGGTTTGATATGTACTGAGATCTACTAATGGGCTTATATAAGATAACCTGATATAGAAGTGAATTGTAGCTGTCCTTCAAGTATTTTGGCCTACAGTTCCCATAGTCTGTTGCCTTTGGCAAGGTTGGGTAGAGGTGACGGCAATTATGCTAAGACATCTGGAGTGTCAAAAGCTTCTCTCCTGGTGTTTTGTACTTTATGGCAACATGAGAAAAGGATGGCCTCTGAGGTTTCCAGTTTTCTTAGACTGACCCTGAAAACAGCCACTCTTTCTCTCTGCCTTTGAATTTAATTTGCTAGAGCAGGGGGAAGACCAAACTGGATGTTGCAGCTGCAGTCTCCTCAATAAAGGAGCACATCATGATAAACAAGCAAAACTGAATAATCCATCTTCTCTGGGTTGTGGCTCTTCCTCAGAGGACGTTTTCACACGGGGCTTTGGTGGAGGCAATCCTACCTCCCGCCGGCCCCACTCCGGAATGGCTCCGGCGGCGGCAGGCTAATTCCTTTTAAAAGTCGGAATTACCTTTCCGCTGCTGAAGCCGGAGTTGGACGTGCTGAGGCCGGAGGGATGCCGGAAGGACGCCGGACTTAAGGCTCCGTGCGTTTGAACACACGGAGCTAGAAGCCGGACGTACGCAGGGATGACACCGGAAGGGGCGGGGGTTTCTGCGGCGTGCGTTTGAACAAGGTGGAAGAGGAGCCGGAGTGGGGCCGGCGGGAGGTAGGATTGCCTCCGCCTAAAGCCCCGTGTGAAAACGTCCAGAGTATGAGGCTGAAGAGAAAGGAGGGCTTAGCCTTTGTGCAGTGGTTCTCCACAGTGTTGGGATCACAAAGGATATTGAGCTACTGCTACCCAATAGCAACACTGGCCATGCTGGCTATGGATGATAGGATGGAGATGTATTCTAAAAACACTTGGGGACCAAAGGTTGGGGAAATACTAGGCTGAAGTAAGGGGTCTCTATTCTTGCCTCCCCTTGGCCTGTCCCAGTAGCTCCCAGTTAGAGGTGAAATGAGGGGAGGGGAGGGGAACCAGCAGTTCATGGTTTGACCAGGGGCAGGTCCTTAGGGATTTCTCCCATACTTGGAGCATGGGCTTCCAGTGGGGAAAAGTCTCAAATTGTCCTAAATTTGGTTGCAATGATTCAAATGTTATATTCTCTCAACTGGGATTTTTCATGATGTTTCCAGCTAAGGAATATTGTTGGATTAAGATTCTTTTAAAAGAGAAGAAACGATAGTGGACTGTGAAATTTTGAATATGACAATGCTCTGATGATTTTTATAGTTGCAGATAAACACAGACACAAGCAATGCAATCCTAACTCGAAGATGCATCAGCAGTAAGGAGTTAAGATTTAAGTTCAAATATTTTCTACCAGCAGTCCTCACTGGCCAAGATGGCCAAGGGCCAACTGAAGGATATGATTAAAATACTCCTCATTCCAATTGAATAGAATATGATCTGGCCACACACAATTTACAGGAGTTTGGGCTTTTTGCAGGCCCCACCCTGAAAAACTCCTTAAATTCAGCAGAAAAGGGCTTTGTGTTTTTTACCCAAAGTATCTGCGGAAATCCACAGAAATGCACCTGTGGCCATCCGTCTGCTTTGCATGGATTGAGATGACAGTGCATTTTCCAGAGGGTGAATAGATGCAAATAGATGCAAATTAGCACAAGAAAGTGAAGAAAATTAACCATTGATGTGAATGGGTGGAAAAAATACAATTAAATGTAGATTAACTCTGAGCCAAAACCAGGCCTAATGGAGCTGTGCTAAATCCAAAACCATCCCAGCTTTGGTGTGTTGAAATTGCTTAGGACATTCCTTGCCTAACTTTGTGCCAATGCTGTGGCTGTATCTGTGGGGCTGTGAAAATTTGGATCTGATGTTAATTTGGCTTTTCCCTCATTGCTTCCCAACTCCCCCCTTTTTTGGTGAGAAGTGGGTTCTGCCCTCAGAAGGGCATTTCTGCTGGCAGAAGACAATTATACATAATCCTAACCCTTTACAATCTACCCATTTTTGCATTAGGATTGCACTGCCTTTCTGGTTGTATTTACCAAGCATTATGCCCTGCACCCATCAATCTGAAGCAAGTTGGCCCTTGAAAATTATCCCCAGCCCTGAAGACTAAGACTTTCAAAGTTGTCTCCTCCTGTTCTTAAAAAAACAAGGAAAAAAGGGGATGGGATGGGAGTTGATATTTGAGAGTTCACATATCACAACTGTGCCAAGCTCTGAACTCACACAAAGCTGTGTTTCAGGTTATTACATTGATCTCCATCTCACTTTCATGTTTGGTGGGTGGGATATACCACTTCTCTCTTTCTGCTAGTCCAGGAAGGCTTGCTCTAGAATTGAGATGTTTGGATTCTGTTGACAATAAAACCTGAATTTCTTTCATTCTTTCTCTTTCTTTTGATAATGTCTAAAGCCAACAATGTGATCCACTTCAGTTCTGAATCAAAGCTCTTAATGTTTATACAAAAAATATAAAGCAATGAAAAAGCTTTTCCTAACCAAGGAATTGTAGAAATTGTACCTATGTTTGGGGCATTTGCCAGTTCGGTGCTAGATACATACATTCTAAATCAGGGGTAGGCAACCTTTCCCCTTTAAGGGCTGAGGGACTTCAGCTCCCAGAAGCCTCAGCCATGTTGGCTGATAGTCCCATGTTGGCCAATAGTTCCTGGGATTCTGGGAGCTGAAGTCCCTCGGCCCTTAAAGGGGACATGTTGCCTACCCCTGTTCTAAATCAAGCAAGCAAGCTGGATATTAGAATCATAAGAGTTGGGAGAGACCACAAGGGCCATCCATTCCAATCCTCTACCATGCAGGAATACACAATCAGTAGGTAAAGTACAATAACATCCAAAATCCACAAAACAGTGGTACCTTTGTTCAGGGGTAGGCAACCTTTCCCCTTTAAGGGCCGAGGGACTTCAGCTCCCAGAATCCCAGGAGCTACTGGCCAACATGGGACTATTGGCCAACATGGCTGAGGCTTCTGGGAGCTGAAGTCCCTCGGCCCTTAAAGGGGAAAGGTTGCCTACTCCTGCCTTTGTTGGTTCAACCAAATGCAAAAAACACATGTTGCAAGCTTTCAAAGCTTCATTGGCTCTTCACCAGGCAAAGATGTTAAAAATCGTATAGAAGAAAAGAAGGGAAAATTAAGATGATGTTAGTCCCAAGCCTGCGTTTGTTGAAGATGTGTCTGTTCTCAGTTCAGATGGTTCTGGAAGGAAGTTCATGCAAGTGGGCCCCTCCTTCTGGCCATGTGGTTACTTCAGGAAAAAAAAAAGATTAAGTTTCATTTACAAGACTTGAAAGTGATGTTTTGTGGATTTTGGATGTTATTGTACTTTACCACATGGCCAACATGACTACCCTTGGATATGTTTTACAATCAGCAGGTGCAACTGATATCCTTGGCAAAATAAAACGTGCACCCTAAAGTTACACTTGAATTAACTAGATCAGAGCAATTGAGGAGGTAATTACAGTGGGCCCTTGGTATCCACTGGGGTTTGTTTCCAAGATCCCCCCCCTCCTCAAGATACCAAAATCCATGGATGCTCGTGACCCATTAAATACAACAGAACAGTGAAATGGTGTCCCTTATGTAAGATGGCAAAAACAAGGGTTGCTTTAGCAATTTATATTATTTTTGAATATTTTCAAGCCATGGATGGTTGAATCCATGGATAAAAAAATCTAATATAGAGGGGTGGCTGTACATCTGTTCTTCAGCCATAAGGAAAACTGCTTTTTGGAAGCTAGTATTTGCATTGAGGCAGCACAGTGTAATGGTCTGGTTGTTGGACTCTGGGAAGCCAGGGTTTGATTCCCTGCATGTCACACACTCTCAGCCTTAGATACAGACAGTGGTCAACACCCTCTGAATAAATCTTGCCAAGAAAAACCTAGGATAAGATTTCCATAATTCAGAGCCAACTTGAGGTCACATAACAGCAGTTTGTAGTGGAAGGAAATGTCCCGATGAGGGAAATGGAAGCTTCCCCTCCATTCTCAGTGCACACACTACTAAACATGGATTTCCTTTAGGATCGTAATGGGGAGATAAAGGGTTACATTCACCTTCACATCTGTTCTATGACCATTCACTAGTTGATGCAATATACTTTTTAAAAACAAAACTGTAGGTTAGCTGCCTTTACCTGCAACCTGACTCACAGAAATTTAGCAGATCCCTTAAGTTAAGAAAGGCCCCAGTGATGCTTAATATTCTAGAAAAATAATACTCACCATTTCTAAGTGAGCTGCCCCTTAAACTAAGGACTTCTTTATTTGACATCGTGATGGATCAAACTGCCATCATTCTATAATTGTGAAACTGGGACATTGAAGAAAGCCAGAGACTTTCCCTTTGTTTGGTGATTTAATGAGCATTCACATCAAGTGTATCCGCACTGCAGAATTAAAGCAGCTCAACAACACTTTGACTGCCATGGCTCTATTTTACATAATCCTGGGATTTGTGGTTTGACGATGCACCAGACCTCTCCACCAGAGCAGTCTGAATACTTGACCAAACTACAAATCCCAGGATTGCACAAGATGGAGCCATGACAGTTAAGGTGGTGTCAAACTGCTTTAATTCTGCAGTGTGGATACATCCTAAGAAGACAAATGACACAGGCATGCTGTAATTACTAAGAGAGCATGGGGGAGTTGTACTATAACACCCAGAACCCTCTAATCAGCATCACTTCTGGCCATGCTGTCTGAGAAATTTGAGAGCTATATTTCAGAACAGTAACTTTTTTGAGCTCTGCATGCAAGGCCCTGTGTTGATCAGAGGTCTGGAGTAAATGATCGCCCCAAATCCTTCCAAACTGAAAAAAAAAATCTGATTCTATGAGATGGTGTACCCCTCAAAAAATACCCCAAACATCTAGCAGTGAAACCAGTTGAAAGAGCCATGTGACACTGGGAATATGTCAATGCCGCGTGCCAAGAATAAGCAAGGAAAAGGGCACTGTGCTAGCTTCTCAGTCTGTTTTTTTGAAGTAATTATCCTAATAGGCCCATGCTAACAAGTGCGGACCCTCTCATTATCCCAGCCTAGCCTTCGGCTGCTTTTGTGACTGCCCGGATTCTCAGACGGTTGCGGGTTCATTAGCGGAAAGAAAGCGACAAAGGCAGGTAGATGACTTGGCCTGTCTCTAAGAGACAGTCTACTGAACCATCCTTCTTCTCTTTTCTGATCCCATCTCAGGAGATGATGGGAAGTGTTATTTTTGGCATGACTATGGAGAGTTGGGAGTATGTGTGTGTGTGGGTCATGTACATGAACAAACAAGATGCTTAATTCCTGCACAAAATCTGACCCTATAAATTGACTGCCTCCTCCGATATTTGCTTAGAGCATCGCCCTGGGAGGGTCATGACACAACTTCACTTGTGGTTTTGAAGACACCTGAGACTATGGAGAGCCACAATATTAAGGTAATGGTCATACTTCTCTATAGCTGGGGCAAAGATGGATTGTGAGGGGTTGCAATCTCAGCTGAAGTGATGCAAGCTAAGAAAAACCCTGGAAGGAAGATTTAAAAAAACAGTTAAGTTGGCCAATGGAATCTCATTATACAGCTAATCAGTATTTGTAAAGCAGATTGTCAAAGACATATTTTAGAAGATTTGGATTGACATAGGGGAATGAAATTATTTGGAGTGTCACAGAATCTCCCTTCAAACAAAAGAATGCTATGAAACTCAGAACTTATTTGTCTATGTTGGTGCAATAGAAAATTTTGGCTGGTATCCTTTATCAGGAGATGTACACCTAAAACTATGTTTCTATTGATACATCTCCCCCCGCTCACAACATGGGCATTTCTGTGTTGTTTAAGAACGGGATCAGCAGGGACACATCCAGCTATTTTCCTCCAGCTGAACATGCTGCAAGGGTGTCATTTTTGGGAAGCTTGAGGATGTCTATCACACATCCAACTACAGAACACTAGCTGGATGCATTTCTGCTGATCCCCCCGCTCTGCAACAATACAGAAAAGACTATGTTATTGGGGTGTCACTTAAAAAGGTGGCTGAGGGTGGATTTGGGTCATTGTGTGGTTGGTAAAGAATTCTGACCTCCACAACAACCAAAGAAATGTGTTATGGTAGCATAACTAAGAGGATGCATGGTGTAGTGGTTTGCGAGCTGGACTAGGACTTGTGTTTTTTAGATTGTAAGCTGCTTTGGTTTCCAATCTTGGGAGAAAAATGGGATAATAATAATATAATAGGACTTTGAGAGAACAGGGTTCAAATCGCCTCTCATCCTAGGAGATCCATTGGGTGATGTTGGACAAGTCACAGGCTCTCAGCCTTAGAGGAAGGCGATGAACAAATCTTTGTGAGAAAAAGCCCACAATAGGTTTGCTTTCAGGCTGCCATATGTCAGAAATGACTTGAAATCACACAACAACAAATGATAGTATTAGTTAGGCTTGTGCTATTGTAACTCACTAAAAGGATATAGGCCTTCATCTTGAGATTTTCTAGCATTGGTATGGCTACTGGGTAGCAACAAGACCCTGGGTACTGTATGAAGAATGGAAGTAATGCCGCCTGCACCCATTGGGCAGCCAACTAGTTTAGAGGAACAAGATGGAGGAATGGCCCAATTTGGAAAACAGAAATTTAGAAATGTGGGTCGTGAGAGTGAGTGTGGTGTAACAATGAGAGTGTTGAACTGGAATTTGAGAACTCCAGATTCGATGCCATCTGGTGATATTCACTAGTTGGACTTGGAACAGAGACTCTTCTTTAGCTTGACCTACCTCATCGGGTTGTTGTGAAGATGAAACAAAGAAAAAGAGAGTAATACACAACATTGTAAGATCCTTGGAGGGAATATAAATTTACCTCATTAATTATAATAATGCAAAGAAAGGGACAGGGACAGCCAAAGACGTTATGCTGTCTGAGGCGGAGCACCCCAGCAGCACATCATGGTGCTTAGTAACATGTGAAGTATCAGCTTTGAAAGAATATTTTATTTTAGATTGGTACACAGAACAAATATAAGCCACAGAACTATGCTGTAAGCCCCCTTCCAAAAAAAGCCAAGAGAGCAACTTTTTCTGAGCAACATACACATACTGTACATCCATACAATGTATTCTTCTTTACAAATATGATTTTGAGGTTTCACCCTCCTGCATAATATAGTGTACTTGTGTACACTACACAAGTGAACTTGTGTACTTGTTCATCTCCTACTTTGATCATCACAGAAGTGAATTGGTATGGGACAATTTAATACTAAGGGCCTTATCACACAGAGGCAAATTGTTTAAATCCTGTGCGGAAATGGGATTTTAAAAATCTGGAAAAGACCCACAAAAGCAGGTTGTTTTTCAGACGTGTTTGTGTAAAGGAGAAATAACTCGACATTAACCTGAATGGAAAGTCGCCAAAACCCGTTCCTTTTTACTGCAGGAAGTTCCCAAAAGTAAAAAGGAGCAGGTTTTGGTGACTTTCCATTTGGATTAAAGATGTGTTATTTCTCCTTGATGCCAATGTTGTGTGAAAAACAACCTGCTTTTGCAGGTTGTTTTCACTTTAAATCTAGTTTCTGTACGGGATCCGTCCTGTGTGATAAACTCTTAAGGCTAATAAGAAAGAAAGAAAGAAACAGAAACTGCTACATACAAATCTATGATGTAACCACACTTGGGAATAAAATAAATTGTCCAAGTCCTGGTCACCCCAGCTCAGAAAGGATAACTATAAAGCTAGAAAGTGTGCAGAAAAGGGCAATTACAATACAATTATCAGAGCAGCAGGAGCAACTTTGTTATGTGGAAAGGCTACAAAAGTTCAGCTTGCAAAGGGGTCTTGGAGCACCTTTGAGACAAACTGCTTCTCCATGAGTCTAGATTATGGAGATATCATCAATGTATTTCCCGTAAAGGAGGGATTTCTAGGTGTTCTAGGAAGTGTTGTTCTAGATCAGCCATGAAGATTTTGGCATATTGTGGTGTCATGTGTGTGCCCTTCTCCATTGCATCTTATCTAGAAATACTGGCTATGATACTGGATTGGGAGGCATACCATAAAATTTTGCACAAATGAAACTATAAAACATCTCCCCTCTTGCTTTCCTCAAATCCATCTTTTATCTGCTGCAGCCCCATTCCTACCTCCAATTCATGGGCTGATGGAGAACAGGGAAGTGGCAGATAAACATCCAGCTAACTTCCTATACCTGGATGCACAGAACTCATGTCCTCCTCCAGTACCTCTGAAGGAGCCTTGGCAGATCCCAGAAGATACCTGGTGGTGGTGGGGAGTTTGGTTGTTGTGTGAGGTCAGCATATCCTCCGAAATTTCACAAGTAGAATCTGGAGCATGTGTGACCCAGCATGATCATAGTGTGCCCAAGGCGGCAAAATTTATTGAGGAGGAACAAAGCCAGGAGAGTCTGCAGCAGTTCACTTTTGCCTGAGCCTACAGGGAAGGGCAAGATTCTATCGCTCCCACTTAGCTGAGTGCAAAATACTTTTGCATTTTTAAATCATTTTGCAGCAACTGCAGTATATAAGAGCAAAGGGGGAATTGGAAAGAGGAGGGAGAGTGGGACATTTTAAACCTTCTGAAAAAGCAGCAGGACAGAGAACAGGACTGTTCCTGAAAAAACGGGGGGGAAAGTTGGAGGGTATGAGTCGGTAGATAATTCAAACCTCCACAACAACTAAACACTTATACAGGTCTAAGTTGGACTTACATCAGCATATGTCACTAACTGGATATTAGCCACTGTCTGCAGCTGCTGCCATATTGCAGAATGAATGCAGTTTAATATCACGTTAAGAGCCAGTGTGGCGTAGTCGTTTGAATGTTGGACTTTGACTCTGGAAACCAGGGTTTCATTTCCTAGCTCTGCCATGAAACCCACTGGGTGACCTTGGGCAAGTCACATCGTCTCAGCCTCAGGTGAAGGCAAACATCCTCTGAACAAATCTTGCCAAGAAAACCCCATGATAGGGTCACCATAAGTCAGAAACAAATTGAAGGCACTCAATAACAACAACAACAACAAACTGCTTTAATTGTCATGGCTCCATCCTATGGAATCCTGGGAACTGTAGTTTGTTCTGGTTGCAGATTGACAGAAAAAACTAAATGTTTCACAAAACTACAAATCACAGAATTCCATAGCATTGAGCCATGGCAGTTAAAGCGATGTCAAACTGCATTAATTCTGCAGTGTAGATGCAGCATTTGTTATGGTCTGAATGTCAACAAAGTGGGGATAAGAAAACTGACTCATAATTGCAACATTTTCTTTTTCGGATGGCCTCCTGACTTTTTTGAACTCACTATCAATTTGTGGATGGAGAACTGGCCCTACCATTAGGCAGAATGGGGCACTTACCTCAGGCAGCAAGTGCTGCTGGGGTGACAACGGTGCTCTCCCTTCCCCAGCCATTCTGTTCTGGAGGTGACAGGGCTGTCTGAGGTGGAAAAGCAAATGTCATCCCACCTGCATCCATCCAGGTTTAGGTGCATCTTGCTCTCAGTCAGCCAAGTTATTTTGACATAAGAAGCAGAAAGTCCCGTAACCACCTCTCCCCATCTCTAGCTTTAAAATGGCAATATTGACAAATTAAATAAGGAACAGCATGCTGTGCTTTCGTGACCATCTCCAAATCTGTTGCCTAAGGCAGCTGCCTCATTCTTTCTAATGGTAGGGCTGACCCTTAAGTAGAAGACAGAGCCGTGTGTCCTTCACAAGGCCTGTCCCCAGGCCACAAAAGGAGCACCTGCTATCTCAGGTGCCAGTGAAATGTACAGTCCTATCACTAGTGCTGATGTTACATCAACAACCTATCCATTCAGCTTCTGTTCAAAGATCAAGGAGCAGATGCCATCTTATCATTCGCCTCAGGTAGCAAAATGTCTTAAGCCAGCTCTGGAGAGGTGCTTTGTAATATATCCCTAGTATGGTATTGCATTAGTATGTTCGCATGGCATAGTAGTTTGAGCATTGCACTATGACTCTGGAGACCAGGCTTTGAATCCCCATTTGGCCATGGAAACCTATTGGGTGATCTTGGGCAAGTCACCCACTCTCAGCCTCAGAAAATCCTGTTATAAGTTTGCCTTAGGGTCACCCCAAGTTGGAAACAACTTGAAGGCACATAACTACAAATTACTTATATACTAGGAGTAAGCACAGTTCTCCGATTGTCAGTTCTTATGTAGCCAAAACAACACCATTGACCCATAATTACCACATTACCATGCCAGCTGACACTGACCCAGCAGTCTGTAACAGATGATAATGGTGTTTCTCATGATGTCCACAACCATCATGCTGATCAGATGAGTTCACAAATCTCCCTCTTGAAGACAGGGATGGAGAGCTTCTGGCCCTTCAAAGACTATCAGACTAAGGGCCTTTACAGACTGCCAGAAATAATGCAGATTATCTCTCATTATGCCTGGCCCTTGGCTCTGCTGGATGGGGATGATGGAAGCTGGGATCCAGAAAACATCTGGAAAGCCACAGATTACCCACCCGCCAAAGGACTAAATTCAATATTCAAGAGCAAAATTAAATTTGAGATTTATTTTCTTGTTCCAAAGCAATGGAAAGGAGTCACAGGGGATAAATTAGTGTGAAATGGAAAAGTTACGCACACATTCAACTCTTCTACCATTTTGCAGCAAAGAAAGGACACAATGAGATCCCCTGTTCACTTTCTTTGCTATCAGATGCTAAACTGGGACTACAGATGTAAGCTGAACTTGGAACTGAAAGGATGGAAGCTTTTTTCAAAAGTGAAGACTAGAATTTTGATGTTGATATGAAATGTGAACAGAGGCCAATGCACAGGTGGAGAAAGAAGGGTCATGTTATTGGCATATATTATGTTTAACTCTTAGCACTCTGAAAAAGCAATTCACTAGAGCATTTCAGCTTGACAGTTTAGGAGGGTTCTGGCCAAGATAAGATAATATTTCAGGGGAAAATACATGAAGCAGGAACCTGATAGTTTATTTAGGTAGTTTACCCAATGTAAAATAAACAACCATAATTGTGAAATGAATTTTTGAAATATTGATACTTAATCTTGGGATTTTCAGAATGACCTATATATTTATATTTATTTTGTGGGACAAAGGAACACAAACCAGTTGGTCTTAACATGGGGGGGGGGGGAAATTATGTGTCCCTCCAAATGTTGCTGGATTGCAACTCCTAGCATCCCTCACAATTATTTGTACAATGGAGAGGGCTGCATTAACCATTTTCCAGTTGAGCTAAAATTTGCCATCATATTATTGCAACACTCTCAGTCTGATCAGATTGATTCGCAGATGGGGATGAGTGAATGAGGAGAAGCCACACTGAAAATGAGGTAAAATCAAATTAACATTTTTTTCAAAATAATAATAATAATAATAATATTTTAAAAACTATCTTAATTTGATTCTGCCACATTTTCAGTCAGGATTCTCCTCATTCAGTCATACCATCCCCCCAATCTGTGGATCAATCTAATCAGACTGAGAGTGTTGCAATAATATGATGGCAAATTTTGGCTTGACTAAAAAATGGTTAATGCAGCCCCCTCCCCCATATTGTATAAATAATGGTGAGGGATGCTGGAAGTTGCAATCCAACAACATTTGGAGGGACAATTATTATTATTATTATTATTATTATTATTATTATTATTATTATTATTTCAGCTTCAGAAAACCTTGTGATAATGATGATGATCATCATGGTGATGATGATGATGATTGTTATTATTTTAACTTATTCTCTGGCTTGGTTATCCTCTCTCATGGGGCTAGAAAATGGTGTGGAGGAGATTTTGCTGGCTATAATGGGAGAGGCTGTCGCTCAATGGCAAAACATGCTTTTTTGAATAAAGAGCTTCAAATGCTCAATCCCGGCAGGTCTGGGGTTGGGGAAAAACACCTGCTTAAAACTCTGAAGAGCCATCATTGCCAACAATATTGCCTTAGACTGATTAATTGTCGGGCTCCAAATAAGGCAGCTTTCTATTCAGGCCCCAACGATGAACTGGAAACTTCTGAGTATTCAGGGTTTTCTTGCTCTCTGCAGGTGCCACGAATCTCCTTCCTGCTCCTGTTCTTGTGTTCTTTGGCAGTGGCCAAACAAGCCATGCCAGACTGTTGCCGACAAAAGAGCTGCCCGTGCCACATCTTTGACCTGCTGCATGGGATGGGCAACCACGCCACCGGCATCCTAACCCTCGGCAAGCGGAGCAGTGCCACAGCCACCAAGACCTTCCAGAGTCGCCTTTACCATCTCTTCCATGGCTCAGATAACCAGGCGGCTGGGATCCTCACCATGGGGAAGAAGGCAAGTGAGCTGGCTGTGAAGCCCAAGGAGAATGTGTCCAGCGGCACCCAGCTGGCTCCAGTGGTGCCATATTGTGCAGGATCTACTCCAGGGTGCCTGGCACCCCTGGAGAAGAATTTCCTGTCCAGCCCAAAGACTGGCGCTCTTGATACCCTTTACTAAGAAGCATTTGAAGTGGAGAAAAACTTTTTAAAGAGTTTCTCTCAACGCCTCTGCTGCTGGTTGTTTAACATCAACTGGGTGCCAGGTGCTGTGACAAAGGGAGCATCATGATGTCCCTTCCCCTTGTGTAAATAGTGCTTTTCAAACATCTATCGCCTCGTCCTCTTCTAAATAAAGGCAGCTGATCATATTTCATAGTTCCTCTGTTCAGTGTCTGTGTGAGACAGGATGGCATGGAGAATCTTTTTCGGCTGGACTGAACCGAACCTCACTGAGTCCAACACAAAGCTTAGCAAAGCTACGTTTTTAGACTACAGCTCCCAGAATCCTCCCTATCTGCTTTGAGAATGGTGCTGGGTGGGTATTTTGGGAGTTGTAGGCCAAAAAGCAGCTTTGTCAAGCTCTTGTCCAGCATGCAGGTTCCCGAGTTCTCCCAGAAAGCAAAGAGCACATGAATGGCACAGTGGTCTCCTTTAGTCTGTCTCTTACTCACCTGCTACTCCCAGGATAAACTGATGATTCTGTACAGGGAGCATCCATCTTGTTAGAGATAGTATTAGAACCAGCGTGGTGTCGTGGTTTGAGTGTTGTATTATCATTCTGGGAAGCCAGGGTTCGAATCCCCATTCCATCATGGAAATCCCACTGGGTGACCTTGGCAGGTCACAATCTCTCAGCCTTAGAGGATGGTAATGGCACCTTCCCCCCAAAGAAACTTGCCAAGAAAATCTCATGGTAGGGTAACCTTAGGGTTACCATAAGTCAGAAAAAGTATTAAAGAATTCTGTATCAGCTATGTAAGTCTGAAGCACACTGCAGAAATCATCCAGTTTGATAGTGCTTTAACTGCCCTGTCTCAATGCTGGGGAGTTTTGTGAGACACTGAGCCTTTTCTGTCAAAGAGCTCTGGTGCCACATCAAACTACAGTTCCCAGGATTCCCTAGCACTTAGCCAGGGCACTTAAAGCAGTCTCAAACTGGATTATTTCTGCAATCAGCTGCAGGAAGAGAGGGAGGTCCATTCTGCCAGCAACTGGAGCACAGGTGAATGATGTTACTATCAGGTGGGGAGGGGGGGGGGATGAGCTGGAAGAAGTTATTTAAAGGTTCAAAACACACTGCAGAAATCATCCAGTTTGAGACCGCTTTAACTGTCCTGGCTCAGTGCTAGGGAATCCTGGGAATTATAGTTTATTGTGGCACCAGAGCTCTCTGACAGAGAAGGCTAAATGTCTCACCAAACTACAGTTTCCAGAATTCCCTAGCATTGAGCGAGGGCAGTTAAAGTGGTCTCAAACTGGATGATTTATGCAGTGTGTTTTGGACATTAAGTAGCTGATAATGAATTCTGGCCAATTATCTGCTACTGTCACATATTTGTCATCAAAAATATAAGTTCTGTCTCATTATTCTAGATGTGTGTGGGGCCCCACACTTTTCAATGACTCTCTTATGCAGTCTTTTTAAAAATTTGTTGTCAACTTTATTTACACCCCATCTTTTCCCTGAAAGTGGGACTCAAGGTGCCATACATAATGAAATACAATAAAATGAAGACATACAGAAGGTGAACATTAAAATGAATTTAAACTGCCAAAAATATTTTAAAATAAATATAAATTGTGTGGTTAAAAATGATAACAAGCAATGTTTAAAATGTAGTTTTAAAACAATATTAAGCAATTTAAAACAATATATTGTACATGTATGCTGGTAAGAAAACTGAAGGAGCAAGTACATGTAATGGTTTGAGCATTGGACTGCGATTCTGGAGACTAGGGTTTGAATCCCCACTCAGCCATGGAAACCCACTGGGTGACCTTGGGCAAATCACACACTCTCAGCCTCAGAAAATCCTCTAATAGGTTCACCTTTGAGTCATCATGAGTCAGAAGCAACCTGAAGGCACACAACAAGAAAGAAAACTGATCCACCTTTCAGGGTTGTTGTAAGGACTGTTGCAGGAAAATGTATACAAAACACTTTGAACACTCCCTGCACACATGAGAGATCATAGTACTGTTTATTTTCAAAGTGCTGCCCACTGATCTTCCATTGAAGTCCAGACAAGAAAATATGCTTGATGGCATGGCTGGGGAATTTGTATGCCTCCTGATGTTGCAGAATTACATTTCCCATCAGCCCCAGACAGCATCACCTATAACCCAGGCTGATGAAGAGTGTAATCCAACAGTATTTAGAGAACCACACATTTCTTCCCTGGATTTATGGACCTGCCTCCCCCTGACAGAATGAGAATGAGAGAATGGAGGCAGGTGAGTGTGTCTTTGGGGCTGGGAACTATGCTAAGAGCTTTTGCTCCATTATGATCTACCTCTGATGAGAACTGTCAAAGTTTGTATGTGTGTGCCATTGGCATTTTGTGTTTCTCAAAGCAGACTGCATTTTAATCACCTTCCTTACTTCCAAATTAACTTCTGTTGTCCTGAGAGACCAGGAACAAAAGCTTCGCTCCAGCAACCTATCTATTAAACAGATGTTTCTATCCATCCATCACTACTGTTATATCATGAGATGAACCAATGCAACATTTAACATCTTCCTACTTGAACATCTCCTTTGCCTTGGTACTGTTTGGCTGCCAGGGGGCAGTGTTGGCCAAGAAAGCTGGAAGTTTTAGCTGCACAGTGGAGATCTCTTTGTGTGGGTGATTCTTTTGTATGTTGTTAGGGCTTCATTTCCACAAAGAGATGCTCAGTTGCTGTCTGCTTGCTCTTTACATTGCAAGTAAGAAGTCAGGAGGAAAGGAGACATCATTCTGCCCATGCTCAGGGATGCTCTTTTCTTTATTCACACCGCACTTCTTTTATTGTGTTGAGTCCTGGCACATTCCTAGTGAATCTGAATAGTCCCACCTAGAATTCCTCCTTTCCTTTCCCTCCTAACCACCTTTCTGCCCAAAATTCAGTTTTGCACATTGGCAGTTGCTAACAGGAGAAATGATGATGTGAAGTTTCAGTCTTCCTCGAAAGCCATTGTCTTTCTGAACCCTGGATTCTCTGCACTATAAATCCCAGATTCATGTGTAGCTGGTGACACCGCTGCAGGAGTGAGCAATATTCATTGCAGCACTAATGTGCTCACTAGTATCATGCAGATTTGGAAAGGGCAGACACAGAGATGATGGGGAAGGGAAAATGAGGAGAGAAGCCTAAGTGGATGGAGTGATAGTGACAGGGAACAGAGAAATGATTCCTTTCTAGACTTCTAGGAAAGGTGTGATGGTGGGAGAGTGAATGTATGGAGCTTAAATGGAAGTGAGGAAGGGGAGCCCCTGCAATGGATCACAACAATTTTCCGGGAAGAGTGATCTTATCCTCTCTTGTCTGAGGACTGTAAAAATAATCCAGGTGGGATCTAGGTTGAATCTTTGTTGTTCACATGCATTTCGAATGCATCCGAATAAGTTTAGGGGGTGGGCTGACCACAATCCCACTTAACCGATGTCAGTTTTTCTGAGTTTTTCCAAAAGATTCGGATTCTCAGCGGTGGAAATAACCGATGTGAATAGACCCGGGATAAACCAGGATAAAACTCTGCATGCCTTGAACATGCTTCGAATACATTTGCATCATCGACTCCATCTTTATTCATGTGTGAGCCACTGAACTCACAAATATCTGCAGAGATGGGGTTCCATAGTGTGACTAATAAACCTGGAATGTGTGAGTGAGATTATTCACATGGTTGTGCTAAAAACAATGACGTCTGAATGACCCCTGTGAAGAGGAGGAAGAAAAAGAGATAGCAGAGAAAAGAATGGTAGTACATCCCCTATCAACTCTGGTCCTGTCCACTGCCCTTATACAGCCCTTGATGGCTTACCTGGCAGAAATGTCATTTTTGACACAAAAAATGTTACATATATACACATATGTTCACCTTGCTGCACCATAGCCAGAAAGAAAACTATTCTGTCCATGCTTAGAGGCACATGCATCATTTCACTTCCAAAGTTTTACCACCGCTTTGGAAATGCAAAACTCATTTGAAGAGGCCAAGTCAGGTTTATGCTCCAGTCATATATATAGGATCACTCTTTCGATGGGAAATTGAGTTGGATGCTGATTTAAGCCCTGGCTTGGAGCACACTCTGAACTCTGTATGTGGTTCAAAGGCATTTTTACCCCCTTCTTTACTGTCATTGCACTGTTGAGTTTTGACACTGTAAAAACAGGTCTCTAAGGTGAGGTTTTCATCTGCCTCTCTCCCACAAGCAGCAGAGAAAATTCACCAAAAGCAAAATGAAGCCTGAGTAACTTGACCATCTCCCCAGGACTGAACTTGAACCCAGAACATGCCTCCCTGGGATGGTAAAAAAGGCAGCTTCTCAGAGTAAGGGAGGATGCATGAATGTCTTGATCTGTCTGTTGTCACCATGGCCACTGGCACTGGGCAGGGCTCTGACTGGAGGAGAAAGAAGAATAGAGTTGGATGGCAACCAATGCCCATCTATTCTGTACCAGCCCCCTGCCGTGAAAGCTGGGCACTATTTCAAGGTTTTTGTCTTTTTTAAGCAGAGGGAAGGTGGGTTTTTTTAAAACACCCCCCCCTCCAGGCAAAATATTTTACAGCCTACAGGCAAATTCAACTTGCAAAAAGCAGTATGATTTAAGAATATAAACAAAAGCAACCAGGTTGGTCCATGAGCAACATCCCCCAGCCAAAATAAAATAAAATAAAATAAAATACCACAGTTGAGGAATATCTTTATTAGGTCCACTTAACGTAGCCATTTATTTATCTGTAAAAATAAATACATGCTCCACATCCATAATGCACATATTTCTGTCTTTATGAAAGGCCCACAATCCAAAATAACAGATTTTTTTTTTCTGGCATC
Organism: Phrynosoma blainvillii; assembly: GCA_026167975.1. Lineage (NCBI taxonomy): Eukaryota > Metazoa > Chordata > Lepidosauria > Squamata > Phrynosomatidae > Phrynosoma > Phrynosoma blainvillii. The sequence goes on from JANUYF010000005.1 coordinate 116,530,435, forward strand.
TCATTCAGATTGTATAAAAAGAAAAGCTTTTTAAGTCTCAGATAGGGGCCATCCCTAATAATACGGGACATCTGCCTGCCCCATAAGGGACAAGGTTTCTGTCCCTCTAAAAAGGAACTGGACTAGGACTCTGCAGACCAGGCTTCTATTCTTTGTTCGGCTATAAACAAAGAATATAGTTTGGGGTAACTTCGGGCAAGTCACTGGGTAACTTTGGGCAAGTCACATGTTCTCAGCCTCTGGGGAAAACCATGGCAAACCTCCTTTGAGGAAATCTTGCCAAGAAAACCCCATGATAGGCGTGCCTTGTTGTGGTGGTGGTGTGCCTTCAAGTCATTTCCAACTTATGGTGACCCTAAGGCAGGGTGACCAGATGTCCTAACCACAAAGAAGGACAAGACCCCTCAACATTCAAGAAAAAATCTAGGCCATTGCAACATAAAAGCTAAAAACACTCATAGAAATAGAAATTCATGCTTCTTCGTCATGCTCAAAATGGAGGACATTCTAGAATTCCTCCTGGACAGAAGGCTGGAATGTAGGACATGTCCTGAAAAAGAAGGACATCTGGTCACCCTTCCCTAAGCAAACCTATTGTGGGGGGTTCTTGGCAAGTATCTTCAGGGTTTGGTGTTTTTTTTTTGCCATGGCCATCATCTGAGGCTGAGAGAGTGTGACTTACTCAGGGTCACCCAGTGGGTTTCCATGGCTGAGTGGGGATTCAAACTCTGGTCTCCAGAGTCGTAGCCCCAAGACTCAAACAAGTACACCATACTGGAGTTCACCTTAGAGTTGCCATAAGTTGGAAATGACTTGAAGGCCCACAACAACAACAAAAGGAGCATCCCTTATAATAAAGGACACTGGGCACATACCCTAAGTACATACTAGAGAGCCAAAAGGGGCTCCTCTGGGAGGAGAAACGGGATACAGCCACCGCCTTTGCATTTCTTGGTCATTTTGAAACAAACTGTTCTCCTCCTCCTTTTTCTTAACTCTGGGCAAGTGGGAATTGAGGGGGGAAAGCCCATTTAGTGGTTTGAGTGTTGGACTACGATTCTAGAGATCAGGGTTCGAATCCCACTCAGCCATGAAACCCACTGGGTGACCTTGGACAAGTCACACTCTCTCAGCCTCAGGGAAAAGCAATGGGAAACTTCCTCTGACCCAATCTTGCCAAGAAAACCCAATGATAGATTCACCTTCAGGTCACCATAAGTCGGAAATGACTCGAAGGTACACAACAACAAATAGATAATGCAGTATAATGCCAAGAGAACCAGTGTGGTGTCGTAGTTTTGGTGCTGGATTGGGATTCTGGGAGATCTGGGTTCAAATCTATGCTCGGCCACAGAAACCCACTGGGTGACCATGAGTCACACTCTCTCAGCCTCAGGGGGATGCCAATGGCAAACCTCCTCTGAACCAATCTTGCCAAGAAAACTCCATGATAGGTTTGCTTTAGGATCACCATAAATTGGAAATGACTTGAAGAAGAAATTAGGAGCGGGGCCGTGGATGCCTATGAGCGTGTCCACAATCCTGGCCTCTGGGCCCGAGCCATGGGGCCTGGGAGGGATGGCAACTACTAAAACAAATGACACTACTTGCCCATAGGGAACCCATACTTGCCCATGAGAATCATTGGAGAAAACTTGCCCATAAAGAATCATTGCAGAATACTTGCCCATAGAGAATCATTGGAGAAAACTTGCCCATAAAGAATCATTGCAGAATACTTGCCCATAGGGAATCATTGGAGAAAACTTGCCCATAGAGAATCATTGCAGAATACTTGCCCATAAAGAATCATTGCAGAATACTTGCCCATAGGGAATCATTGCAGAATACTTGCCCATAGGGAATCATTGGAGAATACTTGCCCATAGAGAATCATTGCAGAATACTTGCCCATAGAGAATCATTGGAGAAAACTTGCCCATAGAGTATCATTGCAGAATACTTGCCCATAAAGAATCATTGCAGAATACTTGCCCATAGAGAATCATTGGAGAAAACTTGCCTATAGGGAAACATTATAGAATACTTGCCCCTAGGGAAACATGGGTGGAGATGTTTCCTATGTTTCCCTATGGGCAAGTAATTCCCACTATTTCCCTATGGGCAAGCATTCTCCAATGATTCTTTTATGGGCAAGTATGGTTTCCCTGTGGGCAAGTACTGTCATTTCTTTTAGTACGTCCTCGCAACCCTAGATCTGACGCGTGTCAGGGACAGGCGATCGTGTGAATGAGGGCACTAGGAGGGGAACGGGGAACGGGAGGTCTGGGCGGGCTTCTCCTCCATCCCTGCCTCCTTCCCCTCCCTGATCCACACACAACACACACAACACACAACACACACACTCCGCCCAGTTGCTAATTGCACGGCTGGGATTATCCGGGAGGGAAATGCCAAGGGAGCAAGCCAGCCAGGGAGGCTCCGGCAATCGCTGCCACCTTTCTGGGATGCCGGCTTGGACGGGGATGATGCTGGGCACCCTGGGTCGGGGAGACCCTTAAGACTCTCGGGGATCCGGGGTGGGGTGGGGGGTCCCCAAAGCCACTCCGATCCTAAACCCACACCCCCCACACCCCATATCCCTACCTCCATCCATCCATCCATCCTTCCTTCCCCGAGTGGGCATCGGAGGGTGGCACCGGGTCCGGTCCGAGGTTTTGGGGTGCCCATGCCTCCTCCGCAGCCATGCCGGTGATGAAAGGCTTGCTGGCACCGCAGAACACCTTCCTGGATAACATCGCCAACAGGTTCGATGGGACACGTAAGTGGCCTCTCTGGGGATCAAGGGGAATCTCGGGGGAAGAAGGAGGAGGAGAGATCACTCCGGCTTCCTCTCTCTTTGGTTGCATCCACACTGGAGAGATAACCCGGTTTGGCACCGCTTTAACTGCCCTGGCTCAAGGCTATGGAATTCTGGGAATTGGAGTTTGTTGTGGGGCCCAGAGCGGAGCTCTGCTCCGCTCTGGGCCCCACAACAAACTCCAATTCCCAGAATTCCATAGCCTTGAGCCAAGTAGAGTTAAAGCGGTGCCAAACCGGATTATGGGCCTTTGCAGACTGCCAGAATTGAGTCCACTTTAAGGGTTAGGGTTAGGGTTAGGGTTAGGGAATCATGGGAAGTGTATTTTATTGTGGCACCAGAGCTCTCTGACAAAGAAGGCTCAATGTCTCAGAAAAACAACAACAATTCCCATGATTCCCTAGCACTAACCCTAACCCTAAAAGTGAACTCAGTTTGCACTATTTCTGGCAGTCTGCAAAGGTCATATGTCCCCAGTGTGGATGCAGCCTCTCTCTCTCTTTCTCAATCTCTTTTCCTTTTCTCTTTCCCTCCCTCCGGACCGAAGCTACCCCCCCTCCAGCCCAAAAGAATGGATGATGGGCTCTTGGGTTGGGGTGATCGAGAGGGTGGTGTTTGTTGTTTGTTGGGTGCCTTCAAGTCAAACCCTCTGGAGACCCTACAGCGAAGCTCCCGTGGGCAAGTTTCTTCCCAGAAGGTGTCTGCAGGGTTTCCTCTGAGGCTGAGAGAGTGTAACAGAGAGAGAGAGCGTGACTCGACCCGCTCAGTGGGCTTCCATGGCCGAGTTGGGGTTCAAACCCTGGTCTCCCAGTTCAACGCTCAGATGGTGTGGGTGCTGGGATCAGGAGTCCCTGCTCGGCCGCGGAGAGCCCATTGGGAGAGTCACACTCTCTCAGCCTCAGAGGAGGGTTCTGAAGAATCTTGCCAAGAAAACTCTAGAATAGGAGTCGCCTTAAGTTCTCCCTAAAAAAAGGACTTGAAGGCACAAAGGACAAAACGTCGTGACAGATTTTCTTCTTCCTCGGGCGCCTTTTCCCCTTCCGAGGGTCTTCTCTTTCACCTCCGAGGATCCCTTTTTTTGGGGGGGGGGAATCTGGGAGGGACTCGATCCCAGGAGGAAAGGAAGGAGACCAGATCCCTCCTCTCTGCCCTAGATCTGGAACAATGAGGGTCCCTTCTGGATCTTCCCTGCCGCCGCCCACCTTCTTCTCCTCCGGAGCGCTTTGTGTTGCGTCTCTCTTTTCTCCTCCATCCCTCCATCCTCCATCCCTCCTTCCTTCCTTCCTTCCTTCCCGTTCCCTTTCTTGGAGTTGACAAAGAGACGCTTCTTTGTCTTTGTAAGCGCCGATCGCAAGCCCGAGGAAGGGTCCGATCCCCTTCTTTTCCCAACCCCCCCCCCCCCAGATCTGAAAAGGTTCAGCATTTTTGGAAACACCCTGCCTCCTGTTCAAAGCTTAGAGCCCTGTTAGACTATACTATAGGATCAGTCTGGAGAGAGATCTTGGAGACGAACTGAAAGAAAGAACTTGGCACCCTGAGCTTTCCTTTAGACTCACCTACTCTTGCGAGCCATCCCTTCCCCTTCCCTTAGATTAGAATCATAGAATCGTAGAGTTGGAAGAGACCCCAAGGGCCATCCAGTCCAACCCCCTGCCATGCAGGAACTCCCAGTCAAAGCATCCCCGACAGATGGCCATCCAGCCTCTGCTTAAAGACCTCCAAAGAAGGAGACTCCACCACTCTCCGAGGGAGAGTGTTCCACTGTCGTACAGCCCTTATTGTTTTTGTCTTTAGAGGCTCCACCAACTTTGATCTTGGCTTCCTCAAGAAGAGTAACGGGGGAATCGACTAAAGTTGTGACTTCACTCATTTATTGTTGTTGTTGGTGTGTGCCTTCAAGTCGTTCCCGACTTATGGCCACCCTAAGGCGAAGCTATCATGGGGTTTTCTTGGTAAGATTTGCTGAGAGGCGGTTTGCCATTGCCTTCCCCTGAGGCTGAGAGGGTGTGATTCACCCAAGGTCACTCAGTGGGTTTCACGGCCAAGCAGGGAATTGAACCCCGATCTTCAGAGTCCTAGTCCTATGCTCAAACCACTACACCACACTGCCTCTCATACTCCCTGGTACAGGGGTAGGCAATCTTTCCCCTTTAAGGGCCGAGGGACTTCAGCTCCCAGAATCCCAGGAGCTACTGGCCAACATGGGACTATTGGCCAACATAGCTGAGGCTTCTGGGAGCTGAAGTCCCTCGGCCCTTAAAGGGGAAAGGTTGCCTACCCCTGCGCCTGGTAAAGGTGTGCCTGTGTGTGGCATGAAGGCTAGTGGCTTCCATGTCAGTGAGGTAGTGAGTCCTCTCCAGAGATTCATGTCAACTTTATCAAGGAACCATCCAAAGTGCTGAACCTAGAGTCTAACCTCCCAGGGATTTGGTCCAAATGTTGAAAAAGCTATCCAAACTCTGGAGATGGGCTTAACCTCTATGTTAGACAGCAGAAGGGGGAGGCCCCTTGATTCCACCCCTCTCTTCCCTAGGATTCAGCCTAGAATCCTCCGGTAGTTTGCTATGCAAAGGGATCTTGTAGCATCTTTGAGACTAACTGAAGGAGAAAAGTTGGTAGGATGAGATTTGGTAGACTTGAGCCTACTTGCTCAGATGCATGAGGTAGAGTGGAAAATCCAGAGACAGACCTATTGGTATACAAAAGTTCAGGTTTGTTCTTGGACTTTCCACTCTACCTCATGCATCTGAGCAAGTAGATGCAAGACTACAAAAGCTCATTCCTGTCCCTGGACTTTCCACTCTACCTCACGAGTCTGAGCAAGTAGGCTCAAATCAACGAAAGTTCAGGTCTGTCCCTAGACTTTCCACTCTACTTCATGCTTGTGAGCAAGTAGGCGCAAGTCTACAAAAGCTCAGGCCTGCCCTTGGACTTTCTGCTCTGCTTGATGTATCTGAGAAAGTAGGTCTCAAGCCTACAAATGCTCAATTTTTCTCTTTCAGTTAGTCTCAGAGGTGTTACAAGATCCTTTTGCATACTGATTTTCCGGACTAATACGGCCATGTCTTTAAATTCTCCTGTAGTTTAGTTCATTTTAGACTCAGGGCTAAATGGTTTAATGGTGGGGGTGACATTATATAACTTTAAAATAGGTAAGCCGGCCCAATTGTGTTTGGGGTTCCTCTGCTCATTTTGTTGAATAGGCCCCTGGCCTTCTTGCCTTCAGATTCCAGCCCCAGGGGCTCCACCCAAACTTTGAAATTCCCCGATCAGTCCCAGAACTAGTGAAACGAGAATCTAGTGGAGGCAAAGGGTGTCTCTGGGGGTGTGCAGAGAGGCATTCCCTCTCTAGCATGTCACAAGATTACTTGGCCAACTGGGATGAAAAGCCTTCTTTGTTATCTTTGTCTCTCTTGTTCCCTCCTTTTTTCATTGCTTCCCCTATATCTGAAATGTTATAAACCCCTGGAGGCAGGGGCTTATCTTTTTTTTGCTTTTGTAAAGCATGTTTGTAATGGCAGTTTAAACAACAGCAAAAATAAAGAGGAGGAGGAAGAGGAGGTGGTGGTGGTGGTGGTGGAGTTGTTTAGTATATTGAATAAGAGGCCATGACTTGGATGCGGCACTTCTTTGAAGAACTTTTCAAACTAGTTGGCATGGTATCTGTGAACTGGAGGATCTTTCAATCCCTCAGCTCCTAGGAAAAAGTATGAGGCAATGGCTGGCATCAGGCAGAAGATTTGGAGTGTCATTAAGAGGCATTAAGGCACAACAGGCAGCTCTGCAGGGAGTTCTCTGGCACAGAGCAGCACAATTATGGTGTCATTCGATAATCTGAAACTCTGGATGTAATGGTTGTATGAGAGAGTTGTCTTCAGACAGGTCTTCAGATAGGTCTACGGTGTGTGTCTTCAGGATGACTTCAGATTGTGGTCAGCATTCTTCCAGTGCTTGGGGGCCCTTCTCTTTATGCTGCCCTCGGCCCTAAAGGTACCACCGGACATGATCTTTTTTCACTTCACTGAAGTCCTCCAGTTTCGCACAGAGTTTGCTTGCTTGCTTTTTTATTTCAATCTGACCTTGCCTTTCTCCGTGGGGTGATTTTGGGTCAATCATTCTCAGCATGACCTACCTCACAGGGTTGTTGGAAGGCTACAATGGAGAGAAGGAAAGCCATGTATAATGTCTAGAGTTCAGTGGAGGAGAGTTATACATGTAACAAACAAACAGCTCGTGATTGTAACCATTACGTCAACCTTAAAAGTGGTGGGATTTGGATCCAGGGTTTCCTCTTGCACAGTTTTCTTATGCAACCTTGTATATTGCCTAAGAACAAGGTTGCATAAGAAAGAGAACTGTGCAAGAGGAAACCCTGGATCCAGATCCCACCACTTTTGTGAACGTATTGACCAGCTTCTTAGGTGTATGTTTTCACATACATCCTGGCACATGCAATATAAAGATTAAAAATGCTAACCTACCCTACAGGGCTCTTGTGAGAATTTGTGCAGCAACGATGTACAATGGGCCCTTGGTATCCACTGCGGTTTGGTTCCAGGACCCCCTGTAGATACCAAAATCCACGGATGCTCAAGTCCTATTAAATACAATGCATAGTAAAATGGTGTCCCTTATATAAAATGGCAAAATCAAAAGTTTGCTTTTTGAAATTTATGTATTTTAAAAAAATATTTTCAAGCAGTGGATGGTTGAATCTGTGGATAAAAAAAACAAACCATAGATATGGAGGGCCAACTGTATTTCTAGGGATTTTGTCATTCTAAAGTGGAGCAGTTGTCCACTTTGATGAGGCTCCAAGAAGTGTATCTCCAATGGATTGTGTTCTGAGAAGTATTAACTGCTTGCATGCCTTAGCAAGGCTAACCCAAGGCATTCTGCTGCCTGAGGCAAAGGGCAAGATGATGATCTCTCATTCTATATCTGAAAGCCAACAGAACAGTCCCTTTGCAGAACCTGGAAACATTATTTATTTAGTGTACAACTTCTAGAATCCCATTAGTCTAGGACAAAAGTAACTTTTCCAAGCTCAGTTCCCTCCTTCAGTACTGTTGATCACTCAGCATCTTCTGTCATGTCTGAAGGCCACAGGCCTTGTGTCGCACACAACTCTCTCCTTCATCAGTGTGTGATAATGGCCAGGAAGCTTAGTAGTTACAGCCAGGAGCATGCTGATGTTCCCCCCAGTATCTGCTGCCTGAGGCAGTCACTTCAGTCTGACTAAGGTAGGGCTGACCCTCTGCCATGGGACTTTTTAGTCTGACATTCAGACACACATACCCACAAATATAAGAACCCAGCACAAGTCAGTCTTGATTCCTTATTTTTTTAGGGAGTGTTGTTGTCTCTCCTTACCTGGGAGTAAGCCCCATTGAACTTCATGGGGATTGCTTCTGAAGAGGTACATAAAGGATTGCACTGTAAAAGCGCTTGGACTGTATGAGTCTAAAACTGGGTATAAATGTCTAATCTCTTATTCTTTTTGAACTTTTGAGAACTGTATGAGGAGTCTCAATACAGGGCTGGTATTTCTATGCCACTGTTCCCCCAAATAAGCTTTAAGTTATTTCATATTTTACATCTCCCTCCCTCTTCTATCTTGCTTTGCCGCTCCTAGAAAAGGGTATACTGGTGGAGACGAAACGTGTAGCAATCATGTTTTTTAAAAACACAACTAAAATGCCATATTGTGGCTCGAGGATTTTCCCTTAAGAGGATTCCAGCAGGGTGGCAGTGGGTGGGGAGGATGGTTTAAATGCTTCCAGAAAGATCAATGAAAACTAATTTAGCATTTTCCTTTCGGGGCAGTCCGGGGAAAGCTTTCATAATAAACCACATCTCCTTCACCATCCCTCCACCCAGTTCTTTCCGTGACAGTCTATCTCTTATTCCTTCCTGCAGGAGCCCTAGAGATTGGGTGCAAGTATCTAAGGGAAAAGGCTTTTTGCTGAACTTTTAAGGACAGGGATCATTGTCTGAAATGATAACCTGGATTAAACGCAGTATCGTTCACCCAGGGCTAGGGACAGGAGCTTTGTCCAAAGTGAGGGATATCTTTATTTAAAAGAGGTCTGTATCTGTGAATCCTTTGGATATCTGGAGAGATTACTTTCTGCTACAATAGCAAAGGAGTTGAGGTTGCACTGCTGGTGATTAAAGTAGCAAGGACTTTTATTCAGCACTTTGGACAACTCCTGAAAATCATTATAAGGGCAGAACAGAGAAATTTGTGTTGGTCCAGCTTCCATCAGCAAAAAAACCCACTGAAAATGGTGAGGCATGATGGAAGTTTGTCAACATCTGGAAAACCACCAATTGATTATCCCCAGCACAGTATGGTTTCCTACACTTTCAATGCAAGGAAGAAAGCTGCCTTCCAAGCCAAATCCTCGGCAGAGTCCAGCACTGTTTTCTAGACAAACAAATTGGTTCTTGAACAGATCAAGGCAATAACTATCCCTGGAAACCAAGATGACTAAATTGTGGCTGTCATATTTTGGCCACATCATGAGAAGGCATGAATAAATAGGAAAAAATGGTAAAGCTAGGTAAGGCAGAAGGAAGCAGAAAGAGAGGGAGACCACATGCCAGATGGTTGGACTCAATCATAGAGGCCACAAGCCTGAGCCTGAAGGACCTGAGCAGAGCAGTGGAGGATAGAGGGTCTTGGAGACGTCTCTCCCATGTAGTTGCCATGAGCCGAGGTCAATTTGAGGGCAGTTAACAAACAATAGTGGCAAATTTGGAAAAGCACGCATGAAGACAGTCCCCATAGCAGCCACCAGTCCACAAAAGTCCAAAAATGCAAGCAGCTGCGTTGATCCATACCACAAAAAACATATTCTAGCTTTTTCCATCCCCAGCAAACAGGAGTTTTGTAAAGCTAATGGATCTTAATTGCCCATTCAACCTCAAGGTGCCCCCCAAATGTTTTTCATTGCAACTGAGACAGTTCACAGTTATATACTGTTGGTGGGAAAATCCCACACCCACCAACAGCAGCAGCTTCTGTGAGGATTGCAACTAAGCTCAGAGGGAAGCGGGAAGAGGGAAGAGTGGCAGATAATGCTGTTGTTCCTGATAATCAGAAAGATCAAGTGCGTTGATCCTGCAAGCCCTGGCTGTGGTGCAAGGTTGCTCTTTTCATACTAGGTGTTTGCTCTCGAGAGATGGTTAGCTGAGGAGAGGGTTCATCTTTGAGAAACAAGGTTTGTGAAGGCTCAAGCTACTTTCAAAATTGCAGTCTCCACCTTTTTGGTCCCTGAGCCCTGAACTTCACAGTTGTGCCACATGATCATGGTTTTTCAAGGATGATAGACAGTTCTGTGAAATTATTCACAGGAGTTCTTTGGATTTGAAAATGGGTTTAGAGGTGGATGGGAATGATTGATCAAAGAAAGGTCAGGCCTTACATAAACATGGTTCCAATGGCTGTAGCTCCTGGCCTTGGGGCACAAAAAGCAATAATCAAAAGTGCTTCTGAGAAATTATACTGTCTGGCCACAACAAAACCACAGCCCAGTTCACACACTACTAAGCTTAGGAGAAAAGACCTTCAGGTTAGAAGAGAGTAGGCCAGCATTAGTCAAAGTCTGTTTTCAATGCAAACATGCCTGGGGAACCTATGAGAGTTCTGTATTATAGGAGGGGACAGGTACCTAATGGATCAGGACAAGGGAAGCTGAGAATCAGGATTTTAAATTTCTGCCACCACTTTCTACGAAAATGTTGATGTCCAGTAATTACAGCAGAAAGTGCTAGAAGTCAGGTATCTGGAGTTCCCTTTTCAGCTTCAACCTGGGGAACCCTTTCACGGATCATGCTTGGATAGAGCATGTTACAGGAGGCTTTTAAATAGGAGATTAACATCAAATCTACAGAACCACAATTCCCTGTTTGCTTACAAAGCTCATTCATCCTTTGGCTCAATTGCTCTGGATTTTCAATTCACATCCTTCGTTGCCTCCCACATGAATGGTTGATACTGGATTATCTCCCTCGTGGCAACCTTATGTCCTCATGTCCAATCCTGTGTTTTGGAAATGGGCTGCCTGATTCTCTGAGCCCTGTTCTTGGCAGGCTCCATCTGTCTTGGGTAGTTCAGTGGACGGTAGCAGCAGCACCCACGTGAGTCTCAAAAACAGGAGAGGAAAATATATCTAAGTTGGTATATGAGAATACAAACAAGTTATCAAGTTTCACAGAATTCATCACTCAGGTAACAGAATTACAGGAGCTTTGGGGTATATGAAGTGGAGGCATTTTGCATTACGAATAATGGGTAATGGGCTGTTTACACACAGAAATCTTTTGCACTCTTATGATGATCTGAAACAAATTTTTCAATTTTTACACTACCAAGACTGGTGCAACCAGCCTTATGGCTTCATTGATGAAGTTAAACACATCTATAAAAACTAGGAGAACCTACAATGTGATGGCAAACTTCCCGAAAAGAGCCATAGCTCAGTGTTGGAGTACATGGTTTGGAAGCACAACACCCTGGGTCCAATCCTCAGCACCTCTAAGTAAGGCTAGGAAAGGCCCTTCTCTTAAACATTGGAGAGTCACTGCCAGTCAGTATAAACTGGGGCGGGCAACTTTCTGCCTCAGGACCCCTTTGGAGCCCTGTGGCCTATTTAAATTGTTTCTAGGACAGACAATTCATATCTCTCTCTCCCCTTCCTGCCCTCTTTCTCCTGCCAGAAAAAGGATGGTGGTGGAGGTCTAAAGGGATGGAGAACTGCAGAAACAGCTTCAGGGAAGGGCTGCATGCCTGGTAAAAATGAGCAAGTGATCTGAATTTGGAGAGAGTCTTCTGAGCCATTTAGTTCAACTCTTTGATTGATGCAGGAAGTGAAACTCAAAGCATTCCCCGCAGATGGCTGTCCATGCTCCATCTGATGACCTCTAGCTAGGAAGAACTTGCCATCTCTCCATGGATTTGGTTCCATTCTTGAATGCTCTCCTTAAAAAGTTTCCCTTAATGTTCAGATATAGTCTGTCCTCCTGTAACTTAAGCCCATTAGATTTAGTTCTGCCTTCTGAGGCAACAAAGGACCAGTTTTTACCTTTTTTGTGTCACAGTAGTTTGGAGGTTGGACAAATGCTACCATGTCTCCTTCCCAGCCTTCATATCCTCAGTCTAAACATAACTAAATCCCTTCTAACTTTGTTCAGAGGACTCATTTCCCATGCCCCCAACCATCTCTGTTGCATTCCTCCAAATCTTTTCCAATTTCTCTACCTCCTTCTCAAAGTGCAGCAACCAAAAGTGAATGCAGGACCCCAGAGGAGGTCTGACTGGTGCACAATAAAGCAAAATTCTTACTGCTTGTGACTTCAGAACTGCAGTTCTATTAATACAGCCTAAAATTACCTTAATGCTCCCTCGCTCGCTCTCTTTGATAGCTTCATCACACAGCTGGGTCTCGCTCAGCTTTTGATGAACTAAATTTGAAAGATCCTTTTCACATGTGCCACAGCTCAGAAAAATCACCTTTTTTTTTTTTGGGACTACACATCCCAGAATCTCCCAACCAGCATGGAAATTTTGGGAGTTGCAGTCAAAAAAAAGTAACTCTTATTGCCAGTCCAGGCATCCTCCATCCTATACCTGTGCATTACCATGAGATTTCAAGTATCAGCATGATATGATCACTTTTCCCCTAAATTTATCTTTTGTTGTTGTTATTTGCCATCAAGCCAACTTTGACTTATGACAGTCCTATGAAAAAGAGAATTCCAGTCATCTACCGCCCTGCTCAGGTCTTAAGAACTCAGGTCTGTGGCTTCAATTATTAAGTGTGGTCTTCCTTATTTTTGCTCTTTCCCACTTTTCCCAGCATTACAATCTTTTGCGATGAATCATGTCATCTCATTTGCAAAGTACAACAACTTCAGTATAGTCATCATTGTGGCTTCTAGGAAGAGTTCAGAACTGATTTGCTCTTGGACCCATTTAGTTGTCTCTTTGGCTGTCCACAGTATCCATAGAACCCTCTTCCAACAACACTTTTCAAACTAGTTGATTTTCTTCTTGTCAGCTTTCTTCACTGTCCAACTCCCACAATCAGAAATGCTGTGCCATGGATATATCTTTGCATTTGAGGACCTTATCTAGTTCCTTGATGAAGTTAAGCACATTACATGTGAGATTCTTGCTGCTTCAGTCTTATTTACCAATTCAGTTGAACATCATCAAGTTAAGCATGGATAATCTTCTCATTCTTCTTCCACATTCTGAAAGAAAGGTCTCTGTTTTCCTAACCATAGGTAAGCTGCTCTGAGCTCTTCAAATGAAATGTGGGGGTCAATAAATATGGCCAATTAATTAAATTAATGAGGAGGAAAAAATAACTTTCACTGAGGGACATCCCCCACCCTGCTTATAAATTAAAGTTTGGCAACACTCAGCCTACAGGCTGCATGCGCCACCACCAGTGTTGCTACTACACACAGTAAAATGACAGCAACAAAACACCATTCTTGCCTTTTAAAATAAAGGCATGCAGCTGAACTGAATTCCTGAAAGCCTCCAGGAAAGGTGGTTCAGCTTAGAAAGAAAGCATATGCCACTTTAAAGCAAAAATGTGGATCCTTTCACCACCAGTGTATCACCAGTAGCACAGCACTGACTGATGGGTGTGTGGCTCCTTGCAGGATCAGGAGGTGTTAATGCAGCCCATGTTGACCCATGGAAGTTATCTACCATGTTCTTAACCAATTTTGTTTCACCTCCCCCTTCTCTTGCCTAAGACACCACTTGTAACCTGTTGCTCAATTTGATCCTGAGAAGCTGTGAACTTGTCACCTGACTTCTCATGGGAAAATCCTAGGTTCTAGTTGCTTGTAGTCTTGTTGTCTGGAAAATTAACTTTTTAAAAAATGAAAACTCCCAGAACTCTGTGGCCTATGGCCATATTGATTAGAGGATTCTAGGAATTCTCTTCTGGCAAAGTAACTTTTCTAAGCTCTGCTGCTGCCAATAAGATTTGCTAAACAACTTGGGCTTTTGTTGCTGTCACCAAAGAAACATCTAGTCTGAGAGACATTATTTTACTGTGCTCAGGAGCTTGATTTAAGAAGCAACAGCGATAATGTTGCATGTCCCAGATAAGACTGATTTTGGCTGCAACTTTCTTATTTCTGCTTCTTTGTTTCTTGATACAGCCAAAATTGGAACCTGAATAACTGTCTGGGATTTGAGCAGATCTGCACTGATAAAAGATCTTTGGGACAGCTCCCAAATTATACTTCTATCTAGACAACCAGGCGGCTCCTCTGATGAGTTACTCTTTGTCCATGTGCCATCGCAAAGTTCATTTGAGTCCTCTTGGGGTATGCAGCTTACCATGGGTGTGTTGCCAGCTAACCAGCCAGCCTCTCAATGTGTGTGTGTGTGTGTGGGGGGGAGAATCACACACACACACACACACACACACACACACACACACACACACACACACGGTAGCTCCTCAGGACCATGGAGAGTACACATTTTAATTCACAGCCATTTAAGCAGCCCCGTAATCCTGCATCCTAGAAGCCAAAAACTGGACTTAGCTACAGATGCAAACTATTTTTTGACATACACACACACATACACACTCACCCCTCCCGAGTTAATCCAAGCTGTGACCTGAGGTGACCATCAGTTAAACTCCAGTTGGGTATGGATAGGGTGAAAAGAAAGCTTTTTAGCCAGGCCTTGAGAAAAGGCAACACTTTGGAGACGTAGTCAGTTGGTGGTACCCTTATCTTCAGTTCTGCATCATGGGGGAGAAAACTTACAGATGTCAGGTCCAGGGCTTGGAAAAGTTATTTTTTTAGATTACAACTCCTAAAATCCCCAAGGCACCATAGCTTGTGGTGGTGATGTCCAGAGGATTCTGGAAGTTGTATTGCAAAAAAAGTACCGTAACTTTTCCCAACTCTGTGGGGCTTCAGTGTATCATGCTATTCAAGTCCAGACCAAAGATGTGAATTTTATTTGTGGATGCTTAAAAGGAACTCTGCATGTGTATAAAACACAGCTATTCTTCTCGTCATGTCCCATGTTCCACGGCTGACAGCCAGCATAGAAAACAGAATGTGGGGCTTAGCTCTGGTGTAAACTAAGCTGTGATGCAATGGTTGGAGGACTGGATCCTGCCATTAAAGCCATTAGAGAAGGGGAGCTGGGGTAATCTGTGACTCTCCAGATGTTCCTGGATTGCCGTTCCCATCAGCATCTGCTGGCCTGACTAATGATGGCAAATGATGGGAGAGACAGTTTGCCAACATCTGCAGAGTCACAGAATGCCCATCCCTGCCTTAAAGCATGAAACATTATGTCGCAAGTGCCACGAGGCCCAAAACTTCCTTGGCACATTATAGCCCTTCTTGCTCTGAGTGGTCTGAAGATGTTTTATTTAGAGATGGGAAATAACTATTAAAAATCAGTTCAGTCAGAATTTTTCTAGTGTAAATGGACAACTTAATTAAACATATTTTAAACTTAAGCAATTGACTTACTTTGGGATTTTAATAACAATTTAATTCCAGAATGAAGTTATTAAGTATTTATTAATGAAATGAGAGATGGTGCTAAAAAGCAACAAATAAACAAACAACCCCCCCCCCCAAAAAAAACCACACACACACACACACACACACGCAGATGGTTCTTTACTCAGAATCCCCTTCTCTTGTGTTTTTGCAAAGCTCTTTCCTAGTTTAATGAAGTTTAGGTCACAGGACCCAAAGAACTTATGTTAGTTCATAATTAGAGTGTGATTCCAAGGTTAAATAGTAAGGGCAGCTTGGAAGTGGGAGATCTTTTCTGCATCCAAATGATCTTCCTGACTTTTACACCAGACACAACATAGAAGCTGCTCATCTCTCCCAGAAAACTGAATTTTAAAAATTCTTAACCCTGGGGGTTTTGTTGTCTGTGTGAGAATAAGTAAGCTGAAAAAAAGGAGGCAAGGAGGTTATAAGAGGTGGTGAAATGAGTGGATAAGAAACTGGGTTTCCAAACTTTACACATCTCCCCCCACCCCCGCCAAACTACAATATTGTCAAGAGTAGGAGTAAAACCATGGATGGTATTTTTCAATTCTATTCTCGTAGTGCTTTTAGTGCAGGTGGTTTAACTTAAATGTAGATGACAATATAGCATAAACTTAATGTTTTGAGGTTAAATTCTCCCCTTCAACCATAAATGCAATTGAATTAGATTTTTAAGCATATTAATAATTAACTAAATGTATTAACCCCTTTATACTAACTTTTCTATTTCTGATTTTAGTATATGATGCAGGCAACCACTGTCTCCCCCTCCCCCCGGCCTTACCTTCCTCTCCTTCAAACATAGAAGATGCAGTATACTGCATGTGAGCAACGTGTGGCCCTCCCCTGGAACAGCAGCTCCTATCATCCCTGATCACTAACCATGCTGACTGGGGCTGATGGGAATTGGAATCCAACATCTGGAGAGCTACACATCCCCCACCTGCAGTTTACTGGAAAGTTCCATTTTCTTTGGCATTTCAACCAACCATGTAAGAGCACCTACCATGCCTTCCCATTCATTTTAAGGCTGCTTCTGCAGAAGAGTCATGTCTTGATGGGTTGTGCCTTGTGGGTTGTATCTGTCTGTTCCCAGCTCTGCTGCTATTAATGGAAACCCAAATCATCTTGATTCAAATTAGGATAGTGATTTGCTTCACAGGCATCTTGTTGTCCAGACTGATCAAGAGAGTAGACCAACAAGCAATCCCATCTTGTGCACCAGTGTTGCACTACCACGTGGCTGCTGCATGCTGTCCAATAGTGAAATTATTGCCAGAGAGGGCATAGACTTGGGTCCCATTTGAGGCAATGTTTTGACCTTGCTGGGCAGAAATCCATAGTCCAAATATCCTCTTTGGCACCTTCTATGCTGAAGGCCATCTGTCTGCCTTGGCACTCCGCCTACCAGCAAGGTGGCAACATCCTAATCAAAATATTGTGCAAAGCATGTTATCAAACAGAGATAAAGCTTTAGAAAGGGGAAAGGAGGTTTAAACTGGTATATCCTCTGGCCAAAACTCCATTTGCAAAGTTAAGGAAGCCAGGCGGCAAAACAGTGACACTGTGCTATGCAGAGGCTGACAACTCTCTCTGTTTCTACAGCATCCCAGAAGATGCTGGTCTGTAGCAGGATTTTGGCCTTAGTGCAAAAGCCAAGGGTGGAAAGGGAATAGAATGATTTCCCACCTGATTTTATCCTTTAATAAGGATGATTTTTATGGGTCTAACAGTGCCAGGGTGACCTGATGTCATAACCACAAAGGAGGATGAGGCAACACAAAATGTGAAGTCGAAAGCTTTCATGGCCAGCATCCATAGGTTTTTGTGGGTTTTGGGGGCTGTGAGGCTGTGTCCTAGAAGAATGTATTCCTGATGTTTTGCCTGCATCTGTGGCTGGCATCTTCAGAGAATGATGGCATCGAGGTGTGTGGGATATATATACTGTGTGACATCTCAACCAAGCACCACACAGTATATATACCCCATAGACCTCCATGCCACCATTCTCTGAAGATGCTAGCCACAGATGCAGGCAAAACATCAGGAATACATTCTTCTAGAACACGACCTCACAGGCCGAAAAACCCACAAAAACCTATGCATCACAAAATGTAGAACATTAAAGGAAAATGTAAGGCATAAAAAAATAAAAGCTAACCACATTAATATAAATATATATTCATGTTTCTTAGTGATGCTCAAAATGGAAGGCATTTTTTAATTCCTCCTAGACAGAAGGCTGAAATGTAGGACATGTTCTGGAAAAGGAGGAAATCTAGTCACCCTGAGTGCCATCAGGGAAGGACTTGAGGACAGAGATCCAGAACATAACTTAAAATAATAAGGATGGGCCTGAAGCACAACAAGACAGGTATGCCCCCATTTTGAAGTAATACACAACATTGAACAGGCTTCTCTGTCAGACTGCTAAGCAGGGCAGTTTCTCTATAACCTCCACCCTTTAGTCAGATTGATAAAGTAGTTATCCAAGAGGCTGAACATTACCCCCAAACTTTGTTCACTACTTTGGATATCTTCTTTAAAGGTCTGGATGACAGCCTGGGTACTAAGGCCACAGTCTATTATCTAGGTATACTCCTACTGTCTCATAGTCATTTAACATGCTAGACTTGGAATATTTGCATATTTCATGGAGAGCTAGTGTGGTGTAGTGGTTTGGATGTTGGACTGAGGCTCTAGGAGACCAGGGTTTGAATCCCCACTTGGCTATGGAAACCCACTGGGTGACCTGGGGGAGTCACACACTCTCAGCCTCATAGGAAGACAATGGCAAACCCCCTCTGAACAAAGCTTGCCAGGAAAACCCGGTAATAAGTTTGCTTTAGGTTCACCATAAGTCAGAAACATGTTGAAGGTACACAGCAACAACATATTCCATGTTTTCACAGTCACACCACACAATGCTGTTCAATTTTTTTTAAAAAAAGAAACAAGTTTCAAGGCCCTAAGGCTATGAAGATACACATCAGAACAAATGGGCAATGCTTGATGAAATCAGAAATGGGAATGCAGTTAAGTAGAACACCTATTTATTCTTCACAGGGAGTGGAGTTCAGTTCTTTATATAGTATCTTACTCCTGATGCAGAACACAGTATTTAAAATAGATACACATTTCCATGAGTATATCCTGCAGATGCTTTGCGTTTCAGCTTCCTCTTCAGTAATGTTGGGCACATAGACTTATAATTCAACCTGCCCTTGATTCATTTTGCTGTTTCCATTTGGGATTTGGGATACTGGGTGAGAGAAGCAGCAGTACCAGCCTATTTTGCTGCTAAAGGTTAAGATCCCCATTTCTTGTACAGAGATGACTGAACTGACAATTAATGGAGTACAATCTTCCATGACAGCCTGTGTTGTGTAGTGGTTTGAGCATTGGACTATGCTCTGGAGAGCAGGGTTCAAATCCTCAATCTGCTGTGAAAATCCACTGGGTGATTTTAGGCAAGTCACACTCTCTCAGCCCCAGAGAATGGCAATGGCATGAAGAAACATGCCAAAAAACCCCTGTGATAGGTTTGCCTTAGGGTTGCTATAAATTGGAAATGACTTGAAAGCACACAAGACACATCTTCCACCATATCTGGAAGGCTAATTTAGGGGCCACAGGACAGGAATATTCTACTTTGCCCTCCCATAGAGACAGTGTGGTACAGTGGTCTGAGCCTTGGAGCAGGAGTCTGTGGAACCAGGGTTCAAATCCCTGCTTAGCTTAGCCATGGACACCCACTGGGTGACTTTGGACAAATGACAGTCCCTCAGTCTCAGAGGAAGGCAATAGCAAAACCCCTCTAAATTAACCATGCCATGAAAACCCTATGAAAGGGTGATCCTAACTTGGAGGTGACTTGAAGGCACATGACAATCACCTCCAACAAAAGAGAAAGCTCAGGAAAAAACAGCTCTCAGAGTTGCCACCCCTGCCTCTGCGGCCCAAGGCAGTCACCTCATTGTGCCTAATACTTGAGCCGGCCCCAAGAAAGAAAAAATAATTTATACTGCCTACATCTCCCCTGGATGCACACTCATGCCAGTTCATTCATTATCCTGAATTCTCTTCAAGGGTTCTGACAAGGATCAAGTCAGCTTAGGACATATCTCATCCCCCTTCATCACCACCCGAGGGGACAGAGGTGTGTGTGTATGTGTGTGTGTGCCTAGTTCTAGCAATTGCTGAGTCTCTTGGCAGCAAAGTGCATAGTCAGCCCTAAGATCCAGAGGCATTTGCATCAGGGTGAGGGCTGAGAAGAACAGTGCACACCCCGTGGGCATATCTGTTCTCAGGGACAGAACAGGAGGGCATCATGAAGGAGATCCAGAGGCAGCTCTACCACAACATGGTCGTGGAGAATGTCTCTCTTCCCCCTCTCACACTCATTGTTATTCCCAGTAGAAAGCTGCCACTGGATGCAGACATAATATCTGGCCTAATCATTTTGTACTTTTCTTTTTCTTCCCTCATCTCCCAATTTTTTGTTCTGCCTAGCCTGATGAAAAGTTCCAGGGAATACGAAAGCATGTACAGTTTTGTGGCATTTTGTTATTGTTGTTTTGGTCCCAATAAAGGTATTGTTCAGCTGTGGATTTTTATTTTTATTCTTTTAGTTATGGTCTAACAGGGGTAGGCAACCTTTCCCCTTTAAGGGCCAAGGGACTTCAGCTCCCAGAAGCCTCAGCCATGTTGGCCAATAGTCCCATGTTGGCCAATAGCTCCTGGGATTCTGGGAGCTGAAGTTCCTCGGCTCTTAAAGGGGAAAGGTTGCCTACCCTGGCATGTCTGCTTCTGGCTTTAAGAAGAGTTCTGCTTGATTGTGATCTATGGGTCAGATCTATCCAACTTCCACTCTGCTAGCCTTGAAATGTCATCAAATGTCTTCAAATAGCAGTTGACTTGCCTCACTTTTCCATCTCAGCAGAGGCACACCTGTTAAAAACCAATGCATTTTGCAGCACATCATTTAAAATTTGCAAGGATGATAAATTCAGTCTCTAAACAGCCCAAAGTACCCATTGCAATAAATTGTAGTTCTTACTCTGCTTTGTCCTCCATGTCTTCTTTTAAATTGTAAATTCATTGGGGCAGAGACCTGGCCTGATTTTGTAAAGAACCAGGATCATGAATGGCACTCTAGCACCCTCCAGTGTGGCACCTTCCACCTGTGTAGGACCACACTTCCATCATCCTCAGCCATCATTCCTGGTGGCTATTGATAATAGAATTGTAGTTCATTGTTATCTGGGAGGTGTTGCATTGGGGGAGCTGGTTCAGAGATTTAGAGGTAACAACCATCACCTTGAATTGTGTCCAAAAACAAACAGGAAGACAGCCTAGTAACTGCTATATAACACTGATCAAAAGCCCAGACTTTCGTCAGCTGTCCTCCTACACCATTCTGCACCAACTGAAGCTTCCAGACATATTTTGAGGGCAGCCCCATATAGAACACATTGCAGCAATCTAATCTCGACATAACTAGGACAAGCTGAGCATCCTCTACAGAAGAGAGGCAAATTGCTGCACCAAATAAAGCTGGGCAGAAATTTGGAGGAAGGAGAACAAAAGAGCATACATTTGTAGTAAAATCTGTGTATGTTAACACATAATAGAAATAGATGGCCAGTTCAGAAATAATTACTGTATGATCTCTATATTGAAATATATGACACCTCCACATAATGCAACCAGGTGATCTGCGTACCTGTTCAGTATTCTGTCTGGGGCTCTCCACCTTAGGTTCCTTGCTACCTCTTCTAAGGCAAAGGGATCTTGTAGCACCTTCGAGATTAACAGAGTGAAAAAAGTTGTAGCATAAGCTTTTGTAGACTTGGTGTACTTCCTCAAATGTGTGGCTATGTCTCTGATATCTTTTTAGGGTTCTTGATCTTTAAGGCAAACTTAAGACTGGGCAGCCCATCAAAGAGAGGATTGTCCTCTGCAAAGTAGAACACACGACTACTCCACCCAAAATGTGTATCTGTTTTTGTTTTGGGAGAGGGACCCCATCCAGAAGAGGTTTATTTAGGTTGGCAGTCCTTCTTATCAACCATACTTTCATCTTATTTGATCAGAGCTTGGATATAGCTAGTTATGCAATTGTCATCCCTCCCTGCAATGATGACACAGCTATATTATGTTTTGATTCTAACTAAATGAGCAACAATGTCACCCATTTAAAGAGGCACAAATGTAACTTTAAGTTACTTTTATAGTTATTGGAGGGGGTGACCTTAAAAAGTGATGGTGGAGGAGGAATATCACATGGTTCAAGTGCTGACTCGTGTTGGTGCCTTGTGCTCCGTTGTGAGTGCTGAGGCAATGACAAGGTGGACAGGGGAAGTGTGTGTTTCGTAATACAGGCCAGCATATTGTAGTGTTATTTAAAAAAAAAAAAAAAAAGTACCGTATTTTCTGGCGTATAAGACTACTTTTTAACCCAGGAAGATCTTCTCCAAAGTCGGGGGTCGTCTTATACGCCAGGTGGAGGAGGAGGAGGAAGATGGGGTGGTACGGCATGAGGCGGGAGGAGGAAGAAGAGAGGAAGTCCAGGTCAGAGGAGGAGGAGGAGGGGGGGAGGAAGGGGTGGTGTAGTGTGGCGTGAGGCAGGAGGAGGAAGCAGCAGCGGATAAGAAGTGAACCCCTGTCCTGGGGTTTTCTTGGCAAGACTGGTTCAGAGGAGCTTTGCCATTGCCTTCCTCTGAGACTGAGAGTGTGTGACTTGTCCAAGTTCAACCAGTGGGTTTCATGGCAGAGTGGGGAATCAAACCCAGGTCTCCAGAGTGGTAGTCCAACACTCAAATCACTACACCAGGGGTAAGCAACCTAAGGCCCGGGGGCTGGATGTGGCCCCTCAAGGCCTTTGGACCGGCCCCAGGCTGGTCCTGCCACCGCCGTCGCCCCCCGCCGCCCCCCGCCGCCCCCCGCCATTATGATATTGATTATTGTTGTTATTACTTGTTCTTGGGGTGTTCTTGGCAAAATCTCCACAGGGGTTTTGCCATGGCTTTTCTGGGGCTGAGAGAGTGTGCATGTATATATTTTTTAATTTATTTATTTATTTATTTATTTATTTTTGGTGCTTTGGCCCCCCAATTGTCCAAGGGACAGCAACTCGGCCCCCGGCTCAAAAAGGTTGCCTACCCCTGTACTACACCATGCTGGCTCCTATTCCCATGTACTACCTATGAAACAACTGCAGGCTTTTTTGTTGTTCCTTTGTGTCGTCAAGTCCTTTCTGACTTATGGCAACCCTAAAGCAATCTTATCATGGGGTTTTCTTGGCATGTTTCTTCAAATGGGGGTTGCCATTACCATCCCCTGAGGGTGAGAGTGTGTGACATGCCCAGGGTCACTTACTTGGCCGCAAATTGTACATACCCCAGAATGCATCACCTAGTATATTGGCAGTCCTTCCCCCCAACACTTTCTCATTTTCCCCCATTGGAAGAGGGGTCGTCTTATATGGCGAGTATATCCCAAACTCTATATTTTGACTGGAAAAGTTGGGGGTCGTCTTATACGCCCCAGTTGTCTTATACGCCGGAAAATACGGGTAATATAAAAATAAGAGCTATTTTAGTTACTTCCGAGAAATGGAATATTACAGTATTAATTTAGAAAATGACAGCAGCTATAATAGTAGCTAATTATCCTTTTTAAAAAAGCCTTGGAACTATAGTGGCCAATATTCACCTTTTAAAAATATGTTTCCAGACTCTGGATTACAATAGAAAAGACAGATGGAGAAGGATGTTATTTGCTCTGTGTATGGTTAGCTCTGTGTTCTCAAATTCTGGTTGCTCATCCAAACCTCTGAGCATGTTGGCTGGAGGATTCTGGGAGTTGTAGCCCAGAGCAGAAACTTTTCTAGACTCTGCTGCAGTATCTTTTCCTTCTTCTTTTTTTTTGGGGGGGGTAGGTGGGTGGGAATATTAAGTCAGGGGTCACCTGTCCAGCTAGAACTCATGATATTGTTTTTACTTGTAATTATACAACATGTACCAGCTATGCAAAATGTACCATAAGCTTTCGTAGACTTGCATGGCATTTCTGATCTACTCTATGCAGTGAAGCATGGAGCTGTAACAGATGTGGGGAGTGAAAGGAGAATAGAAATGTTACTTGTGGGTTTGTGAGTTAATACACACAATAATCACAAAGCCCAACCCCTACAGTGGCAAGACCACACAGCACAACACAGGGGTGAGCAATGATAGTTGCATCTACACTGCAGAATTAATGCAGTTTGATGCCACTTTAACTGCCATGGCTCAATGCTATGAAATTCTGGGGTTTATAGTTTTGTGAGATATTTAGCCTTCTCTGCCAGAGAGCTCTGGTGCCACAACAAACTACAAATCCCAGGATTCCATAGGATGGAGCCATGGCAGTTAAAGTGGTATCAAATTGCTTTAATTCTGCAGTGTAGCAGCAGCCACTGTGTCAGGGGCAGGCCCACCATATAGTTGTGTTCCAGATGACTTGGAAGTGGCTCAAAGTCACTTCTTGTCTTGATTTTTCTTTATTTCTGACTGATGTGTTCCACTATGGGAACTGTGGACATGTGGGAGGCAAATTAAACTAAGCTAATCCTCTGAAAAAATCTTGCCAAGTAAACCCCACGATAGGTTCACCTTAGGGTTGCCTTAAGTTGGAAACGACTTGAAGGCACACAGTGACAACAACAATGCCACTTTGGTGCATTTTGGCAACAGTTTTGGGATGACTTTCATATTACCCTTTGCCAGAAAAAAAAGTATTATTAAAGTGGGGAAGTCAAAGGGATGCTGGGTATCTAGGAGGACTTGAAAACTGCAAAAAATAGAGCTGGGAACCTATATGTGGACCACAGGTCATACTTTGCCCACTCCTGGTCTACCATCAGCTGCCTCACTGGAGCCTGATGTTCCACATTGTCAAAGATCAGAAAGACAACATGATCAGTGTAAACAAAAGAGATTTAGTCAGTCGCTGGGGACGCAGATGAACCTCCTGAGGGAGGGAGTTCCACTAGGAAGGTGACATAACAACAACAAAAAATCAGCCATGAATACTAAACCTGTGAGGCAGAAACACAAAGCAGGAGCTTTCTCTCTTGTCTTAATGGACGAGGGGACCCATGTAGGAAGAGAGGCCTCCCTGCAGTGTCTTTAGCTTCACAAATGGAGTATTGATCTGGCAAGGGTACAGAAGGACTGCAACAAGGTTTCCTCTTTTACAAAATGTTATTTCATGTGTGTGTTTGATCTTGGGCAAGTCGCATGCTCTCAGCCTCAGGGGAAGGCAATGGCAAACCTCCTCTGAATCAATCTTGCTAAGAAAACCCCTTAGGATCGCCATAAGTTGGAAATGACTTGAAGGCACACAACAGCAATATAAAGTTTGACATGTTGTGGAAGGAAGTACAAAGCCTTGCACCTAATTTTTTGAATGGAGCTTGGAAAATCTATGCTGCTTGGAGAATTCTGGGTGTTGAAATCCAACACATTAATTTTTCCACGTTTTGTTCTGGAGAAAAAAAAAAGACACATGCTGTATCAGAGCCCTTTAATTTTAAGTCTGTGTGGGCAGCTTGCAGGACTGATTTAATTTTAAGTGTTACTCTTTAATTTTAAGTTTGTGTGGGCAGGTTGCAGGAACTCATTGGTGAGGCTGAAGAACTACTTGACACATGCTCAGAGGTATTTTTTTATTATTTTATATAACATGATTTAGTTGGCTGGAGACAGGCAGTATCTTTTACGAGATTCAAAAGTGGTGTGAAAGATCCTTTTCTGCTGATAGAGAAACACACACAGTGACAGAGACCCTGATACACATACTTATGGAACAGATTCTTCTGGTCAAACAAGTGTTGCAGGGTTTTGAAATAATATCAAAAACTCGCAGGCCTGTTTGTCCATAGGGAAGTGTGGGATGATCAGCATACGCTCATGAACAACAATCTTCCTTGCTTACTGCCTTCAAAACTTAAGATGAGAGTGGGTTATTGTCTGTCTTTAGCTTCTGCTATGTCAGAGAAAGGGTATGGCCAACAACAGGATAGGTTAAACAAGACAGGTTGTAGCTTAGTGGCAGAGAATTTGTGCTTCACATCCAAAAGTTAGCATAGATCAGGCCTATCTAACAGATGTCTCTCCCTCTCCCTCTTTTAGAATCACATCATTCTATAATTCTATGTTCTTATGTTTTAGATTTATCAGTTTTATGTTTGTTATTTATAACTACTGGGGTGGTTTTATATTTTAATTTATAACCGGTATTATATGTAATTTTAAAGGTGGGTAATTTGTTTTATTATGTCATAATGTATGTTGTATGCTCATTTTGAATAAATAACTGTTTGTTAGCCGCCTTGATTGCCTAACAGGCAAAAGGCGGGATACACAAATAAAGTTTACTTTTACTTACTTAAAAGTTGAAACCCCAGATAACTCTTGTTCCTATGGTTGAAAAACCAATAGCATTTGTAAAAGATTTTTCTTGGTTCTTTTTCAGGAAGAGGCATCCTCTGAAGCAGGCTAGGCCAAGGCAACCATTGCATACCTTCTAACTATCAGAGTTGGTAGCATGGGCCCAATTAATTCTCTGTCATCCCACTTTTTCAGCTGCTATTAAAAATGCCCCAGTTTTTCTCTTCTCCTCCCACTTTCCCCCTTTGTCCTCAGCTTACTTCAGTTGTTGCTAGCAGAGTTTGGAGTGCAAAACTAGTTTGCACTGAATTAACTCAGCAGGAGGAAGAGAAGGGTGGGTTTAATATTGCTCTTTCCAGTAGGCTCAGGCAAAAGCAAACTGCTGCTGCCTCTTCTAGTTTGTGTGTTCTTCCTTGCTAGTAACTTCTGCCATCTTGACAACACTCTGATATTGTTTGTCCACACATGTCCCAGTTTTCATCTGTGAAATGTTAGAGGATTTGCAATAGGCCATTGGATCAAAACTATCAAGATGCCTGGGTTTTGTTTCCTTTTTTCGGACGACATTTAGGAGCTGCAGTACTCCCCGCCAGTAACTTTTCCACATTGTTTCTTGTTGATGTAATAACTCAGGGCCATGGTCTCTCTGCTCTTCACAGACAGCAACTTCCTCCTGGCCAATGCTCAGGTGCATCGTGGGTTCCCCATTGTTTACTGTTCTGACGGATTCTGCGACCTCACTGGCTTTGCCCGGACAGAAGTCATGCAGAAGAACTGTAGCTGTCGTTTCCTTTATGGCAGCGAGACCAGCGAAGCCGTTTTGCAGCGCATTGAGAAAGTGTTGGAAGGAAAGCAAGAGTACCAAACGGAAGTCTGCTTCTACAAGAAAGGTGGTGAGTTTGTGAAGAACTTTCTCCCTTTGTAAAGTAATTCCCCATGGGATCCAAGTACAGTAGCAGACTTTTGAACAGAATATGTGGACATCAGGATGACACCTCTTGTCTTGCATGTCACTGCACTTTTTTACTGGAATAATAATAATAATAATAATAATAATAATAATAATGTTTATTTATAACACCGTTTTCACCAAAGGGTAGTACATATAGAATCACAGAATCATAGTGTTGGAAGAGACCAAAGGGCCATCCAGTCCAACCCCCTGCTATGCAGGAACTCAAAATCAAAGCATCCCCGACAGATGGCCATCCAGCCTCTGTTTAAATATGAAAATAATATACTAATATGCTAAAAACAAAAACAAACAAATTCCTCATCAGTGACTACCCATCTTGGCAAGTTTGGGCATGCTCAGCAACTTAATCTGGTGAACTGAAGAGGAAAGTCATCAACCCTTTACAATAGTCGGTACGATCCTCCTCCAGCCAGAGGTGCCAAGGAAGACTGTTCCACAAATGCGGAGCCAGATCTTCAAAGGCTCACAGTCTTGACTTACATTGGTGGAACTGCCAATAATATTTTGTCTGCAGATCTTAACTTTCTAGAGGGTACGTATCACGGAACTAACAGGCAACCAATTTCCAATTCATTCCAGATGTGTTGGAATGTAGCTCCCATCATCACTAGTGAGCATCACTATAATGTCTGCAGAGTGCAGAGGACACCAGCCTGTGAAAGGCGGCAGTGAGGCCAACAATTGCTCTTCACCATGCAATAAAATAGAACTTTTGGAGCTAATAAAGACAGAACCAGCACAAAATTCATAGAAGTGCCATGTTACAACCATGTAGCATGGGCATGATAGCGGTTATAATCCAGCAGTTGTAATCTAGAGGGCTAGGTCTGCTGAAAATTTGGCCCACCACATTGTAACCCAGGGGTAGGCAACCTAAGGCCCGGGGGCCAGATGCGGCCCCCCAAGGCCTTTGGACCGACCCCAGGCCGGTCCTACCGCCGTTGCTGCCGCCCGCCATGATAATATTGATTATTGTTGTTATTACTTGTTCTTGGGGTTTTCTTGGCAAAACCTCCACAGGGGTTTCTGGCTTTTCTGGGGCTGAGAGAGTGTGCATGCATATTTTTTTAATTTTTTATTTTTTTAAAAAATTTATTTATTTATTTATTTATTTATTTATTTATTTATTTATTTATTTTTGGTGCTTTGGCCCCCCAATTGTCTGAGGGACAGCAACCCGGCCCCCAGCTCAAAAAAGTTGCCTACCCCTGTTGTAACCCATAAAATGCAATATTGTGCCTAGACCAGAGGTGGGAGACTATGACCTTTGGGCTACATATGGCCCCCAAACCATTTCTTGTGCCCCTTAAATCCTTCTAAAACTGCCAGATTTTCTTTCCCCCCCCCCCCCTTAACAAAACAGAGTGAACAATCCTCTATTTAAGATTGTGGATTATGTGCAGAAACACCATCTGGAGTGATGTTAAGCTTAAAGACGATTTCTTCCAAACTTTCCTGACCTACAACACTTAAAAAAATAATCAGAAATCAGCTGAAAATTCACTGATAAACCCAGAACTGTGAACTGAAAATAGACTTCTGAGGGGAATATTTAACTAATTTTCCAGCTGAAAATATGCAACTGCAGCCTGCTGCAGATCCATGAGGGGTAAAAATTGTCCCTTCCCCACTCCTGATGCAATGCCTTCCAGATGTCAAAGTGAGTAACTGTAAATATCAATAGTTAAAAGTCAATGTGATAATTGTACCATCTTCTTAGAAAAGTTCTCATTAGAAAATTGTTGTTGTGTTTGCTATTTATGGCAACCCTAAGGGAAGCCTATCATAGGATTTTCTTGGCAAGATTTCTCCAAAGGGGGGTTGCCTTTGCCTTCCTCTGAGGTTGAGAGAGTGTTACTTGCCTAAGGTCACTCAGAGGATTTCCATGGTCGAGAGGAGATTCACACCCTGGTCTTCAGAGTCATAGTCCAGCATCCAAACTACTACAGCATGCTGTCTCTCTCATAAGAAAATTAGATGATGATGATGATGATTGTGTTCTCTGATATCCACTGACTACACTTCCAGTGCTTAGAAATAAAACTAGCAGTCCAAAAAACAAAAACAAAAGAAAGATCTAAAAATAGTTCCAAACATTGGAACAAAACAAAAACAAAAAAATCAAAATCAAAAAAAGGTAAAGCTCAAGCAGTTGCCCAAGGAAAATATAATGCATTAATAAAAATTAACCATCTGCCAATTTTTAGAAAATGTCTTCATCAAAAATGTCTGTAAATAACCAACAAAAAGACCAAGCAGAAACATTGTAAGAGCCAGAGCCCAGTTCTAGAAAAGAGGTGGGTGGATCCATGTTTACAGGATCGAATATGCTCCTGAGATCCACCAGCCATAACAAAGTGCAAAATAGTAGGTATTGAGTAAGTAGATATCTGGGGTGAGAGTCAGCATGGTGTAGTAGTTTGAGCATTGGACCATAACTCTGAAGATCAGGGTTCAAATCTCTGCTCAGCCATGGAAACCCACTGGCTGACCTTGGGAGAGTCACACACTCTCAGCCCCAGAAAACCTCATTATAGGGTTGCCTTAGGGTCACAATAAGTTGGAAACAACTAAAAGGCAAACAACGCCAACCAAGATATCTGCATTAATAGCAGGTAGGCAGATATCTGTGGCAGTGGTAAATTCCATGTCAGTAGGACAGTGAATCTGGTCCAAGTTTTAGTAGAAATTTTAAATATGCTGTGTAAGATTCTGGGTCCAAAAGCACCTTTAAAATTCACTTTAAAAGCCAAAATGGATTCACCACCACATTTACGTAGGGCCACCAGGTGCAACTTGTGAACATAAAAAATGAAGATTCTTGGACCCTTTGAAATTCTGACCAGTACTAGATCCAAGTTTATAAGTCATTTCACATGAAAATCCACTGCCAGTTGTCCCCTAATCATTCATCTTCAGCAGCATGATGGGGTGTGGTGCTTTTAAAATGTTGCTATTGTTAAACAACTGGGTATCAGAAATCCTTGCCAGCCTCCTCTCAAGAATCAGTCCCAAGCAACCTTCTGTCAGCCCTTGGTTTGAAAGACTTGAATAGCATTTGTTTTTTAAAAAATACTATTAGTTTCAGAGTTTGCTTGTTTTTTCCCCTTCATTTTTGTACTTGTGCTTTTTTTTTTTTTTTTAATGAAAGCCCTTTTAGCCTCCTGTAGAATGGTGGCATGCTCCTTACATTACTCTTCTTTGTCTATTGATATTTACACTCATCTCTGATCAAGACATTTAGCTGAAATTGTGGTACAATTAATTTGTGTTAATAGATGCTCTTCTGATGTCTGCTTGGAGCTGAACTCTTTTCTGTGCTACTATATAGTCCTTGATCTCTCTCTGGAGTTTCACTCAAACCTTAGTAACTAATGTGCGTTTGCAAAACTGTTTTAATTTGGGCATATCATAGCAGCTGTATTCGGTCCAAACACAAGGTGATGTGATGTCTAGATTTTGTTTTTCAGAGAGCACATGAGCATGGGTGGAATGCCATTCCATGCTAAAGAACAATACTGTTCCCCTCACACACAAAAACCAAAAACAAAAAACAAAACCCATGATTTAAGGAAAAATAATCCTTTTGCAAGTACAGAGTGCTTTCCACTTAAGAAGATATACCTCCAAAGCTGATTCATTCCAAGGGGATCTTTCAGAGCATTTTAGGTTTCCCTTTTTGTAAGCTTAAAGAAAACTGCAGGAAGAGATTCACTGAAGGTCAGTTCAGCCTGAAACTTCAGGCTGCCCTGAAAAAGTAGGGGAGAGGTAGAAATATCTGCCAATAAGCATGGGAGGGATTATGTGTGGGGGTGATCTTTTCCTAGGACTGGATTAAGACTTTCAGAGGCCCTAAACATAAACAGTCAGGTTTTGGACTAAACTTTAAAAGAAACTATTTGTGGTGCTAAAGCTTTTCCTTCAAAGAGTTTCAGCACCTTGACCAGTTCCTTTAAATTTTGGATTAAGAATGGATTCAATGCTTGACTGACATGGAAACCACCAGCTGTACGTAGTCTTAAGATTTGTCAAGTTTAAGAAGCCCAGAACCATTACTCCAAAATATATAATAATATCCAAAATCCATGAAACAGTGATACTTTTGTTGGGATAACCAAAATGCACAAAATACATGATGCAAGTTTTTAAAGCTCCACTGGTTTGTTTATCAGGCAAAGGTGTTTAAAATGATACAGAAGAAAGAAAAGAAAAGAGTCACAGATTTACATTTTGAAAAGATGTTGCTGTTGTTCTCAAGTTAAGGTGGTATGGAGGAATATCCCTGCAGGCAGAGCCATTCCCTCTAGCCACATGGACTTTGGGAGACAAATGTCTTAAAGTTCACAAAATAAAATGTAAACTCCATTAGCAACACAAAATGATGTTTCTTTGAAATCCAGGCTGCCTCTATCTTTTGCGAGGCTACCCGCCACCTTATTAGGCAGAGAACACTGAATTTCTCAAAAAGCCTCTGCTGTTGCATTTGGAAAACATTTAGATGCTATTTAGGTAAAACACACAAAATGCAGTTCCATTTTAAAAAGTTTTAACTTTGTTGGAGGTATCAACCTCAAAAAGTTAAGTCCCTTGGCTTGTTCGAATACCCAACACCCACCAGCTGGATATAGGGTCCATTTTGCATATCTAGCATCAGAATGTTTAGAGAGGTCACAATGACCTGTGCAAACTAGGATGTTTCATGTGGGAAAGGTGTGCTGGCCCAAAGACACGTGGACAACCTAGATGATACCATAATAGATGCTGAATGGGTTTGCTGTTCACACCATCCGCCCCCAGGCTTTCTGCATATCCTTTTGCACTGGAGATAGAAGTGATCCCATTGCACTAAGGCGAGTAAGACCATATCTCTTACCTACCCCCTACCATCTTCCTAGACATCTTTCCTGTCCAGCTATCTGGGGTTGTTCGAAATCCAATCTATGCTTTTGTTACTCCAAAGTTAAAGCCATAGGTCATCCCAAAATCTTATTGTCAATTTCCTGGGAAGACCATCACATTTTTGTTATATTTCAGTATAGCACCAAGTACCCCTTGAGGCTAGAAATCAGATATAAATGTCAGCCCCACACATCGCCAATTCACTGCTAGAGACTGAGGGGGGTTGCAGACTGCCAGAAATAGTGTGAATTCAGTCCACTTTTAGGGTTAGGGTTAGAGTTAGGGAACCATGGGAACTGTATTTTATTGTGGCATCAGAGTTGTCTGACAGAGAAGGCTCAATGTCTCAGAAAAATAACAGTTCCCATGATTCCCTAGCACTAACCCTAACCCTAAAAGTGGACTGAAATCACACTATTTCTGGCAGTCTGCAACCCCCCTGAGACTCTGTCACACAAACCAGAGCTCTGCTCTCTGCATAGCCCTCAGACCCCATCTGAGCCGCTCTTAGTCTCCTGTGAAACCCTTCCTTTAGGACTATAATTGTCACCCACTCTAACTTCCAGTTTCTCACTATCCAACCTTTCTTTGTGTTAGCTCTGTATGCTTCTTGAAATTACATTGGTTTTGTGTGTTTGCATGCACCTTTACACATTTATAAATAAAACTCTTTTTATTAACCAACACCAGAGTCTCTCTGTAGTTAGTACTGGTATACATAGGCATAAACGATCTTGTAAGTTACCCAACTTCTCCCAGGCCTTCTGTTGAGCTCATAAAATCCCCCCCCCCCCAATACTAAGGAGATGCTGACACAGTTGGTGGGGACCCTCAAGTCCTTCTCCACTTTTTGGGTAACAGCTTCCTCTTTAGAATTCCCCTGTTGCTACTAAAATGTGTTACCCTGGAATCCAGAAAACACATCCGGGGTAGCCATGTTGGCTATACAGCAAAGTATGGCCAACACTGCTACCCCTGGATATGTTTCCCAAATGTGTATTATTCTAATGGATTTCTTTCTTTTTGCATTTTTGTGTTGAGTTTTTATGTTGTTGTATTTAGATGGCCCTGATAATGTGAGGCCCTAAACCGCAATTGACTTAGTTTGTGCATAATTAT
Source organism: Phrynosoma blainvillii (assembly GCA_026167975.1). Taxonomy (NCBI): domain Eukaryota; kingdom Metazoa; phylum Chordata; class Lepidosauria; order Squamata; family Phrynosomatidae; genus Phrynosoma; species Phrynosoma blainvillii. The sequence continues at coordinate 116,563,256 of JANUYF010000005.1, forward strand.
TAATTCTCTTACAGAAAACATATGGAGTTTTGTTCTTTTGCTTTTCCTTGTATGCAGGAACAGCCTTTTGGTGCCTGTTGGACATTGTACCTATCAAGAATGAGAAAGGTGAAGTGGTTCTTTTCCTCTTCTCCTTCAAGGATATCACTGACAGCCGTGGGAAGAGTCAGCCCAGTGAAAAAAAGGATGGTGAGGCATCATTGGGGAAATGAGTTGGGCTCAGCAAGCATGTCACAGGGTACACACAGGATAACAGGATATTTGCGGGGGGGGGGGGGGACCAGGGGCCAAGGCAAAGCTCAGGGGCATTACTTTTTGACCACAACTCCAAGAATACCTCAACCAATATGCCCAGTGGCCAACCTAGCTGGATGGTTATAGGTGTTGTAGTGTCTAAAGAAGTAACTTTCCCAGGCTCCAAGCAGTGACGTACAGAGAGTAAGGGGTATGCCTTAAGACAGTCTTCAGTTATGAGCAAGTTTGAATGTTCCATGAAAGAAGAAAAGAGAAAGAGCACAAATGACTTCCTCTTTCTGTGTGATTTCATCTGGGATGTTCATATAGCTGACATGGTGGTTGGCATCATTGGTCCATCCCTCAGGAAATGCTCATTCCACTTCCTTTGGATACGAAAGGAAAGAGGATGCATAGCCTGCTCAGGCTTCCTCTCCTCTCGGCCTTTTCCCATGTGGGACGATGTGTATTATTTCTTGTGGGCACATGCACCTCCTTTTGGTCAAATCACATTACCAGTAAACATGGAAGTATGTATGACACTGTGCCCCTCCTCTCTTCACTTTTATGAACACTATCTGGAAGGTGAGAAAGGGACATAGCTCTGTAGCAGAGCACATGTGTTGTTTGCAGAAGTTCCCAGTTTCCATCCTTGGCATCCCCAGTTAGAGCTAGAAAACAACAACAACAAAAAAATCCAGACTTAAATTCAGGCAAGCCATTTCCAGCCAATGTAGATAATACTGGAGAAGATGGACCAATGTCCTGACTCAGTACAGTCAGCCCTTCATATCCACAGATTCATTATCCACAGATTTAACCAGCCATGGCTTGAAACTATTTTTTAAAAGTTATAAATTCCAGAAATCAAACCTTGATTTTGATATTTTATATAAGGGACGCAATTTTATGATGCCATTATTTTTAATGGGACTTGAGCATCCATGGATTTTGGTATCCATGGCAGGTCCTGGAACCAAACCTCAGCAGATACTAAGCACCCACTGTACCAAGTTGCTTCCTATGTTATAAATCACCATTTTAAAAAAAGTTGTATTCACTTTCAAATATATCTTTAAACACAGATTTCTCTAAGTATTAGTCCAGGAGGTGCAAGGGCAAGTGGTCAGTTTGTATAAAAATCTGCAAAGATTATATTCCTCAGTATTCCTCATTGTATGCAGAATTTAGCTATGTTACCTTTTGCACTACAGCTCTCAGAATTGCCTTAGCAGCATAATCACTGGCTATGCCAAATGAGGAATTCTAGAAATTGTAGTCCCTGAAAATAACTTTTCCAAGTTCCGATTGAGTCCCATATCAACTGTGCTGTAATCAGGGTGGGGGTGGGGGGAGTGGCAGTGTTGATGTCATGCTACATCCAAAAAAGATTTTGGTTGGTTGGTTAAAGATCACCAGCGGGATTTTCCTCACTACCGAAAGGCTGAGGAACTTGGTTAAGTAAGTCAATATGGCCACATAGAATCATATATTTGGAAGGGGTACTAGCACTGGCACCATAGCTGACACTTACTAGTATTGCAGAGAAGGAGTCATGGTAAACTTCCTTTGAATATCTTGTGCCACAGAAACCCTATGATGAGACAATTCAATAACACAAGAGATAGTGCCAGAATAGGAAACTGCCAGGTCAGAAGGCATTCAACAAGCAGAGGACAACTATGAGTAGCATGTGGCTAATGATGCAGCTGGGCTCAAGCTGAAAGGATGTTCAACTGTTGACATGCTCAGAGATGACAGGAAAGTCTGAAATGGCACAACGCATATTAGAGGACCATGGAATGTGAGAAGCATGAATCAGGGGAAACTAGACATAATAAGAAGTGGAATCTATAAACATGCAAGACCAGGGTGAGCAGTTAAAGTGCACTGAAATGGGGTGTGTTCAGTCAGATAATTACACAGCATTTTACTCAGGAAATGAAAATCTAGAAGAAATGGGGTGGCATTATTAGTGGGTAGAGATGTAGTAAAAGCATTCAAAGGAAATAATGCACAGACAGTCAATAAGACTTCAGGAAAAAGACCATCAATATAACCATAATCTAAGTTTATGCTCCAACTACAGATGCAGAAGAAGAGATTGAAAGATTCTATGGTGGCGTCCAGGAAGAAATGGATCACACACCAAAACATGACTTCTTCTTAATCATAGGTGATTGAAAAGCAAAGTTAGGAAACAGAGCAGAATCAAAGATTGTAGGAAAATTTGCCCTAGGCAAATTGGTAATACTTGGTAAGATACAAGGCAACAGGAGAAGAGGAAAACTGCATTCCAGATGAGCAGACAATCAAGGGAGCCACAGGCCTTCATTGCAAATACATTCTTCAAGCAACTAAAGATATACATAGGCATCATGTGATGGCCAATATAGAAATCAGATAGACTGCATAATTGGAACCAGAAAGTGGAGAAGCTCCATTCTCTCTGTAAAAACAAGACCAGGAGCAATTTGGGGAACAGACCATGAACTGCTGATATCAAAAATCAGAGTAAAGTAAAAAAGAAAACTGAGGGGGGTTGCAGACTGCCAGAAATAGTGTGAATTCAGTCCACTTTTAGGGTTAGGGTTAGAGTTAGGGAACCATGGGAACTGTATTTTATTGTGGCATCAGAGTTGTCTGACAGAGAAGGCTCAATGTCTCAGAAAAATAACAGTTCCCATGATTCCCTAGCACTAACCCTAACCCTAAAAGTGGACTGAATTCACACTATTTCTGGCAGTCTGCAACCTCCCTAAGTCAACCATGCTGCTGAAATACAACCTGGATTTAAAGATAATGTGAAAAGTAGATTTGCACTATTAAGTCTAATTAAGCCTAGAGCAAATCAAGCTTGAACTCGTCTTAGAAGCCAAGGTGACTAAACTGAGATTATTGTACTTTGGCCATATCATGAGAAGACATGACTCACTAGAAAAGACAATAATACTTGATAAGGTAGAAGACAATAGGAGAAGAAGAAAACTGCATTCCAGATGAGCAGACAATCAAGGAAGCCACAGGCCTGAGTCTACATGACCTGAGCAGGGCTGTTCATGACATGGGAACTTTGAAGTCTCTCATTCATAGGGTTGTCATAAGTCAAAGTTGACTTGATGGCAGCTAACAACAACAAGGTGATTCCTGACTAACTCCATGTCAATCTTGCTTAGCAACTCAAATCCCTTGCCAAGGTCTTTGCTGATGCATATGGCTGCAGGCAGCAGCTGGTGGTCTTAGATTTTCTTAGGCTTTATGCTTCCATATATGTGGTGGTGGTGGTGGTGGTGATATGCCTTCAAGTCATTTCTGATTTATGATGACCCCAAGGTGAACCTATCATGGGATTTTCTTGGTAAGATTTGTTCAGAGGGGGTTTCCCTTTGCCTTCCTCTGAGGCTGGGAGAGTGTGACTTGCCCAAGGTCACCCCATGGGTTTCCATGGCTGAGCTGGGATTCAACCACTGATTCTATAGAGTTCCATAGAGTTCTAGTCCAACACTCAAACTACCACATCACACTGACTCTGAGTCTCCTATACAAATGTACCATTTAATGGGAGTATGTCCCATTTCTTGAGACCAGGATGGGTTCTTCTTTGACTAATGATAAAATACAGTGGGCTGTTGGTATCAGCTGGGATTTGGTTCCAGCCCCCCCTCCCCGTGGATACCAAAATTCATGGATGTTCAAGTCTCATTAAATGCAATAGATTGTAAAATGATGTCCCTTAAATAAGATTGCAAAAACAAGCTTTGCTATTTGGAATTTATCTATCTATCCATCCATCTATCTATCCAACCCGTGGATGCTTGAATTAGTGGATAAAGAATCTGTGGGTAAGGAGGTCCAATGGTAATTAGGAAAGATTCCTGCTGTTAGAAGCATATTGGACTTGGTGATCCCACAGTATCCATTCTAATTTTATATCATGACTAAAAACCAGTAGCCAAAGATTTGCATGGCTAACTCATATTTAGAATTTATTTTATTTTATTATCCCTTTGGAATGTCTTTTCTAGAATGCTCCAGTTCCAAAGATTACTGTTCATAGTTCTATCTGCCCTATCTGACAGGGCTTTTTTTTCCTGTCTGAGCTGACCTTCCACTTCACTTACAAAGCTGTCCTCTTTATGATTGTCCTATTGTTGACAGCTTCGTGAACCCTTTATGAAATCACATTATCGTAAACCTTGGCGTCTGGGAGAACTTGCTCCTGAAAGATAACAGCAGACTTTGAGAATCATATATAGGATTCTGAAGTCAGCATTTCAGGATTGTTTGGAGAAACTGAAGAAAGGATAGTGATTTTTCTGGAAGGAATAGGAAGGAAAGGCAAAGAGGACAAGATGGTTGCAACGAAACCCAGTGACATCACTAGCTAGGGCAGGGGTAGGCAACCTAAGGCCCGGGGGCCGGATGCGGCCCAGCAAGGCCTTTGGACCGGCCCCAAACCGGTCCTGCCGCCGCCGCCCCCCCACCGCCGCCGCCCCCCCATGATGATATTGATTATTGTTGTTATTACTTGTTCTTGGGGTTTTCTTGGCAAAATCTTCACAGGGGTTTTGCCATGGCTTTTCTGGGGCTGAGAGAGTGTGCATGCGTTTTTTTAATTTTTAATTCTTTTTTAATTTTAATATTTATTTATTTATTTATTTATTTATTTATTTTTGGTGCTTCGGCCCGTCAATTGTCTGAGGGACAGCAACCCGGCCCCCAGCTCAAAAAGGTTGCCTACCCCTGAGCTAGGGTGTCACTCGGTGCAGAGAGTGTCACCTGCATGGAAGAGGGAGGAAGGCCCAACCTGGTGTCACCCCTCCTCTGGGGTGTCACCCAGTACAGTCTGTACCTCCACATTCCCCCAATGACACTACTGCTAAAGCCTACACAAAAACACACACCATTGTTTGTAACATCCAGACTGTGACTCCTGTCCTGTTCACTCTTTCTCGCCTCCTCTAGAAAAGCACCGCTGTAAGAAGGAAGGAAGTTCCCAGCTGCGGGCAGCCAGGAGACAAGGGCGCACAGCTCTCCACCATCTTGCCAGGCAATTCAGCAGGAAGGAACGGACAGAGATGAAGATTAACAGTGTAAAGACATAACCTGCTTGTGTGTGTATTTGGGGGGGGGGGTGTTGGGTTTGAGGGATCTCTGTGGCTCTAGATTTCTCCATGTTGTGTCTTACTAGCACAAATATTCTCCAGAATAACTTTCTCTGTTCCATTCTAAAGTGGGGTTTTTTAGAGATGAGAGCTTGGGTGTGGGACTGGTAGGAGATATGCAGTTTCACCCTTTGTGAAATGTGATCACATGTCCAGTGGATCCAATGAGGTTTCCTAGAAAAGAGACAAAGATCTTACTCCTCCAGATGCTTTTGAGCTACAACTTCCATCACCCCTCACTACTGAGGGTTGCAGTCCAGCAACATCTGGAGGTACACTTGATCACTACCATCTGGCATTGTGCACATTTAAACAAAACCTGTTCTTTGGAGTAGCTACTCCTCATGTGGAGTTGTTTGCATGCTTTCCTAAAGCTGAGTGTGTCCCTCAAAGTCTGGAGAAATTGTTTTGGGCAGCAGCCAGCACCTACAATCTGATAACAGCATTAAGCTCACCACTTTGAAGGCCATTAATGCTGCAGCCTCAATTGAGGGTCATCTTTCAACTGCAGACTTTACTCTTTGAAGCAGCTCAGAAGTTTCGCCAGTTGGTGGGAATAATTAAACAGATAGGTACCCTAAAGACCCACAGGTGAAACGGAGACTTTCTGTTCAAAATAAGAGAAGAAATACCCAACGTCCCAGTCAGGGCTATGAGAATACTGCAGAAGGTGCTAACTACTGAATTTACAGCAAGAGTAGAAAGCATGTTGCCTTCCAGAAGTTTCTGGGTTGTGTTCCTCTTCAGCCTTAGCCAGCCTAACCATCATGAGAGATGATTGGAGCTGTAATCCAGCAAGACCTGGAGGGCCACAAGATACCCTCCACTGGTTTAAAGTGCGCATGTATTCACATATGTACAAAAGAGAGAGAGAGAGAGAGATCATGCTAAAGAGAGGCGCAAAGGGCCAGATCTATCTGGAAGCCCTTAAATCTAGGGGCTAGGCTGGTTATAGATTTTCAGAGGTGAGTTGAAAAAACTCTCTAATATGAACAGAGGCGCTCTCTTTTTAGTCATGAACTCACCTGTGCCAAGACCAGGAAAAATGGGTCAATGGTAAGAAGTGGTAGCTAGCTTGAGACTTAACATAGGTTCTCTGATTTGGGACAAAAGTTTAGGAAAGTTATTTTTTGGGATTACAACTCTCCCAGTACTTGCTATGCTGGTTGGAGCATTCTGGGTGTTCTGTATTTTCAAAAAGTTAACATTTCAGGTGACCTTGGGCAAGTCATATGCTCTTAGCCTCAGGAGAAGGCAATGGCAAACCACCTCTGAACAAATCTTTCCAAGAAAATCCGATGATATTATGGCGTTAGGGTGCCACAAATCAGAAACTACTTGAAGGCACACAAAACACACACACAACATTTCAAAGCTCTGGTTTTGGGGACGGGGAGAGAAGTCTGACTCCGTTCCTCATATAGTAACCTATATGGTGTGTCAAGTGCTTAAAGGCAGGGGCTGATATGTTTATTGCAGGGTTCCCAAAAGCAAAGAAGTTGTGAGTCTTGGGTTTACTTTATCTTTGTTGTCCTGCCTCATTAATGTTACCTACAGTGTGGATAATCAATGATTGGTTTGAGTTTCTCCACCCGACACACTTTCCTTAGTTACACAACCAACATTTGCTAAGCTCAGGAGTATATCCTCATCCCTTCAAGTGGTGCCTTTTATTGCTTTTAAAATGGATTTTATTTTTCTGGGGAAAGCAATACTGCTTGTTCCTAGATCGCCCATTCAAGAGTTGTACCAGGTGGCTGCCAGAGTCCTGACTTTTCCACAGACTTGGGGTGTATGTGGGGGCTGAATGGGATGGCAAGGAAGGTATTGGTGGCCTGGCAGCAGCTGGAAATCCAACCCTAGCAAGAAGGGCCCCCTACTGACAACTAAGACCTCTGCTCTTTCCCTCTGCTGCTCTTCATGCCTTGACAGCTGTTCCCCTGTGACCTAACACCAAGGCAGATTAAAAGGCTTTGGGCTGCTTGAGGGAAGGGTGGTGCGGTTGGAGGCTGCAGGGTATGGCGGGGGCTTGGGGGGATAGAGAGAGAGAGAGAGACTGTTGAACAACAACCTCAGCAGCTGCTCTTGCAAATGATCCATTCCGGCCGGGTAAACCCCTTCCCTGCCGAGAGTGGAGGGAAAAGAACCAGAGGCTAACATGCACTAAGCTGATAATGGTGGACAATCCCCTTGCACAAGGGCTGCTATCCTGATCCTCAGCCACACTCGGGGGGCTAAGGAGCTTTCTTCTCAAACAACCCCGTCCTGGTGGGTGGCCATGGAGAAATGGGTACATGTGCATGCATGTTTTGGGTGGGAGTGACAATGCCCCACTTTCTTCATATTTCCAGAACTGGCGGGTATTTGAGAGACATTTAGTGTTGTGGGAATAGTTAGCAAAAAAGACCCGAAAAGAAAAGAAAAAAAAGAAATTTTATACAATAGTCCAAGAACGCTATTGGAAATGTATGCCATTTCGGGGTTTCTCTCTAGCTCTTCTTCCTCTGTTTTTCTCTCTTCCATCTTATCTACACTCTCTCTAACCCATAGTAATCAAGTGATGGCCCATGATCCTACCACTATTTTCTTGTGAGGGAACCATTGGTTTTCCAGATGTTTTGGAGTTCAGTTGTCAGAAGGGATTGTAGGCATCCTTGACCAAAATATCTGCAGAACCTAATATTCCCTTCCCATTGTTTTTAAGGTTATTGTTTTGGAAGAGAAGATGATAGGGGAAAAATATGGAGAGTGGGGATGGGGGGAGAAAAGGAAAGATGCATGTGTTGTTGTTTGTTTGTTTTTTAAAACCATGTAGTTTCCATCTTCCTGCTTGGGGTTAAAAGTGGTCCCTGGGTCTAAAAGTTACATTCCACAATAACTCACACAGTGGCAGTAACATGATACTTGTTGGATACTTCCAAGTCATTTTTGACTTATGGCTAAGGTTCTTACCTCTTACCTTAGCCATAAGTCAAAAATGACAAAAAGTACCTTGTGACTGCTGTGGTGGGTGGGTGGGTGTGGAAAGTACTGTAAGTAATTTTCAAACTTTTAGATTCAGGGACCATATTTAACACCAACCAGGAAGATGGAATCTAATTTTGAGTTATGGCTAAAGTACATACCTGGCAAAGAGCCAGTGTGGGATAATGGTTTGAGGGTTGGACTATGACAGATCAAGTTTCAATTTCTGGCTTGGCTATGAAACTCAGTGGGTGACCTTGACCAAGTCACACTCTTTCAGCCTCAGGGGAAGGCTATGGCAAACCATCTCTGAAGAAATCTTGCCAAGAAAATCTGTGATAGGGTCCCCTTAGGATCGCCATAAATCAGAATGACTTGAAAGCACACAGCAATATCAAACTTACCTGTCAACAAATTGGAAACAGAGGCATTATAGTACCATTGCATTTATTTTGTTGTGGATTGTGTTTGTTGTTTCTAGAGAGTCCTGTGGAAGCTGTTTTGAATTTCTTCTCCAAGAACTGGGGCATGTATTCACCTTCCCAACCTACTTTTCTCCAACCCTTTCCTTTCAAAATTAAGATGTTATAATGGGCTTCCACAAAGAGGGGTCCCCCAGATGTATTGGACTACAAGCCCCATAATCCCTCCTATTGGTGGTTGGGGATGATGGGAGGTTTTGCCCTATGCCTCTAGAAGACATCAAGTTGGAGGAGGCTGGAAGAGATACTGTTGTTGCTCTTTTATTCTTGAAATGATGGCTGGATCTAATCTAATTTGCTAATCTAAGTAAAACTTATCAAGTCTTACGTAGATCCCATTAACTGTATGTGATAATTTAATCATGAGTGACTTATCTCATTAATGTGAGTGGGGCATAGGTCCAAAAGTTAACAGCAGATCCAGACCCATGTTATCCACCTTTTCTCAATAACTACCTTTATCGCTTTTGCTGAAAGTCAGGTTAAAAATGTGCTTATATGAATGGAGGAATTAATGAAAGGCTTATGAAAGTCTTATTGCTTGTGCCTCATGGACTGCTGTATGAATATGCCAATGTTAACAATTGTGCATGATAGTGACAAGGATTGCAGAGTCTATCTGCCTGACATCAGGGGCCACATTCAGTATCTACATCTCATGGATGAGATGTGCTTATTATTTTCCTCTCTTCTTTTGGTGAAATTGTCCATCTGCTGCAAAGACAAGGTATATTCAAAGACTTTCAGAGTGTATAATTCAAAGACTTTTTCCGGAGGGAGGGAACCTAGCCTTTAAATATGTGGTATCTGGGTGTTCTTTCTCCCTCCGACCCCACCTTTATTTTACGTTTAAAAGAAACCTTGCTACTGCTGCTTCTAGCTTAGATGCACAAAACCATCCTGGGAATAACATTATGACGTAGTACTGTTCTCAAGGGCATTCTTTGGATGGCAGGCAGTTACACATGGCTGCCCTTATAAAAGGGACAGGAAGCATATGGCCCTCCAGATGTTGTTGGAGTGAAGCTCCCATCATCTTCCACCATTGCTCTGTTGGCTAAGCTGAGGGGAGATGCTCTCGAACATTTGGAGGGCCACACATCCTACCTTCCAAAATGCTGAAAAACAACTATGCTCCATTTTTATCCCATTGCTGCTTGTGAATGCCCATCCCCTTAGCTTCATGCACCATTGGGAAGCGATAACTAAGAGGTTTTCATCTCTTGTGCCCTTCAGGATGTCTTCGAGAGCAAGCCCTCTGTGCCCGAGTATAAAGTAGCCAGTGTGCAGAAGTCGCGCTTCATTCTCCTCCATTACAGTGTCTTCAAGGCCCTGTGGGATTGGCTCATCCTCCTGGCCACTTTCTACGTAGCGGTGACTGTTCCTTACAATGTCTGCTTTACAGACACTGAAGACAGCTTGGCAACTGCCCGCAGCACCATCGTCAGTGACATCGTTGTGGAGATGCTCTTCATTGTTGGTGAGAACAAGGCAGCTCTGTCTTCTCCTGGATAGGAAATAATTTTATCTACATAATTTAATTGGAAGAGCAGAGCAGAGCAGAGAAGGAGAGGAGGGTTCAGTTGTGTAAATACCATGCAACAACAAGAGAAGAGTGGGAAAGAGGTGTTCCTTAAGATATTGCTGGACTATAGTTTCCATCACCCTTTACTACTGTCTATCCTGGCAAGAGCTTATGGGAATTGCAGTCAGAAATGAGGAAGGGGGCAAGGTCTCTGGAATCTGGCCCTCTGGAAGCCTGGATAGTGATTAAAACCAAACAATACATTACAAAATAATTTTGGTATCTCAACAGACCAGTGAGTGGTGATAAATGTTTCTTGTTAAATTTGGGAGGGTGGCTGATCATACATCTTGTCCCAAGCCCAGTGCCAGCTCTTAGTGATTTTGGTTGCAGTCCAGCATCACTGGATGACCCAAACATTCTCAAGTAGTACAGTAAATGCAGCTAAGATACACACAACCTATTGTTGACAGTCAGCCCTCCATAGCCACAGATTTTTTATCCACCAATTCAAGCATCCACGGTTTGAAAATATATTTAAAATAGATAAATTCCAAAAAGCAAAACTTGATTTTGCCATTTTATACAAGGGACACCATCTTACTGTGCCATAGTATTTAATGGGTCTTGAGTATCCATGGATTTTGGTATCCATGGATGGTCCTGGAACCAAACCACAGTGGATACCAAAGGCCCACTGTATTTGTTGTGCCTTCAAGTTGTTTCCAACTTATGGCGACCCTAACGTTTTCTGGGCAAGAAGTGGGGAAGTTGCTTTTGACATCCCCTGAGGCTGAGAGAATGTGACTTGCCCAAGACACAAGCTGTACAGGGAGACAAAATGGGACCAAAGTTCATGTAACCAAGCATACATGTTGTAAAGAAAGCTTTATTGCTTCCTAATAACCATCATTTATGATTTTGTTTTGCAATACTTTTCTGTTTAGCACAACCAGAGAAGTTTATAAAGTAGTATATAAAAAGAGGGGTGCCTTTTTGCTTGGATGCTTATGCAGGGCACTAGCGCAGGCAGAACAGTATGCTTGCAGCTTCTCCTTGGCTTTTCAGTTGTAGCCCAGCAAAGTATTAAAATACTAAAACAATCAATAGTGCTGGGTGCTATTGGGAATGGGAGGGGAATGGTAGACTTACAACTATTGTGTTGTACTGTACTGTATTATAGTGGTTTATTTATATCTCATCCTTCACCCCATAATCCTAGGGCAAATATCTGTCTAACATAGTGACATACATATTTAAATCACAAATTACAAATCCCTAGTGGTGTAATGGTTTGATGTTGGACTATGACTCTGCAGACCAGGGTTTGAATCCCTGCTCAGCCATGGAAATCCACTGGGTGACCGTACACAAGTCACACTCTCTTAGCCTCAGAGGATGGCAAAGGCAAACCACCTCTGAACAAATCTTGCCAAGGGTCCACCTTAGGGGTGCAATAAGTCAGAAACAACTTGAAGGCACACAACAACAACAACAACAATGTGAAATATCACACATTTCGAATATCTAAAACACATAAGTTGCAAATATAAGAAAAAAAATACAATGAACACAATGCAAATTAAAAACAATAAAATTATCTCATTTTTTTTCCTAGAGCAGTTCTGAAATCTCCCAGTGAAGATTTTCACCTTCACAAACTGACATATTTCCACAGTTACATTGATTAGCAGTAGAAGGGGTACAGAGCTTATGAAGGCATTAAAAAAGTACTCTGCCTGGGTCTGATTGTCTGAGATAGCTAAGAAAGGATCTCTGATATGCCAAGAGCCAATATACAGAAACTAAAGTCTTTGGTACCATCTGGTCAAATCTTTGAAGCAGGCATCCAGGCCTCCACTTAGCAGAATTGGAGATGGTCCTCCAGACACAGAAGGGATGGATTACCACTTCTGACAATATATGTCTGTTACATGGAGGGGAGTCCAGAAGGTAATTATGTCCAGAAACTAAACATAGCACTATTATTTCTGGATGCTAAGGAGAAAAAAAAGGTAGATGGCCTCTACAGTTTGTCAGCATCCTGGGACAGAGCTAGAAAGTTATGTTTTTGGACTACAACTCCTAGAGTCACTCAGCCAACAAGGCCAGTTTTCCAAGCTCTGTCAAAGGGGCATGTTGGAGACCATTAGGTTCCCATTCCAACACTTGGTCAAGTTTTTGGGGGCTACAGATATCCATCCCAGTAATGGTCACTGGCCATGCTGGTTGAGGTATTCTTTGAGTTGCAATCTGGACAAGTAACTCTTTCAAGCTCTCTCTGAGAAACATATTGGAAATATAGTATAGGACGCCTCTCTCTTTCTCTCTCTCTTTGCACATGCATCATATCCTCATGCAGCATATGGAGCCATGGTGCCAATGATGTTGGAGAAAATACTGTTTTTCAGAGTGTTTGATCCTTCTACCTCTTTTTTCTTGGCAGACATTATTTTGAACTTCCGGACCACATATGTTAGCCAGTCGGGCCAGGTGATTTATGATACTCGTTCTATTTGCCTCCACTACGTGGCTACCTGGTTCTTTGTGGACTTGATCGCAGCCTTGCCATTTGATCTCCTCTATGCCTTCAATGTTCCAGTGGTGAGTGACTCTTAAACCATTGAGTGGATAACTTGAGACAGTCTGGGGACTAGTTTTACCCATCCCAGCTCTGTGCAGGCAACATCACCTTCTCCTGAAGGAGTAGCTAGGTGTAGCTCTTCAATTTCCACTCCTTCTTCTTTTCACTAAAAAAAACACAAGGTGGGCAGTGTGATTTCAATGTACTGTAAATTGTGCTTCCAGAAAGATGAGTCTCCACTTTTTATGTTAACATTTTTAGGGAAAGGAAGGCGGGTGTGGGGCCTGCAAAAATGGGTGCTGGAGAACTCATGTGACCTAAAAGCTATAAGTCACCCACTCCTGCTTTAAATTAGTCCTTTGGAATTAGTAAGTACTAAGATTCAAAGGACCTAAGTTGTTCTGCTGGGATTGCTGAGCAGTGACTTTCTAAAAAGAGATACCCACGCCCAGAGGTGCCAGCCTCTGAGCTGTGTGATCAAAAGCAGATGTTTTCTATTTTTTCGACAAGTGAATGTGATTGTTAAAATTTGTATGTGATAACAAGTCACAGAAATGACAAATTGTGATAGTAAAGGGGGGCCTGCAGCTCTATTATCTCAAATGCATAAGTGGAAAGGGACCTGTGTTTACTGAGTGGAGACCAGAAATACTTTGCACGTGCTCAGAAGTATTCCAGCAACCACTACCACTGCGCTGTATTTATAGTTTTTCATATATAGTTGGCCTTCCATATCGATGGATTCTGCATCCATGGATTCCACTGTTCATGGTTTGAAAATGTGTTTAAAAATTCCAAAAAGCAAATCTTGATTTTGCCATCTTATATAAGGGACATCATTTTACTATGCCACTGTATATGAGCATCCACAGATTTTGGGATCCACAGGGAATCTTGGAACCAAACCCCAGCAGATACCAAGATTCCATGGTACATTACCTCAAAAAGGTTTACTGTGGTCTTGAAGGTTTGTTGGGTATTATTTCCTCCACAAATGCCAACTGCTGTAAACATTTCAATATAGACTATTCTTCTTCAGGGTTTCAACCAGCTAACCAGCCAGAGAAGCATGCCTTCTTTCAGGACAGTCTGTTCTGTTCTCTCATCTACTCACAATTTGTCACCTTACCCATCACCACCAGTCAGCATCTTCCTATGGCTACTGGATATTCTCAGACTTCATAGACAAGTTGTCCGTTTTTCTTTCTCTCCTCTCTCCTGTTAAGATGCTTGGTATTTCTGCTAGCCTTGGGGTACCTCTTTATATACTAGTATATCCCTTTTGTGAATGATTGGGGTTATTTTGGTGGTATATGGGCTTACAATGGGGTAAGGAGTCCAGTATTTACTGTATAGGATGTGGTAGCGAAGATAAGGAACCAAATCTAGATTTATGTGGCTTACCTATGAAAACCTAAAGTAGGTGAGATTTGAGGTAGCGGTAGCTTGATTCACAGCTTGGAGAATGTGATGCTGTACTATGTTTACAGCTACTTTGATTCAGGCTTAAATCTTACTCCTTATTCCTAAAGATGTCGGGGAGGATGTGGTCAGCTAACAGTGGTTGGAAGTGTACTTTGTATATTCTCAGACTCCACAGTGTTCTTTTCTCTGTCAGAGGTAATCATGTCAAACTGGTTCTAGAGTTGAAGGCTGAAATTAAGCCTTGCAACTACCACAAAACAGGATCTTCAGTTAATTTTGTTTCACAGCACAGAGACATAAATAACTCCTCATAAGGGTCACTTGCAGGCATACTTCTTTGTGCTGTAGCATGATGTGGGATAAAGCAATGGCTAAAAAAAAAAAAAACCTTTATTGTTGAGAGAAAACACCTGCACATCCTAAATAAAACAGTAGACAAACCACGGGGGAAAAACCTGGCATTCCAGCTTGGTTCTGCACTCCAGAAAGACAAAGAAAGCTCTAGTGCCTATTGTTCCTCCTCACCAGGCATATAGGTCCTATTATCTGAAATCTGTCTTTTGTAAAGGGCACGCCTTATGTTTGACTATTTTGCTTTGGGAAGATTTGAGGGATACGTCTTACAGAAAATGACTAAAATGTGCACCTAACAGCCAGAGTAGCCATTCTTCATACTCCAGTCCCTTTCACTCCCAATGGTCAAACATCAGAGCAGGAGGCAGATGTACCTTCATTACAGACTAGTGCATGTGCATATAAAAATACATGTAGTGCACAGCCGGCCATCAGAATCAGGAAGGGATTCTTGATGTGAAAAAACAAAGGTGGTACAAATGGGATCTGGAACAAAATTTTGCAGGGTAGAATGTTTCAGCCAGCCAGGTACTTTTACATGATATTCCATTCTGTTCCTCCTGCCCCAAATCTTATCAGCCAGCACCAGTATATCTACCGAATACACCTTATAGGGCTGTTCAGGGGGGTCCTACCCCTTTTTTCTGTTGTTGTTGGTATTTCTGCTAGTTTAGGTGATTTTCAGATGCCTCCCTCCTGTTCACGGACAGTGTTTCTTTGATGCCATTGAGTAGTTAATTTGCTATTAGTATATGTGATAAGTACACAAGTGTGTCCTTTGTTTCCATCTTCTGATCCAGGGAGCTTTCTCACAGATGTCAAAAACCATGCAAGAACACCACAGTGCTGTTACAGAGCTGGTGTATATTGTAGAGTACCCCTAATTTACTAGAATGTGTGTGCATGCAGTGGGTTTTAAATGAGGCGGTACAATTTAGGAGTATGGGGCGCTGGAGAGCAGAAAAAGATTAAAACTGCTCCAGATTGAGATTAAAAACTCTTAGAATTATTTTGTTGATATGGATTAATGCAACTGAGAGCATTTAGGGGCTCTCCTTGGAGCTGGAGCTGTGGGGGGCTGTCAGACTGTCCCTCTGAGTGATTCCACTTCAGAATGTACCCACTGAACCACTTGATCATCAATAAACCTGTACCCAAGGCCTGCAGAGTGTGTCTGAGAGCAGAATGTGCTTGAGAATTATTCTACCCATGCTGCAGAACAGAAAACAGAGCTATTCTGCCATCCAGCCCTGTCTCAAGGCCCTTGATACTCTCTCCTTCAATAAAACCCACAACAGAGTTACTGCACCCCTGAAACATAAGTCACCAGTAGTCACTGCATCTGGCAGACATATCTCTATTGTCCAACAGCAGAGAATGGCTAGTTAGTTGAGGCAGAATGGCCAGCAGTTGTCCCTCAATCTCCGTTGCCTAAGGTGTTTCTCTGAGCCAGTGAGGGCGGTGCCCTGTCCTAACTATTGTATCATGCTATCTCAACTATACAGTTGTCTGATCTCTTATCTTTTCCTGTTCCCTCCTGCCCTGCACTCCCAGACATATCTTGTGCACCTGCTGAAGACAGTGCGTCTCCTGCGCTTGCTACGCCTACTCCAAAAGCTGGACCGCTATTCTCAGTACAGCGCCATGGTCCTAACATTACTCATGTCCATGTTTGCCTTGTTGGCCCACTGGATGGCCTGCATCTGGTATGTCATCGGTCGGCAAGAAAGCAATGATCCTGTGACCTGGGACATCGGTGAGCTTTGAACATGGTTGGGAGGCGCTTTTTTCAGAAGTCTTGGGCATGGTGGGACTAAATGTTCCAGAGACCAGAGAGCCACATCACCTAATTTTCAGTTACTCTGAATCTTTGAGGGTGGGGGGCATAGTCTGACATCACACGCACCATTTTGGGCACCCAAAGATGATATCAGGACACTGCTGGTCAGAGCCATTTGGATTTTATTTTGCTTTTGCTGTTTTGAGGTGGAAGATAGGCCAAGACTGCATTTTTAAAGCATCCCTACAATTGTTGGGACAGAGTTTTGATAAAAGATGGGATGGGGGGGGGCAAATCCTTTTTCAGGGGTGCAGGGGGAGATATCAGTAGAAGTTCAATCACAATGTTTGACCTATCAAGGTTACACAATTGCTACCACTTTTAAAGGCAAACAAATATAGCCATATATTGAAGCCATCTGTGACTAAGCAGTGGTGGAATGACGCTGTGGGACCTAGAGTAATAGATGTCTGCACCCTGTGATTACATTTATTCACAACTTTCCAAGGTCTTTTTGGAAGTGGCCTCACCAGGTTCTGTACAAATGTACTTTTTGTCTCTCCTGAAAATGTGGGGCTGTCAGTTTGTAGCACAGACCAGTATGGTCCAGAAAAAAAGGCAGTTTTGAAACAGTATGGCTTGGCTAGTGCCTGAAACATTGCCAACTCCCTGCCAATTTCTCATTGGTGGCTGGTGGTTCCCATGTCAGTGGTGATGATGAATCATCTAAAATGCTAATTCCTAGCCTCCAAGCAGTTTTAATCCCATGGATGACTCCTGCAACATTTGAAATAAACCTTGTGCAAATCCACCATTCCACTTACAAGAGAGCCACCATGTGCCACTGTACTTCCTAGATCAGCTTTGCAACTCTTAAAGAAATTTGAGATTTTTACAGATATGTGCACAAACAAATAAGCCCGTAGAGATTTTGCTTAATTAAACAAATCCAAACAGGTGGATGGGTGCACCTGAATTAGGGTGGGAAGGGCAAAGATGGATGGTTGATCCAATATTTGACTTGCCGGTGTGTTTGTTTGCCATGCAAATTGTGAAGCAGATAGAAGAGCTGCTTCTGGAGCTGTTCTTTTGGTGCTGCCTCTGTCTTCACTGTGAATTGCAGTGCTATATAAATAGGCAGATTACCCAGAGGGGTTCCAAGCTGCACCCACAGATGGCAATTGTTCAACAGAAGTATGGGTTGGTTATAGAAATCAGAACCATGTATCTTATTATGTTGCTGGTTTCAGAATCAGATTGTTCACAAAGCAAGCCTCAGTAGCAGTTAGATGTCAGTGCTGAAACTGTTTTGAGAAGTATGGCTCAAAAATTTTAATGGAGTTGTCCAAACTTAAAAGGAGCTGTCCAAAATCCTAAACCTATATTGGGGATAGCATTTAGCTACTTTAACAGTCTGTTTACAATTCAGATGAAAAGCCAGAGCAGATCCACCAGCCCACTGGTATGGAAGCTACCAATCACCACTTTTAAGAGCTCCAATAATAGTCTGGCACCACTATTTCATCAGTTCTGCAGTCTTATAAGGTTCAGTCTCTACTCCTTCTGGAAAAGACTACAGAAGAGCACAAGCTTAATTTCTGAAGTGACAGCTTAGGCAGAGCTAGTAAGAGCCTTTGCAGACTGCCAGAAATAGTGCAAATTGAGTCCACTTTAAGGGTTAGGGTTAGGGAATCATGGGAACTGTATTTTATTGTGGCACCAGAGGTCTCTGACAGAGAAGGCTCAATTTCTCAGAGAAAAAACAACAACAATTCCCATGATTCCCTAGCACTAACTCTAACCCTTAAAGTGGACTCAATTTGCACTATTTCTGGCAGTCTGCAAAGGCCCTAAGTCTTCTGTTACCCCTTATATGTGGTATCCTAAACTTGGAAAAGTTGCTTTTGGGAAGCTGAGAGTTATAGTCTAGTGGTATGGCAGTACAGGGTACCCCCACTAACTGGAGAATATTCTGAGGAGTGAGTCATGGTGATCAGAAGCCAGGGGGCTCTTCTTTAGATATGTTGTATTATGACTCCCATCATTTCTAACCAACGCAAGTCATGTAAAAACCAGCATGTTGGGATGTGAAGTCCAAAATATTTGGAGGGCACTAGATTGGAGAAAGGCCTGGGGGAAATAGATGAGGTTGGTCTTTGGGACATTCCTCCCATAGTAGTCTCTACTGAACCTTCTGAAGCTTGTTCTCTGAGACTGATCCCTGGACACCGGTGATTCTCAAACAGTGGGGCAGGACCGCCTTGGGGGACAAGAGCTGCTCAAGGGGGATGCAAGACTTGAAGACCCTGATCCCTCTTCCTCCTCCTCTCAAATTTTATATTGTGTCGTATTGCATTGAGTTAAATATTGAATTTACTTGAATAAAACTGTTATAATGGAACAATGTTAAATAAATGTTAAAATATGAATATACATGAATGTGTGAATGAAAATACATACACTAAGTATTTTTATTCATTTTATTCAAGGGGGGGAGCAATGTCTGCATGTAGATGGAAAGGGAGGTCCCAAGGGTAAAAGATTTGAGTACCACTGCTATATGTACACAACTAGATTTTCCTCCGTCTCTGGATCTTTGAACCCCTTAATGTGATTGCATGACATTGCCTCTCTTCAGATCTAATCCCCACTTCACTGTGCCTGTCAGGTTGGCTCCATGAACTGGGCAAGCGGATAGAGGCTCCGTACCTCAACACCTCTGTAGGTGGACCATCCATTCGCAGCGCCTACATCGCTTCGCTATACTTCACCCTCAGCAGTCTGACCAGCGTGGGCTTTGGCAATGTCTGTGCCAATACAGATGCTGAGAAAATCTTCTCCATCTGTACCATGCTCATTGGCGGTGAGTCCTTCATGGTTGGGTGGGGCTGTGCATCATTCCCAATAAGTACACCATAAAAATGCATGAGATTTGGTGCTGGCATCCCAGACAATCTGGATTTCAGAGTATCCTAGCTTTCATTTTGTGAGGGGGGGGTAATCTTTGGGGGGGTTGTTATCTTAAATATGCAAAGATGGTCTTGAGTGGTGAAAGTTTAGAAGACTGTGGTGGGCTTGATATGATTTTCAGTAGCCAAGGGAAGGCCTTCTGCTCTCTTTACAATAATTTTCTGTGTCTTACCATACGCAGAGCAGAATACATTACGCAAAATATGAATTTTGTAAAAATACAATTTGCATTTTATCCGTATGCTTGCTTCAGAATATCAGTTTGGTATTCATTTGGTTTTTGTTGTTAATTGAACAAGGTGTGGGGAGGGATGTGAAGATGGGATCCTACACAGAAGTGTG
Organism: Phrynosoma blainvillii; assembly: GCA_026167975.1. NCBI lineage: Eukaryota > Metazoa > Chordata > Lepidosauria > Squamata > Phrynosomatidae > Phrynosoma > Phrynosoma blainvillii. The sequence continues at coordinate 116,583,081 of JANUYF010000005.1, forward strand.
AAATTTTACCTTTTGACTACAACTCCTAGAATCCCACGGCTGACAGAAAGGTTCTATGAGTTGTAGCCCAAAAAGTAATTTTTCTAAGCTCTGCTCTTCCCAGTCTGATGACTGATATTTGCATGGTGCGTTTTTGAAGAACTTTGTTTTTGCTTGGATTAGAAAGACCTGCCCCAAATTTATTATGTAGCTTTCATCAGATCATTCTCCTCAGCTGAAACTATAAACCAGAATTCAGAGAAATTGTGGCTTCTTGTAAGCAAACTGTGTGCTTATACATGCAGACTGTGTCCTTCTCTTCCTGCTAAACAAATCAGGACTGGTTTTCTTTAATTTGCAAATAGAGTTCCTGGAATCTGGCTCTCTTCATAAACCAGAATTTGAAACATTTGTTTCTCTGGTTTATGATTCCTGACTTGTTCTGAAGCTGCAAGTCTGGATCCGAACTTTGCATGACTGCTAGATTGAGGTGGGCAATTGATTGGTATCATCCTAAGTATTCCTTGACTGCTGTTCCCATCATCTCCAACCAGAGTTTAAAAATACTTTTTTGGCCCACAGGTCCCAGAATCTTTTAATCTATATAATCAGCATGTTGGCTGTGAGATTCTGAGAGCAGTAGTCCAAAACATAACATTTGCCATGGCTAGTATAATCTATGACAAAGGATTATGGGAGCTGCAGCCAAAAAACATCTGGGAGGTCATAGTTGCCCACTCCTGCACTATTTGGAAAGGTGGAGCATTTTGTGGTAAAGGAAGACACTGATCTTTATTATAGAAATAATGGGAAACATGAAATTGAGTAAAACAAGTTTGATTTGATCATCTTTGCCTATAGACTCCAGATACAAGAAAGAGAAGGGTCTTCTGAGATTGTGCAGCTCTGTATTTTAATTACAGCATATAGTGAGTGCAATGAACGAGGAGGCGTACAAGGAACAAATTCATCTACACAATCAGTGAGCTGGTAATACCAAACCTCAAATGTAATTTAGTATTGGGAACATGCTATTATCCTTTTCAAAATGCTGAGATTCATTTTGAGAAGGAGAAATAAATTCAAGCAGCATCCAAAACAGACAATGCTGCAACAATTTGTAACTCTAGTTACCTCCACAGAGACTGCTTTCAATACATGTTCAAGTCACAACAAAACCACAAAATTTCTAGCTATTCTAACAAGATTATGGCTTAAAATATTCAGTCACTAAGAGCCAGTGTGGTGTAGAGATCCAAGCATTTGACTGGGATTTAGGAGATCTATGTTCAAAATGCCAGTTAGCCACAGAACCCATTGAGTGATATTGAGCCAGCTGCTCTCTCTTAGTCCAGCCTACCTCACAAGGTGTATCGAGGATAAAGTTAAGGAACAAACAGTCATGTACATTGTACACTGCCTTAAGATCATTCAAGGAAGGGTGGCAGATGAATGTAACCATTTTTTTTAAAAAAATACAATTATTAGGGAGGTGATTCCAAGTTTAATCCTAAGTGAGAAAGGCATGGGGAAAGCCCCAAAAGAGTGAGAAATGGAGTGTGTGCATGTGTGCGTGTGTAGTGGGGGAACAGCTTATATCATTTGTCTAATTTTAAAGTTTTGTTTCTATATTTATTGAAATATTCTAGGTCATGGGGGAGATAGGGACCTGCGTAGAAGAAAAATAGATCAGTCCCAGCTGTTAGCCATAATAGCTAAATAAATCCTCTAAGTTCAGTTGCACTCTGGCTGCCATCACAACACCTGTGGAAAAACAACAGGGGAGGGGATATTGTTTTAAGGCTCTTCTTCTGGGCTACCTGAAGGCAGGTGACTACTGAACTAGATAAGCCAGTGGTCTGATCCCATGAGGCTCTTATGTCCTTTTCTCTCCCTGCCCCAGCTTTGATGCATGCTGTGGTCTTTGGCAATGTGACAGCCATTATTCAGCGCATGTATTCCCGACGGTCTCTCTATCACACCCGCATGAAGGATCTTAAGGATTTCATCCGTGTCCACCGCCTGCCCCAGCAACTCAAGCAACGCATGCTGGAGTACTTTCAGACCACGTGGTCCGTCAACAATGGCATAGATGCCAATGAGGTACTGGGATGGAAGAAGACTCCCTCTGAATTTCTTTAGGAGAGAGGTGGGAAGGAATTGTCTGACCCAATAGTTAAAGAGGTGGGCATAAATCTGTGAGACAAGGTTTCATGTCCCATCTGTACTATGTATTCACTGTGAAGTTTTCAACCTCAATCACCAATCTGTAAAATGGGAATAATAGTAACCCTCCTTAACAGGTAGTCGGAATGTTGTTGTGATACATGTGTGATCGTAAAATTCTTTGGAAATGATTAACTGCTACAAAAAGATAAATATTAGGGGGAGAAAAACAGTCTTACTCTAGTGATTTCCCTGAGTTGCACGGAAGAATATCTCAGTGGATTGTCAGACCTTTCTGCCATTCTTAATGGAACTTAAAATCTACCATCACAGAGCAAAGAGAGGAGCTGACAGATGCTGGTAGACACAAGCAGCAGTCCAAGTCATAAGTGTTCTTCTTGAGCCCCCTGCCACTTCATTATGTTGGAAGATAGAGTTCTGTACTACAGAAAATAGCAAAAACTTGCATTGTCTATTAGGAAAGTCAAAGAAGAAAGTGCTAAAGCAGAGCTACAGCTGAACATTAAGAAAGCAGAAATAATGATCTCAGTTGATTTAGATAACTTTTAACATGGGTGACAAAGGAGATTATCACACTGGCAAAAAATATCGTGTGATTGGCAAAGATTATCACACGACATCACATGACGTTGTGTGATAATCTTTGCCAAATCATGCAATATTGACGGGAGCATCCTGCTCTGCTCCTGTCTTTTTTGTCAGAGTGATAATCTCCAAAGACATCAAAAAAATCAAAGACTTTCTATACCTTGACTCAGTCACAAATCAAAATGGAGAATGCAGTCAAGAAATCAGAAGACAAGGCTTATGAAGAAACTAGATAAGATCCTCACGTGTAAAGATATACAATTGAATACCAAAGTGAGGATCATCGATTTTACAGTATTTCAAATTTCTATGTTTGGTTGTGAAATCTGAACAGTGAAGAAAGCTGACAGAAAGTAAATCAATTCATTTGAAATGTCGTGCTAGAAGAGAGTTCTACAGATACCATGGACTGTTAAAAGGACTAACAAATTTGTCCTAGACCAAATCAAGTCTGAACTATCCCTAGAAGTCAAAATGACCACTTTGAGGTTATTGTAGTTTGGACATATCACAGCACAACATACCTCAACAGAAAATAATGCTTGGTAAAATGAGAGTGTGGCGTAGTAGTTGAGTGTTGAGTATATGATTCTGGAGACCAGGATTAAATTCCCAGCTCAGCCATGAAACCCACTGGGTGATCTTGGGAAATCACATGCTTTCAGACTCAGGGGAAGACAATGGCAAACCTTCTCTGAACAAAACCTCTTGAAAGGATTGCCTCAGGATTGCAATAAGTTGGAAACGACCTAAAGGCAAACAGCAACAACCAAGTGGGAGGCAGCAGGAAAAGAGAAAGACCACATTACAGTAGAATCTACAAGGAAGCCATAGCTCAGAGGTTCCAGGAGCTGATCATAGCTGCTGATGTCTTGGAGGTCTCTTATCGATCGGGTCACCATAAGTTGAAGCCATGTTGATGGGAATTAACAACACAACTCTAGCTGCCACACAATTGGTCCTGCACCCCCAAACTAGCTTGCATTTCTCAGGTGCTTAGTGGACTACTATCCCACCACCAGGACTGAAGCTAGTTTGTGTACCTGTCATATATTTATAAATGGAATGAGGTCAAGGGAACCATTTTGTCTATTAGTGGTACCTCAGACAGGAAAATGTCTTGGCTGGACTTTGCTATCACACAAAACTCCCAAGGAAGCTCTGTTCTGGGTCACCAGAAAAAGTTTACTCTTTGAACTGTGACATTTTGAAACAGGGATTGAGGGAATTCTGGTTCATGTAGTCCAAGGAGAATTATTTCCCCCAAACTCTGTTTACTGCACCAGATCACTGCAGATGCCCCATACCCTCTGATCCACCAACATGCTCTGAACCACATTTCTCAGAAGCTTGTTCCTTAATGTTAAGTTCTTAGGCTCTGGAGCAATTTGACACAGAGAGGAATAAAATAGAGCAGGTGGGCCTCAGATGAGCCCAGTGGCACTGAACATGAAACAGTGGCTCAATTGTAGGTTGAAAACTAGTGATGGGTTCCAGTTGCACCCAATCCTCAAGCAAAATGCCTCTCTCCCTCCATTTCTTTGTAGCTCCTGCGTGACTTTCCAGACGAACTACGAGCTGACATCGCCATGCATCTAAACAAGGATATCTTGCAGTTGCCATTGTTTGAGAGTGCCAGCCGGGGCTGCCTGCGCGCCTTATCTTTGCACATCAAAACCTCTTTCTGCGCTCCTGGAGAGTACTTGCTCCGGCAGGGGGACGCCTTACAAGCGCATTACTTTGTCTGCTCAGGCTCCCTCGAAGTCCTCAAGGACAACATAGTGCTGGCCATTTTGGGTAAGTGTTCTGAGACAGGACGAAGCAAAGCCCCACACAGTCACATTGAAATATGTATTTCTGTAGAGACTGGGTGGTGATGGTTTCTATACTTGGCCTGTGGGTGAGTATATAGCAATCCTGGGAAAGTTCTTTTTTGACTATAGGCCACAGAATCCTTTAAAAGGAACTATAACAGTTCTTTAAAAGGAACTATTCCAGCCTCTGGAATGAGAAGCATTTGGGGAGCTGGGATGCTAGCTGTAGCCCTTGCTGGCTGGGGGATTCTGGAAGCTATAATCCTAAAAAAACTCTGAAGGAACTTTCTCAAATTGTGCTACCATATATACCACAATATATGTATATTGCATGCAGTATATAGTAATACTGGCCTTGACTGTGGCCTTGTTTGCACTGGGAAGGATATTCCAGGGGCAGTCCAGAGTATCCTAGCTGCACAGCTGCCCCGACGTGCCCCCGTTACCATGTCCTCCATTTGCACATTGCAATGGTTGTCTGTAGGGGCATCCCGGTGGGCCACCCAGTGCATCCACTGCTACCACAGGTCACTCGCTTCTGAGATGACTGTTGCTGGGCACCTTGTTCTGACCTCAGAATGACTGATCACAATGGTGGCAGATGCACTGGTTAGCATCCATGTAGACAGCTGCTGCAGTGTGCAAACGGAGGGCTCCAGATCTTCCCGAAAGATCCAGAGCAACAGGTAAGTTATTTTACTGCATGTTAATCTGTTATGCCCTGATTCTGGTTCAGGACATGCAGGATGTCATCTGGACTGTCCACACCAGAACTGGGTTTTGGGCCATGCATTGTCCAAATAGAATGACGCCAGAACAATAGAAGGCCTGTGTCTCTGACATCAGGAGATGCAGACTGAAGTACAGCAAGAGGAATTTTCTGGTCTGCTGACAGTCAAAGCAGAAAGTCATTTCCCTGTTTCTCTGTTATTATACTACCTGACAATTGCAGGGTTCATGTTACATACCTCTGTTCTCTTGGTTACCTAATGAAAGCTCTGAGGCATGGCCTGAAAGTTAGGCTGCTTGCTAGGCTGATCTCATCCTCAGTTCATGAGAGCTTCAGTTCAGGACCTCTCCTAAAGTCCCCAGAGAGGAGGCAAAGGGGCCAGGAGAGTAGCTACTTTCTCTGAAGATGCCAGCCACAGATGCTGGTGAAAGGTCAGAAAGAAACTCTTCTAGAACATGGCCACACAGCCCGAAAAACCCACAAAAAACTATAGAGTAGCTACTGTCTGAGCCAACAGCTGGAGGATCACATACCCTCCTCAATGACCAGATGACCTTCTTTTCCAGGACATGTCCTACATTTCAACCTTCTGTCCAGGAGGAATTCCAAAATATCCTCCATTTTTAGGATGACTAGGGAGATTATCACATGGGGAAATTGAGTGGTTGGGAAAGGAAGCATGAATTTATATTTATGTTAGTGTTTTTAGCTTTTATTTTGGAATGTCCTACATTTTTTTGAAGGTCCTTCATTTGGTGGTGCCTAGTCCTCCTTTGCAGTTATGACATTTACTCAGCCTGCATACCCTCCAGCTATCCTGATTTGGCAGGACATTTCCAATTAGCCCTCTGTGGACCCACTTACTCAGCTGCTTTTAAAATATCCCAGTTTCTGTCTCATCCTTCCATTTTCCCTTTTTCCTGGCTTACTTCAATTGCTGTGCGGTGAGTTCAAAATGCAAAAGTAGTTTGCACTCAGTTAACTCAGAGGGGGAAGAGGACAGGAGGGGGCAGAATCTTGCCCTTCCCTATAGACTCAAGCAAAAACAGAGTGCTGCAGCCTCTTCTGGTTGGTGTGTTCTTCCTCATTCATAACTTTTCCCATCTTGACCACAACCTGATCTTGCCTTTTCACATTTCTTCCTGTTTTCATCTGAAATGCTGAGGATTATGGAATCAAACATTGGCTCAGTTTGCTTCACTGCTCGCTTGTCTTTCCTACTTGAGAATGGGCAAGAGTGGAGAAATGATGGTTCCTGGCTAAGGCATCAGGTTAAGAACAGGGTGACTACATGTCCTCCTGTCCCAGGACATGTCCTACATTTCAACCTTCTGTCCAGGAGGAATTTCAGAATGTTCTCCATTTTGAGAATGACTAAGAAGCATGGATTTACATTTATATTAGTGTTTTTAGATTTTATTTTTAATGTTTTACATTTTTTTAATGTCCTACATTTGGCAGTGCCTTGCCCTCCTTTGTGGTTAGGACATTTGGTCACCCTTCTTGAGAGAACCTCCTTAAACTGAGTCCCATGGTGGGAGAAAGGTGGGGTGTAAAATAAATAAATAAATAAATAAACTAGCAATGTTGCCTGTTTTGTTCTTTGCTCTCCTTCCCTTGTTGGGAAAGGTGACAGGGCCGTGGGGAGTGAAATTAACTCCAGGATAGCTATGGCCTTGAGTACTCCTCCTCAATGCCAGGAAAGGTTTAAACTTAATTCCCCTAGCCGCAGCAGAATGGCCATGTGCATGTGTGCAACCATTAAAAATCACAGGACTTAAGGTCTTGTAGTTTTTGGTATCTAAGGCTGTGTGTAGTGTGTGTGTGTGTGTGTGTGTGTGTAATGGAACCCCTGCAGATACTAAGGGCCAACTGTATATCAATAAACTGCAGTCCATCACCAGTGGGTTAAAAAAAGACAATGGTTTTCTGGCACACTACCCACATTCTAGCACTAGTTAACCACCCAACATCATGGAGGCCTCTCTTGGCCAGTTCATCACATCTTCTTTTTGGTTCCCACACTACATCCCAATACTCATTCATATGATTATCTACTAACCTTTCCTTTAGGCAAATTCCTTGCTTTGTCCCACAATGGCCACAGTTAAAACTGAATTTTTGTGCTGGCCTAATGGCTGTAATAAAGATGATTGATTGATTGAAACTGAACTTTTCACCTCCATACCCATAAAATTTCGCATTCCTATGGACATTCCCACACACAAACTGGTATATAAATTGCTTCTCAGCCTTTCGGCTAAGATCAAGTGTAGTACAAATTGGTATATACATCTATCACTGGGCTTTCCGCTCTACCAAAAGCATCTGAGGAAGTAGATTCAAGTCTACAAAAGCTCATGCTACCAACTTCTATCTTTCAGTTAGTCTCAGAGGTGCTGTAAGATCCCTTTCCATACTGATTTTCCAGACTAACATGGCTATTTCTTTGAATTATAGGCAAAGGGGATCTCATTGGTGCTGACTTGCCCAGCAAAGAACAAGTAATCAAGACCAACGCGGACGTCAAGGCACTCACTTATTGCGATCTCCAGTACATCAGTCTGCGTGGGCTCTTCGAGGTGCTGGAGCTGTACCCTGAATATTCAGTCAAGTTCATGGCGGATATTCACCAGGACCTCACCTTCAACCTACGTGAAGGCAGTGAGATTGAGGTAGGTGGATGAGGCATGCTGTTGGTGATACAGATGTCCACCTATCCCTTCCCCTCTGCTTTCCTAGACTTCTAGTCATTTGTTCCCACAAAGCCAGTTTTACCCAAGGCAGGCCTATTGATTTCCCCAGCAATCTTTCACATCCTCTGCTAAGCTTATCACCACCAGTCCCAAGCCATCAAAATCCGTGTTCCCTATTCTGTGTGACTGCATCAGCATCCTTTCATCATTGCTTCTTATATCCTGCTCTGAGCAGAGTACTGCCCCCTCTCCCTGCAACCCATTCCTCAGTTGCAAGGAAGATAAAGGCAGACTGCAGATGGAGACAGACAACTGTCTTGAGGGAGTACAACAGAGGCAACTCTTCTCATCATGTTCGCCTGCTCATTCCTTCTTGATCCAGAGTCACTGCTAATGAAACACATCTTCCAGGTTTTTGAAGCATCTCAAAGAAGAATGCATATTACATACCACCTTTCCCGCTGCCCAAACATATTTTGTTTGTTAAGTAAGCTTCTTTCAGAAATAAGAAAGCTAGAAAATTGGGGGTGAATTGCTCAGAAAATCTTCTATTTAGGTAGAAAAGTGACTATTTAGGTGGGTTTAGGCAGCCCTGATAATTTGTTCCTCCAGAACCAGAAAAATATGAAAACACAGGTTAATAGAGCCACTTTTTGTGGGCCACTGTCATGACTGGATTTATAGGTTGGGAATCTTACTTATTTGGAAAAACTGTTCCCAGAATGGCCATCCAGGTTAGAGGATTCTGGGAGTTGAAATCTAAAAGTAATGTTTCCAAATCTTGGCCTAGAATGGCTGGGCCAGTCAGTAAGGTAAAGCAACTTGCCTTAGGTGGCCTTGTAACACATGAGGTACATTAGGCAGGAATTAGTGTTGGAAAGGTGCCGCAAAGCACTATTGCCACTCAATAGGGGGAGGGGATGGATGCTTCGACTCTGCTTCAGTCAACCACTGAAAATTTTGGCCAGTCAGCTGACTTTGACTCTGTGGGTCTTCAGTTTTGTAGCTGTAAGTTGTGGGATGAATTATTTTAGGAGGGCTGTGCAGACTGCACTGGGTGACACCTCAGAGGAGGGGTGACACCCAACTGGTCCTTCCTCCTGCAGTGAGTTGGTGGTGCGGGGCCCACCATTTCTCTACTGCTGCAACCCTCGAGGGACCCAAGGAAGCAGAGAAAGGGCGAGGAGCACATGCTCCTCCTTCCTTGCTGCCCTGGCATGCTTACACACCTTTTCCCAGTGGCTTGGCTGGCTTGCCTGAGATGGCCAAGGCACTGGGGATGAAGCTGTGCAGGTGCATGCATAGACCTCTCTCACCTTCCCCAGTACCTTGGTTGGCTTTGCCCAGCTGCCACACACCCCACAGCCCTGGTGAGCAACTGGCAGCACACACATACCCAGCAGCATCAGGCATCCATAGCGGGTGAGACCAACACTAGGGAGGCCACTGGCTGCCATAATTCCATATAAGCATCTTAAATATTAGAATTCAATCTGCAAGCTTTCTTCTTTAAAGTCACATTTCAGCCCATTAAAGCTACAAGGAGAGGCTTGAAAATATGCGCATAATTTGATATTTTAGAAGTGATGCATGGGGAGAGCAGGATTTTCCTACAATCTGGGGATGAGGCATCAGAAGCCCAAACAGCTCTTTGTTCTGCAGTTAAGAGAAGTCTAATCCATTCTGCAAAGTAATGAAGGCAAATATATGTAAATATATACAGAGCCTAAACTGCAGGTCCCTGAAATCAGACTGAAGCCATTTCAGACTTCCCATCGCAGCATCTCTTGTAGATCATATTTAACTATTACTGTTGGAAAATCTTTGCATTCTCTCTCCTCCTCCTCAGATAGATAGGATTTTCCCTGCATCCAAACTCCATGGTGTCCCCTCTTTAAAATATCCCATTTGGTCTTGCTGAATCTCAGGGGCAATAAATACCTTTGTAAATTGGTAAACAAATCATGCGATTCAGCTTACTTCCTTTAGGAAATTTTCTCACACAAAGAGACTCCCCTGCTTCAGTCCAATCTCCCATCTCCCTGCTCTATCAACTTTCTTCCGAAAGATGGTGTGATAAAGATTTCTTCTGTTATCAGAATTATTCATTAGCTAGTTAGGATGTAGCCTTTATACATGTGTAGATTGAAGCCATTAGTAAAGTTTTGTTTTTAACTACAAGCTACCGGTATTTGTGTTGTCTTTGAGTCAGCCTCGGTTCATAGAGAAGCACTGTTAGACAAGGACATGTTTCTGCTACTTTGCTGATTTAAAGCTAGATCCTAACAGGCTTGGCTTTGATATTTTTGATATTTTGAAATTTCTGTTTCCCTAACAAAGGCTGAAGTCTTAGGTAAATTGAATCCCCAACACCTTTGGGTTATGAGGCTCCAGAGTATTTTATTTTAAACGTGCTCCTGAAAACCTCGTGGCTGCAACAAAGAGGCTGGACAGACCACCCTGAAAGAGCAGCTCCGCCCTGCTCCTGTGAACGCCGGACAAGGGGTCATGGTAACTACATGCTGTGGCCCCAATCTGGCACTTTGCTGGCCCAAAAAAGGCCAGCAAAATGCCACTCTTTTCTAAAGTGGCAAAAAGCTGCCTTTGCCTTGGTGGTGGCATTTTTACTTCATTTTTGCGGTGCAGCATGTCTAAATGCTGTGCTGCAGAAGTGCCCCGATGCTGCCTGCATCAGGTGGGTGGCCTCCGGTCACCATGTCCCTACCCTGCCTTGAGGCCAGCGGTCTGTGCCAGATTTATCACCGGTCTGTTTAGGGCCAAAGTCTTTATTACTAAAACAATAAATAATGGCTTCTGCTAATCCTCATCCCACAATGACCACTGAAATATTAACTGGCACAAATTATAAAATGTGGTCATGGAAAATGCAAATGTACTTGACTACAATGGGATTATTTAAGATAGTGAATGGGCAGAGACTCACAGAAGCAGGAAAACAACAACAACAATTTGAGGAAAATGCAGACAAAGCAGCTGCTTACATTTGCCTGCCTATAGATCCCAGATAGCTTACCGTATCCAAGGTTTGACCAATGCAAGAGAAATATGGGATAAACTACAGAAAGTATTTGATTCTCCAAGTACTTCTAATCAAACAGCTCTCATGATAAAACTTGTTAACAAAAAGTTATCTAATCCTGATTTTTGAGTCAGCATATCAATGGCTTTATGACAGCTTTGTCTGGAGTTACATCTCCTGGGGAATCTTTCCCAGAACATGCAAAACTTGGACTATTTTTGGCTAGCCTTCCAAAATATTACTCTCCAATAATTAATGCTCTATAAGTTAAAGGAAATGTTCCTTTGCAAGATGCTATTGCCCAAATTATTGAATTTTAAAATAGGCAGAATTTGATGGAAGGCAACTATGATACAAAAGCCACAGAGATTTAGCTCAACTTGTTAATGAGGATTTGCATATCAAAAACTCTCCTCCCAGAACAAATGGACACAATGTTAACAAGGCAAAGCAAAGAGCTGAACAGCAACAACCACATGTGAAGAAAGGCAGCTTTTAACCCTAAACAGAGATCTTCCAGTCATATTGAGATAGGTTTGATTCACGAACAATTATTTCAAATTGCTGAAGGTAAATATAAGAATGCAGTTCTTGGGGATAGTGGAGCAACTGTGCATTACTTCAACAACAAATAATGGTTTGTGGATTTTGATAAAAATGTAACTTTTCCTGTTCATCTTGCCAATGGTCAAGGGACTGTTATTTTGCAAACAAAACTTAGTCCTGACAGGATAGGGACCTTACAAATCCCTGATGCCTACCTACTCTGTGCCAGATTTAGAAGCCTCCTTTTATAGTGTGCAAACCACAACATCAAGAGGCAACCGTGTCAGTTTCAGAATTTTCACGACAAAAATTTGATTTTTAGAGCAGATTTGGGATCTCATGGCTGTTATCAAATGCAGATTTTACATTCATCTGCAAACAGTGTGACTCAATGTAACCACAAGGACTGTTCAATTTTATGGGATCACAGATTTGCTCATCGAAGTGTGGAAAATACTAAGAGAATGACCAATCAAGAGCTTGCAAGAGACTTTAAGTTCAAAGCATGCTCCAACTATGAAAAGTGTGTAGGATGCTTGAAAGCAAAATGCTATTGGTCTGAAACCATCATGACTGCTACATACCTGTGAAACTGCCTGCCAACTAGATTCAAAGATGTAACCCCATTCCAGTTATGGCATGAAGTTAAGCCTAAATTAAACCATCTAAGGCAGGGACCAGCAACCTACACCCCCTGGGCCGGTTCTGGCCCAGGTCGCTGGACTTACCAGCCCAGGCAGACTCCTGCTGCCGCCGCACACCGCTGCCACCACACGTTTTCCCATCCATGATTTTCAAAATGGTGGCCGCGACGCGTTTGCACATACGCAGGAGTACTGCACATGCGCAAACAAGTCGCAGATGCAATTTTGGAAATCAAAATGGCGGCCGCGAGTGGTGGCCGTGATTTTGTTCTCCAAAATGGTGGCCGCGACTTGTTTGCGCATGCGCAGTACTCCTGTGCATGCGCAAATGCATCGCGGCCTCCATTTTGGAAATCAAAATGGGGGGCATGACATGTGCTGCAGCGGTGGCGGTGCACATGGGGGGGTCGCACGCGGTGGTGGAGGGTGTGCACACGTGCGTGAGCGCGCGTGCCGCCATTCTCCCCCTCGGCCCAGCGGAGACCTGGACTTCGGGGGACCAGCCGAGGTCTCCAAAAGGTTACCTACCCCTGATCTAAGGGTTGTGGGAAGCAAAGCATTTATCTATATTCCCAAACAGAAAAGAGGCAAACTTGACTGCAGAAGCAAAGAGGGAATTTTTGTTGGTTATGCTAGAAATGGTTACAGAATTTAAAATCCAGATGGATGCACAATAAAATTAATAAGTGCTGTTTATGTTGATGAAAGACCACAGCCAAAATCTAATCCAAACCAAGATGTCTATCCAGATTTATTTGCAGTGGAAGAAAACTCCCACCAGCAGCCAGAACATATGGAGTTCTTGCATCCTCCAGAGGTCTTACATCCAGAAGGGCTACAGCTGCAGTGAACCAGACTAATCATGAGGAATGGGCAGCACTCAAGAATCAGAGCCAGGTATGCAAGTCCAGGTGAGAAGGTCAGAACACTCCAATAGAGGTGTGCCACCTGACAGATTCTCTTATCAAACCACAGAGAAAGGGATTCTGAAACCCTCTGATTGGAAAAAGATCAAGGGACTGCTAAAGACAGATTCTGAGAAGTGGGTACAAACCACTAGTGAGGAGATGCAATCTTTGTATAAAAACAAGACATGGACTTTGTTAGAATTGTCAGAAGGAAAAAGAACAATTGGCTGTAGATGGGTCTTTACCACAAAGCAAGATGCAAAAGGGGAGATTCAGAGATACAAACCAAGACTTGTGGTTAAAGACTACAGTCAACAATATGGTGAGGACTACAACAAGACCTTTGCCGGAGTAGTCAATCACACAACCATCAGAACTCTCCTAGCTGTTACAGTCTACAAGAAAATATTGGTGATTGTTCCTGTGCAGTGAAGACAAAGCAGATAGTGAAGAGATAATCCATAATTTCAAGAAAGAGAATGATATCAAGAATTCGGGAGACATCTCACACTATCTTGGAGTACAAATAGAAAGAAGCAGTGATGGAATTTTCTTCCTTAATCAAAAACAGAAGATACTGGATCTTCTGGAATGTCTTGGCCTGAAAGATGCAAATGCTATGACAACTCAATGGAAATAGGATTCTTAAAGGACACTAAGGAATATGAACCTTTGAAAAATGGAGACAAGTATAGAACTGCAGTTGGAAAACTCCTATAGATAGCCAATTTCACCAGACCTGATATTGCAAATGCTGTTGAAATCTTATAAAGAATGGTCAGCTCTCCTACTGAAAGAGATTTTGCTGCAGTAAAGAGAGTTGCCAGATACTTGAAAGGAACTGCAAATTACAAACTGATGCTGCCAGCCTGTGCCCATCCACAACTAATTGCCTATGCAGATGCAGACTGGGCTGCAAACCTGGCAGACAGAAAATCAACCAGTGGAAACCTGATCTTCTGTGGTGGAGGAGCTATACATTGGACAAGTAAGAAGCAATCTACAATTGCAGATTCTTCCACTGGTGCTGAATATATTTCAGCAAAAGCAGCATGTGATGAAATAAAATGGCTGCACAATTTACTTCTGGATTTTGGGATAACAGAGTCCAAACCAACCATTTTGATGCAAGATAATCAAAGCTGCATCAAGATTTCTGAAAGTGAAAAACTACTCAAGAAGAATATTGACATTGCCTTTCACAAGGTGCAAGAAATGTGTCAAAATGGACTTGTTCAGTTAGAATATTACAACACTGAAGTAAATATTGCAGACATCTTTACCAAGCCTCTACCAAGAGATAGATTCCAGAGACTATGGGAAGGGATGAAAATCCTTGATGGTGGTCCAAGAGAATGAGAAGGGAATTGTTGAAAGATCTTTGCATTCTCTCTCTCCCTCCTGCTAAGACAGATAGGATCTTCCCTGCATGCAAACTCTACTGTCCCCTTTTCTAAACATACCATTTGGTTCTTGCTGAATCACAGGGACAATAAATACCTTTGTAAATTGGTAAAACAAATCATGTGATTCAGCTCACTTCCTTTAGGAAGTTTTCTCAAACTAAGGGCCTTTGCAGACTGCCAGAAATAGTGCAAATTGAGTCCACTTTAAGGGTTAGGGTTATTGCTAGGGAATCATGGGAATTTTTTTTTCCTGAGACATTGAGCCTTTTCTGTCAGAGAGCTCTGGTGCCACAATAAAATACACTTCCCATGATTCCCTAACCCTAACCCTTAAAGTGGACTCAATTTGCACTATTTCTAGCAGTCTGCAAAGGCCCAAAGAGATTTTTCTTCTTTTCCTTGGTGTAATTCCCATTATTCTATCACATTGGTGGGCAACTGTGGAAGGCTATGGGGCTGCATTAACCCACCCCAGAAGAGCTTGGAGGGCTGCACTGCACCCTCCCACAAACAAGTAAAAAAATTCCCCCAAAATGCTCAGTACTAGGGAATCATGAGAACTGTAGTTTATTGTGGCACCAGAGCTCTCTGACAGATAAGACTCGGTGTCTCAGAAAAAAATACCGTTCCCATGATTCCCTAGCACTGAGCCAGGGCAGTTAAAATGGACTCAAGCTGCATTATTTCTGGCAGTATGTAAAGACCCATAGTTATCATGACTACTGATAATCTTGATTATCCTCCGTGAAAGGTTTCTTATGCCCAAAATAGGCCTTTGTTAAAAACAGTAAGTACACAGGAAGTGGCTTCTCACTACTTCCTTTTGTTAAAAAGGCCTACCCTGACCTCCTACCCTTGAAGATTTGCTGGCATTTTGGGAGAATTTTTATATGTTTGTCGGAGGGTGCAGTACAGCACTCCAAGCTCTTCCGGGGTGGTTTAATGCAACCACAGTTGCCCACTCTTGTGATAGAATAATGGGAATTGCACCAAGGATCCAACAGGAAAAGAAATATACAAGCCTGATGGATATTCCCTGTTATTTATTAGTTAATGTTTATATCCCACCTTTCTTCCAGTGAGCTCAAGGTGGCATAGATTGCTCTCTTCCTCCCCACTTTATCCTCACAGCAATAGGAATCCTGTGAGGAAGTCAGTGTGAAAGTGAGTTAGTGGGAGATCTAAGATCACCCAGTGATCTAATTTCAGGAAGGTCTAAAACCTACAAGTCCTAATTCCCTGCCCAATACTCAGTGATTGTGTAATTGGTTTTCCATCTTGCATGTTCACATGGAGACCCTTTAAAGGATATAACCAAAAGTTAAGGAGGAAAAAGAATGTGATACAAAATGTGATCTAATAGGCCTGGATCTTTAAAAACTATGTACAAACAAAATAAGCCAAATGCATGGTATCTTTTGTTTGTTGGTTATTTAACTGCTCCACCCATCAAATGATCAGCACATGGGAAACAGTTTCCATAGAGTGGCTCAGCCACATGAATCAGGCATTGTTATTTAGTTAAAATGTTTGCATCCCACCTTTCTGCATGAAAACAAGCCTTCAAGGCAGCTTACAGTGAAAGAACAGACAGTAAATACAAGTGTTGTTTTTTTTAATAAAAGGAAGGCAGTAATGACAAAAAGGATCCTGTGCTCCACCTGCTGATGTATAAATTGTGTGATCACACACAAAAGTGGGTGAAAAGGCTCTCAGACTTTTAACAGGTGCATAGAAGAGGGGATTTCAGCAGGGGTAGAACTCGTCCTGCAGGCTCTCCTTGCTGAAATGTCTTCTTCTACACAACTGTTAAATGTTTTGGGACCCCGTCGTCTTTTGCATGTGGCCATCACTGTATAGAGATTCTTCTGTGTCCAAACTAGGAAAATACCACTCACTGTCTCTCTCACACACACATGCACACACATTTCTGGTTGTGGGATGTTTTGTGGCTACAGGGTTGGCTAATATTGGACAGAGTGGGGAAACTGCCCCAGGCAGCAGATGTTGGGGGCAGTAGTGGCAACCTCCCAGCTGTTCCATCGGAGCCTTCTAGCCTTTCCCAGACAAAGGATCTAGAATATCATCAAAGTCATTTCCTCCCTGTCCCGTTTCTCCTTCACTCCATGTCTTCCTCTGTCTACAGTTTTTCCCTTGGCCACAACTTGCCCAAACTCCTGCTGATTGTGATGGTGGTTTTTGTCCACTAGGACCAAGACCGTGAACAGCCAGTAACCCGTAAGCTCTCCAACAGCCGTCGGATGGTAACATGCTTTGGGCGCTACCGGCCTGGGCTACATTCGAGCCAGTGACTTAGAGGTGAAAGGTCTTGTGTCCTAACCCAATCCTACTTCCCCCACCCCACCACCTCCCTCAACATGCCTTGCTGCTCCCACCTGGCATCACAATGATCTACTCAGTGGACGTTTTCACACTTGGCAAAAGGAGGACGCTAGCCGGCCTCCCGCCGGCCTCGCTCCGGCGCCATTTCCCGTGTGTTTACACACACGCGGCGGCAAACCCCGCCCCTTCCGGTGTCATCCCTGCGTCCGGCCGGCTTTTGGCTCCGTGTGTTCAAACACACGGAGCCCTAAGTCCGGCGTCACTCCGGACGAACCAAGGATAACTCCGGCTGAAGCGGCGGAAAGGTAATTCCGGCTGTCCAACCGGAATTAGCCTTTCGGCGGCGGAGCCATTCCGGAATCGGCGGCACGACCCGTTCCGGAATGGCTCCAGCCGGCTTTAGGAGGACAGTCTGAAAACGTCCAGTGTCAAAAGCAATCCTGAATGTTCTTCTTCCCCTTCCCTTCCTGACACTTTGTTGTAGCACATGGAAAATTGTCTGTCCCTAGGTTTGTCTACTGTAATAGTGGGGTGCATTTCAGCTGCCTCCAAGAACTTAGAAAAGTAACATTTTGGACTATAATTTCCAGCATCCACCTTCAAACATGGCCACTGACTATACTGGCTGGAGATTTTGGTAACCATTGTCCAAAAATTACTTTCCCCAGTTCTCTTCTGAACAGATAAGAAGGCTGTATATTATCTGTGCATGGATCATTTTACAATTTAAAATTCTGTAAATAAATTTAGAAGTTTTCAGAAAAGGATCTGCTCAGGCAAAGATGACAGTATGGACAGAACCTGTCGTTCTGCAAAGAATAATTACATTTCAAAAGGCCTGTCAGACATTCATCTCAGGTAGGATGAATGTACTGGGGAAGAAGGGGCTGGCATTGTGGCACTACAGATTTACCTTCGTCTGATCATTGTCAGGATGTACATCTTCTCATTTTGGTGTTTTGTTTTTGTAAGCAAGAACAAGCAAAGAATTTTCAGTTCTCCATTCTGGGCAACAATATGAGAGGTCTGGGTTTTTTGTGGGGTTTTTGGTGTTTGTTTTTTAAAAACTGTTTTTTGACACTTCAGGTCTTCTTTATGAAAATAATAATAATAATTTGTGCAACCCCCTCTTGTTTTTCTAGAAAAACAGTTGTGTGCAGAAAACCAAGATTTTTGCATACATTTCTCACCAAAAAGTCCTTTCTTGTCAGGGATGAGAAAACTTGTCAGTGATCTTTACATACCTATTTCAGGAGCATTAAGGATCTCTACATAACATTATAGTGAACACAGAGAACAAAGTAGAAGGGGAACTGGAGTGTATTATCACAGTGCTGCTTCTCTACCCTATGTGTGTTCCTCAGGTTAGGAAGCTTTTTCTATCAAGGGACACATTCCTTTTGAAACATTATATTAAAACTCGCATGCTTGTAATGGGACAGGTTAGAGTTTTAAGTGGGGCCAAAGACTAGAGTGTGTGTATGTGCATGTGCCTTCAAGTTGTCTGTCAACTTATGGTGACCCCAAGAATTTTACAAAGTTTTTTTTTTAAGGGGAGGAATACTCAGTGGTGGTTTTGCCAGCCCCTTCATCTGAAATATAGCCTAGCCCTACAGCATCTGGTATTTGTTGGCAGTCTCCCATCCAGGTATTAATCAGGGATGATCCCATTTAGCTTTCAAGATCAGATGGAATCTGAAGCCTTTGGGGTATCTTGAGCTAGCCTAGAGTAGGCATAATTGGAGTTTGCAACCCTGGGCTAATGTTGACATGAAACAAGGCTGGGATACTCACGTGGCCCTTGTGTAAAGATTCCCTCACACTTCTGTTGTACCTAATTAAAGAGAATTTCATTTAAACTGTTTAATAGGGCATTTAATGTTTCCAGATACCCCTGGAACTGTAGTTCTCCGAGGTATGTCATTTAACAGAATTATCAGGCTTTTATCAAACTAGGGTTTTTTCTGAAGAAGGGGGAGGAGAGTGGAAGAGGAAATCAGAGGCAGGTGGGTGGATCAGTGAGAATAACACTAGTTAACAGAACAAATAGTAGGAATTCAGAGAATGGATTTGACACACTGGGCAGCATCTATGTGTGTGTATCTCTCTTGGATGAGGCACATGAGCTACTCTCTAGCCTTTTGCACTCCTTCCAAAATCTGCCTCTGGCAGCAATCATCATGAGGAACCAGCACTGATGCATCTTACTGGTGGGGATGGGAGGGATGCTGGGGGAAATTCAGTTGAAGAAAATGTGGCTGCTCTAGGCTCCAAGGGAAGAAAAAGGAGGATACACTCCATCTCAGAGCACACCCTCATTTCTTCCCCTTCTGAGTTGAAGCCATGTGCTTCATCATCATCCGAATTGCCTCCCCATTTCCCCACTGGTAAGTGGCTGGGACCCCTCTGGGGTATGAGAGCTGCTGGGATGGAGGGAGGACATGGAACTGCTGGATGTAGTCTCTCAGCTACTGTCTGTCAGAGCTGGGAAGGAAGGAATCAAGCAGGGCCAGCTCTATTATTAGGCAATAGCCTCAGGCGGGAGGTGCAAAAAGGCAGCTTTGTGTTTCAGGCAATGTTTCCAGCTCATACACACACACACACACACACACACACACACACACACACACATTTGCTGCCCTTAGGTATGATGGAAGACATTGTTCGTCACGAGTTTTGAGGCAAAATCCATCTGTCAGTTCACCCAGCTTCTGGACATGGAATGATGTCTCCTATCTTGTCCAGACCATCAAGCAGCAAAATATCTTGGACCTGCCATGGGATCAAGCAAGGATTAATAGGCCAAGAGTTGTTTAGGCTCCAAACCTGAAGCAACAAGTTTATATGACCTAATGAAAACCCTGTTGTCCCATTGTTTCATCTGACCTCTACTGAGATGATATGATAGCTACAATATCACTATGGGTGCCTAAGTGGTGCAGAAGTAAGCAGAGAGACATCAAGACAGCATGCCAGAAACTCACTCCCCTAATAGGTTGTGTTTGTAGTGCAATAAATAAATTGTATAGGTCCTGTTTCTAGAACACTCTGTTCAATAATCCTGCTACTTTACAGCAGTTCCCAGAGGAGGACAACCTATCCTTTTTCTTCTGAGAGGGGAAGAGGAAACTCTCATGTTTCACAATTCAGGACAAGATAGTTTTTCAGATAGTATTCTGGCAGAATGAACAGTAAAGGTTTCATGATGTTAGAATGTAGCAAAAACACTGTGTGTGTCAATCTTCTTTTAAATGTCCAACTAAGTTGTCAGCCAAACAACCAAAAGCAGTCTTTGAGTAGTGGAAAGTGCAAGAACTTAATCCTTTTTGTGTTGTTGTTTTCCTTTCCAGGGACTTCTCCGATTCTCCAGGTCCCCACGTTTATCCCAGGTAGCTTGAATTTTCCTCTGGGGGAGCAAGGATGGGGGAAGAATTCATGATCAGAGGGCAAATTGATTGTGGGAGGAGGGGAGTTTGAAGCATAATATCCTAATTTGAATTACAGTGGGCCCTTCCTATACATGGAGGATCCATTCCGGATCCCACCCACCCCGCATATGGGGAAAATGTGTATGCTGGAATCCTTTTGATTCCTATGGTGGTGTGCTCCTGCACATGGCACTGTGCACGCAACTGCAGCACACAAACCATTTTGTCCTTCTGGGCTTGCTGTCCGTGTAAGTTCAAATCCATGTACGGCAAGCCTGCGTATGGCATGGGTGTGCTGTATATTCTAAATATTTCACTCACACACTTATAATTGTCAGTTCCTGCACTGATATTGTTGATTTAGGACAGAGTAAGTATGAGTATTGGAATGTAGTGTGGGATCCAGAGAAGAGATGTTCATTCATATGTTCATCTACTCTCCTTGGCTTTAAGGAACATCCTTCTTCCTGCCATTGTCCCCCAACAACCACAGTTAAAATTGAACTTGTCACCTTATCTCTATATCCAAAAAGTTTTGTTGTTCAATTGACATTCTTACACACAGCCTGCTTATATAAGACTCTCCACTCCACCTCATGCATCTAAGGAAGTAGACTCAAGTCTACAAACATTCATGCTACCAGCTTTTTTCTTTCAGTTAATTTCAAGGGTGCTACAAGATCCCTTTGCATATTGATTTTCCCTTTGCATATTGATTTTCCAACATGGCTATTTCTTTGAATTCTAACACCATGAATTTCACAGGTTGATGCTTGCCATCCTAACCTTTAAATTTAAATCAGTGTCAGTTTTTATCTAGAAATATTTAATATTCAGGGGCATTATTTAAGTCAGATAATTAAATGTTTTGTAGTCACATGGGTTTCAGTACGGGAAGAATTAAGTATGTATTTAAGCTGCAATCATATATCCATTTAGTGAGGGTGAGTCCCCTCAGTGGAGTTCATTCCTGAGTAAGCATATATAGGATTGCACTATAACCTCCCTATTTAATGACACACATGAGTATATAACTTTGAGGAATAATTTTAGAAAGACCTATGGCATGGGCCATCCAAAGTCAACATTTGAAAGTCAAATTTGACAGAGGTCTGAAACTAAAATCCTCAATTTTAATTTTGATCTATTGTAAATTTGTGTGAAATTGCAGATTTTGTCTTGGTCCATGACTGCTCCATCTGAACTCTAACATTCTGAATGTTATAAAGGACAGTTTATTCCATGAGCTTAGTTCTAAGGATATTCAGCCATGACTACATGAAAATACCTTGATTGCATGACTCAGTTTTTGTGTAGAATGGGAAGAGTAATGGTTAATCTTGCAAATAAAACTTGATACAGCAGCTCCTATATTTTATAAATTGTATTTAGGCTAACCATATTGTCACAGACAAGATTTAAAGTGGTTTCAAAAGCACATATGAAATGGTTTGTAATGGTTATTTGCATGATGAATACATACCCTCAACACTGATGGTGCCCACAGAGTCACATGTATAGCATGAAGGGTTTAAGAAAAAGTTCCCCTTCCCCCCCTGAACTATTCACATGTTTCTTTCCTTATCGCCAGCCTCATCCTGAAAGTGGTGCTGCCCCTGAGAAGCCCCTGCCCTCCATCCATGAATACAGTGAGGACACTGAGGACCTCTTCCAACCCTCACCTGCCACCATCACCCGCCGCAAACTCCTCTTGCCCAATCTCAACAGTCCTGTAAGGAAGGGCTCCTTCGGCAGCCTCCTAGGAGATGACTTACGGCAGTTCCCGGCCCTGCGACGAAATTGTCGGTCTCCAGCTCGCTGCAGCCGAGGCCATAGTCCTTCTCCACGGTGTCGCCGGGAGGAACGATTCTCTGACAGCGAGATCACCAATGCACGGAAACCTGGCAAACTCCTCATTCCTTCTCTCATGAATTATGGACCCCCGGACCTCAGCCCCAGGTAAGAGCATGGGCAGAATGGTGCAATACGTGCAGTGTCAATAGGGTGGAACATTTTTATTTGGAAGGGCAATAGCATCATTAGCCAACCCCATTTTCAGATCTTTCTATTCTCTCTGATCTGAGCTGCAGTTCTCGCAGTATTTAGGGGTAAAATGGATTTTTGCAGCAAATATATCTTGTGTGGTTTTTCTTTTTCTTTTTTTTAATTAAACTTTATTATTAAAAAAATTACAACAAATGACAGTTATAGTTACATTCGATCAATCTTCCATGTTTTCTTACATGCATTCAGATTTAGTTTCATCTTTCCATCTTCTGAATGTAACTTCTAAATTAAAAGAACACTTCCTTAAGTTTGTTATTTAGTTAATCATTGTTTCTTTTTGTCTCTACAATTAACAGTTGTTGTCTTTCCCAAATTACATTAATCAATTTCCTTCTATTTGAGCATTTCCATTAAATAAATTTGAAAAGTAATTAAACAGTTCCTTAATATCATTCTTACTATAAACGTTGATATTTGATATCAGACCCTTTGTATATAATAGCACCAACATAATGTTATAATATAATAAAAAATATACATGATAAACCCAAAAATGAATAAATATGTGGTGTCTTTACTGCACAATTTTTTCTACGTACGTATTGTCTTATAAACCTTTTTGATGGCCACATTCCTCTTTTTCTTTATATTTATTTATAATGTTTATTTATTCATTTTTCCCCTCTATCTTTTTATTTATTTAATTGTTTCCCCCCCCCCCCTTAATCTTCTTATTTTTGTAAATTTACATGTATCCAGTTCTCAATCTCTTCCCATTCTTCTTTGTGTTTCTTATTAGGAATGTCTCTTAATAAGTCAGTTAATTTATCCATCTGGATGTAGGCTAATAATTTCCAGCACCATTCTGATATATCGGGTACTTATTTTGTTTCCAAAGGGTGGCATATGTAATTCTAGCCACTGTTGTCATGTAAAATATTTTTTTACCAAATTCTTTTTCTAAATTAGAATCCGTTATGCCTAATAAAAAAAGTTTTGGGTCTTTTTCAAATCTACATTTTAGCATCTCTTGCATTCTCTCATGGATTTCATTCCAGAATTTTTTTGCTAGTGGACATAACCACCACATATGGAAAAACGTTCCTTTATATTTCTGACATTTCCAACATTTTTCATTTTTGTCTTTTTTCATCTTAGCTAATTTAACCGGAGTTAAGTACCATCTGTATTGAAACTTATATACATTTTACCGGCGATTGTAAGCTAAAGTATGTTTTATTTTGGTTTTCCACAGTTGTTCCCATTCTTCGAAGTAGATGTTTTTGCCTATATCTTGGGCCCAACGAGTCATGTATTCTTTTACCTGTTCTTTTTCTGTCTCCCATTGTAATAGTATCTTGTACAGTGTGAAGTCGTAGGCTTTCATGGCCGGCATCCATAGTTTTTTTGTGGGTTTTTTCGGGCTGTGTGGCCATGTTCTGAAAGAGTTTCTTTCTGACGTTTCGCCAGCATCTGTGGCTAGCATCTTCAGAGAAAACTGAAATGGAAAAGCCTGGTTGTATATATACTGTGAGATCCTGGGTAGGGAGGGGTGGTTCCCAGGTGAACTGTGTGTTGTCTGTGTTGAATAGGTATTGTTCTGTGTTGATGGCTTCGCTTCAGGCTATGCAGTCCAGGATATGTCTGCTGTTCCCATGTAAACTGTGTATTGTTCTGTGTTGAATAGGTGTTGTTCTGGTATTAATGGCATGGCTTCCAGGTGAGGAATGCAATCAAGGAGATTGTCTGCTGTTGTCTGCTGACCCTGGTTGGTCTTCCCTTTGCATTTGCTGAGTGCAGATTTTCTTATTTTGTAGGACTGGTAGCCATATCTTGTTTACTTTAAGAGTTTCTTCTTTCCTGTTGAAGTTGTCTAAGTGTTTATGGATTTCGATGGCTTCCCTGTGCATTCTGACTTGATAGTTGTTGGCATGGTCCAGAATTTCAGTGTTTTCAAACAGCATTTTATGCCCAGGATGGTTTATCATGTGTTCTGCTACTGCTGATTTTTCTGGCTGGCCTGGTTTGAAAACACTGAAATTCTGGACCATGCCAACAACTATCAGGTCAGAATGCACAGGGAAGCCATCGAAATCCATAAACACTTAGACAACTTCAACAGGAAAGAAGAAACTCTTAAAGTAAACAAGATATGGCTACCAGTCCTACAAAATAAGAAAATCTGCACTCAGCAAATGCAAAGGGAAGACCAACCAGGGTCAGCAGACAACAGCAGACAATCTCCTTGATTGCATTCCTCACCTGGAAGCCATGCCATTAATACCAGAACAACACCTATTCAGCACAGAACAATACACAGTTTACATGGGAACAGCAGACATATCCTGGACTGCATAGCCTGAAGCGAAGCCATCAACACAGAACAATACCTATTCAACACAGACAACACACAGTTCACCTGGGAACCACCCCTCCCTACCCAGGATCTCACAGTATATATACAACCAGGCTTTTCCATTTCAGTTTTCTCTGAAGATGCTAGCCACAGATGCTGGCGAAACGTCAGAAAGAAACTCTTTCAGAACATGGCCACACAGCCCAAAAAAACCCACAAAAAAAAAAAAAAGTATCTTGTACAGTTTTGATATTACCTGTTTATTCTCATGTATTAGAATTTTTTCTATAGGGGTATCCGTTGTTATTATGCCATATTCTTTTTGAGCTTTCATGTATCTTTCTTTAAATTGTAGATACAAGAACCAGTTGCATTTCATACCGCTTTTTTCTAGTTCTTCTCGAGTTTTTAGTCTCCAAATATTCCCTTCTTTTCTCAGTAATTCTGTATATGTCAACCACTTATTTTCTATCATATAGTCATTACGGTGGAATGCTTCATTTATAGATACTGTCCTGGGGATTCCCTTGTTGATTCTTTGTTTATAACGTTCCCATACTTTTAACAGTGATTTTCTAACATAATGATTATTAAATTCTTTGTTTGATCTTAGTTTATCATAGTATAAATACGCATGGAAACCATATACATTATTTATACCTTCTAAAAATAATAGTTTTCTGTCTGTTAATCTAATCCAATCTTTTACCCAGTCTAACACACAAGCATCGTAATATAGCTGTAAGTTTGGAAGACTAAGACCACCTCTTTCCAATGCGTCCTGTAGTACTATCATTTTTATTCTTGGTTTTCTGCCGGCCCAGATGAAATTTGCCAAATCTTTCTGCCATTCCTTGAATGGTTTATTATTCAAAATTATTGGAACTGTTTGGAAGAGAAACATCAGTTTAGGCAAGACACACATTTTGATAACTGATATCTTACCCATTATGGATAATTGTAATTTTTCCCATATTTCTAGTTTCTTCTTTATTCTTTTCCATATGTTCTCATAATTGTTTTTAAAGATTTCTGAGTTTTTAGTTGAGAAGGTTACTCCCAAATATTTCACCGTTTTTACTGTTTTTAAATCTGATATCTGACTGAAAAACTCTTTTTCCTTATTTGTCATATTCATGCATAAGACTTTCGTTTTTTCTTTGTTAACTTTAAAACCAGAAACTCTGCCGTATTCAGATATTTTTTCCATAAGATAATTGATAGACTGCATTGGATCAGAAAGATAGATCACCATATCATCGGCGTAGGCTTTAAGTTTTATTTCATGTCTCTTAAATTTGACCCCCGTTATCTTATTTTCGTTTCTGATAATGTTACACAGTACCTCTAAAAATAATATGAATAATAATGGAGAGAGAGGGCAGCCTTGATGCATGCCTTTTTGTATTCTACACTGCTGAGTTCTTTCTCCATTGACAATAACCTGTGCAAATTGTTCCTTATATATTGATTCCACCCATTTATAAAAGGGACCAGAGCCGACCAGCCTATTTAACACTCTTAGCATAAAATCCCATCTGATATTACCAAACGCTTTCTCTGCATCACAAAATATCATTGCAATCTGTTTATCAGGTTTGCTCTGAAAGAATTCAATAATATCTAAAAGATACCTGGTATTATCTTTTATACCTTTCCTCTCGCCCCGCCTTTTTCCTGATTATCTTTACTCTCTGGGGCTGAAGATCGCTCCTCTCAGGGCTAAAACAGCTAAAACAGCCGCTCCGCTTTCGTCTTTTGTGAGCCTCCGTCTCCTCTTGGAGCCCAATGATCCTTCAGTTTACTTCTATGAGACGCCCCGTTCCTTTAAATTCAAGATCCTAGGTGGATTGTATTACTTTCAAGTAGTACGTCAGGTAAATGGCTTTTGTTAAAACATCTTATCTTCTTCTTTCTCTTTTCCCACTTCTTTTCGTTGTTTTATAGTTCAGTTAATCGCAAAGTTCAAGATCTAATTTCAAAGATAACAGCCCCAAAGGCTGGACCCTCCACGTCCTGGGTTCTTCAAGTAGCCGACACAGATAACTCCATCGTAGATGTGAATGTGGCTTTACAAATTTTTCTCTCCTTGTTTGGTTTATTTGCGTTGTTCTCATTGTATTTATTATTTATTATTACTCCTCCTGCTTCCAAAGGGTAAATTGGTAGTTGTTCTTTGTTCTAAATAACAAACTCATTATAAGCTAATGTCCCGCATTACATGCTTTGCTTTAATTACTGTCCTCTTATCTTAGTTGGTGAGCCAGTTAGCCTCAGCTAACCCTTATGCACAGGAGATTCCCCTTGGTCTCTTCCGTCTCGCCTGCCTCTGTAAAGGATCTTTTCTTCCAACAAAAAGAGGCTGAGACGGGAACACGACCTTGTGGGAGTTCTACCGTCTCCCTAATACCATAGGAAGTTTTCTTCACTCTGTTGGTCTTAAGTAACTGTGCAAAAAGGGTAGTTTAAAATGGAGCTTCTGCTAACCCCGTCTAAACCAGTGCTCTCCCCAACCGGAAGTCCTCAATCTCCAACTGGAAGTCCTCAATCGTGTGGTTTTTCTGTTGGAATGAAAAGTCTAAGATCCTAGGTGCACACAGAGCATAATAGCTCCATGTCTCCCCCAGCCTAACAGATACCAGTTCCCCTGGGGTTACTCCTGTGGGGAATGGGGAGGTGATTGGGCAGTGGGAACTGCCTCTCTTCCCACTGCAGTTGGCCACAGATAAAGGAAGCAGAATGACAACCTTGTCTGGTTGCTTCTCCTTCTCCATCTCCTTGTGGCAGCATCCCCATGGGGCTTGTCAATTGCTAGAGGTAGAGAGTTGGATATAGATCCCTGCACTTTCTTGGAAATGTCCCTAACAGTATTTTGGTTTGGCTTGGTCTTGGATTGAGCCAGAGGATAAATAGACATAAATGAGACATTAGGAATGGGAATACACAAAACCTGGTGGCTGAACATTTCAGTCTCCCTGGGCATTCCATCTCAGAACTCAGAAGAGTGGTCCTTGAACAGAAGAACTACAAAGGTAGATTGAAAAGAGAAACAACAGAATTGGAATTCATTCATAAACTGCAGTCCCTCAGTATTGGATTGAACAGGGACAATGGCTTCCTGGCTCACTACACACATTTCAACACTATCTGAACCAATCCTCAGGGGGGCGTCCTACACTCATCTATCCTCCCCACCTTCAGGCTAGTTTCCAAGGCCAAACTGGTCTTGTCACCTCATTTCCATACCCAATGGCTATGTCTTTGTCCACAAACTCGTTAATACTGGACTCACTATTTCATTTCCGTACACAAAGGATTTTGAATTTGAATTGACATTCTCACATACTAATGGCATGGAAATCTGTCTGTTACTTCCACTCCACCAAAAGCATCTGAGGAAGTTGGCTGAGTCCACGAAAACTCATGCTGCCAACTTCTTTCTTTCAGTTAGTCTCAAAGATGCTACAAGA
Source organism: Phrynosoma blainvillii (assembly GCA_026167975.1). Taxonomy (NCBI): domain Eukaryota; kingdom Metazoa; phylum Chordata; class Lepidosauria; order Squamata; family Phrynosomatidae; genus Phrynosoma; species Phrynosoma blainvillii. The sequence goes on from JANUYF010000005.1 coordinate 116,611,223, forward strand.
TCTCTCCACATACTGATTCTACAGACTAACACGGCTATATCTTTGAATAAGACACATTAACTTAAGAATTATAAATGGTTCATTGATGTGGCTCAACACAAATGTTTATTATTTTAAGACTCTTCTTGAGGGGCCTTTCATGATGAGTGCCTGCACTTCCAGTATACCACAGCACTGCTGGATAAGGGCCTGTCAGTTGATACAATAATCATTTATTTGCCTTACAGCACTAGGAAATTAATGCTTGCAGACTGAAATGCAGGGATAAAGCAATGCCTCTGTGTTCACAGAACTGTTGATCATGAGGTTCAGTTTATTCACTTCCAACTGTGTGGCACCCTTGCCTTTTTTATTTGTTAAATTTCTTTCTCTACCTGTCCTCCAGTGAGCTCAAGATGGTGTATCTGGTTCCCCCCACCTTGCCCCATGACATGGGTTAGGCTTCATGGGCGAGTGGGGATTTGGACTTAAAAGCTATTGTTTGACCCTTCCTCCTACCCTTTGATCCCTTTCTAAAGCTGATTTGTCTCCCACCCTCTATAGAGTTGTAGATGGAATTGAAGATGATAGCAGAGCATCAGAGATGCAGACCTTTACTTTCAACATGTACCAGCCTCTCCAGAGCTCAGCACAAGAGCCTCCTGTGTCAGGTAACCTTGGCAAATGAGGAGAGGGGGGGTCCTTCCACCTAACATGGTTTAATAAGCCATGTACATATTAACTATAATGCTCATTAAAAAGACCCTTCATGTGCCTCTGAAAACTTCAGTTGGACATTAAGCCTAATCAGAAGCAATCAAATCAAGAAGGGTCGTCTCTTCATTGATTTGTTTGAAGCCAGACGCTATGACTAACAAGTTCAGAATAAGCCATGATATTAAACCATGTCTTGAAACTGTTTTAGCTTGTTCCAAAGGTATTAACTGATTGAGACAAAATGGGAAATGATAGTTAACGGATGTCTTCCCAGACTGCTTGGTCTCCTGCCAAGGCAGGACTCTGCCAAGGGACTGTGTGTGTGTAGGCAAATGATGTGCTTATATCTCAGTTTATTAAGTGATTGTCTGAATTCTTCACTGTATACATGTGTGGATTTTTGGGGGAGTGTGTGTGGAAATATTATAACTACATCCTACTGCTCTTACACAGTACTTTTTGCAATCTCCCATCCATCCTTGTGTTCAAAGATGCTTATTTAATAAGTATTGAGGAATAGTGGCTAGTATTTATGAAATACCCAATGAACTCAGCTGGAACTGGAGAGCAACAGTTTGATAGTCAAATGTAGCTAAAAGTAGAGACAGAAATGTGCTTTGCCTTGGCTGATGAGACCTGAACAATGATGATGCTGCATGCTTTGAAAGACCGTGCTTCTTTGTAGACCATTCTGTCCACACACAAAAGTTAATTCTCCAATGCTTTCTTTCCACCTGGAACCTGAATCTGTAAAAAGTGCATCCTTAGAATTACTTACCAGAAAGAAATAGATAGTATGAAACAGTAGGAATGGATCAGCCCTGTGAGCTTCATATGACTATCTTTTGACCCACCTTTTTGATTGTTAAAGAGGCATTTGAATGAACAAAATGTGTGCAGATGGGCCTTGATTTCATAATTAATTAATTAATTAATTATTTTCTATACCACCTTTCTCCCAGAAAGGATTCCAAGGCAGCTCACAAATAAAACAATTTTAAAACTTTACAATAAAAATGTTAAAATTTATTTAAAAAAAAAATAAAATCAACTAGCTAAAACAGTATACAATTACATAAACATACAAAGGTTTTTAAAGTTTTTTAAAATTAAAATTATTTATACTTGGAGTGCAGAATTCCATTATTTTCTCGGTGCAGCATTGGGCCTATACCTAGTCCTAGACTGTTCTTTTGCTGACTATAGGTTGCTCCCAGGATTGAAGGCTTCTCCAGAACTTGTTATGTTTTGTATGCCCTACATATGGGAAACTGGTGTATAGAACATAAGGTTAGGTTCTCTCTGACATTTTCATCTCCTGGTACATACGTTTTGTGCTTTATTACTATGGAGGCATATCCAGTGTTTTGACCCACTTGCTACTTCATTTCCCTACACCAGGGGTAGGCAACCTGTTTGAGTCGGGGGCCGGGTTGCTGTCCCTCAGACAATTGGGGGGCCGAAGCACCAAAAATAAATGAATAAACCAATAAATAAATAAATAAATAAATAAAAATAAAAAAATAAAAAATATATATGCATGCACACTCTCTCAGCCCCAGAAAAGCCATGGCAAAACCCCTGTGGAGATTTTGCCAAGAAAACCCCAAGAACAAGTAATAACAACAATAATCATGGTGGGGGGAGGCAGCGGCGGCGACGGCAGGACTGGCCTGGGGCCAGTCCAAAGGCCTTGGGGGGGCCGCATCCGGCCCCCCAAGGCCTTAGGTTGCCTACCCCTGCCCTACACAAAGGATTTTGAATTTGAATTGACATTCTCACATATCAATGGCATATACTGTATATGTTTGCACCTGGTTTCCACTCCACTAAATGCATCTGAGGAAGAAAACTGAGGTCTACGAAAGCTCATGCTGCCAACATCTTTATTTCAGTAAGGGCCAATGCAGACAGCCATTTGCAGTGGCAGAGAGCCACCCCGGGGAGCGGCGGATCGGGGCTGCAGCAACCCCATGCTGCTACCCCGATCCTTCCTTTTGCTGCCCCTAAGAGAGTGGCAAAATGCTGCTCCTTTTAGGGCCGCCCTAAGAGCTGGCGCTGCAGCTCTTCTGTGCCCTTTCAGCACAGAGGGCATCCTGACACTGCGGCCATGCATATGGCTGTACGGTATCAGGACAGCATCGGGCTGGGGTTGGGGTGGCTGGCGTGCAGCTGCCCCACCCCAACTCTACCCCCAGGCCGGCCCTTTGGGCCGGTCTGCAACAGCCCTAAGTCTCAAAGATGCTACAAGCTCCCTTTACATAAAAGTGGGCCTTAACCGTTCTTAGCTCTATTATGTCACCAAATACAGTCCAGCAGTCCCTTTCTCACATGAACCCACTGTCAGGGGGATTGCTTAGGAAAAAATCTATGGCTCTATTTTTTCAACTTCTCATCTCTCATTTCCCCTTCCCTTGGATTTTTCTCACAGGGATCGAAGAACCCAACCCTGTATTAAATGCAGATGCTGATGAGGTAAAGGAGAACATTAGGAGGCTCAATCAAGAGGTAGGATGCAGCAGGTCTTAATTTGTGGAAGGTCTCACTACAGCTGAGTCTTTCTTCCATCTGGTTTATCTGTATCAGAGAAATGAGACCTGGAAAATGTAATGTTAAGTTAAAGTATCTGGTTGTGCAAAGTTAAGGTAAATTGCAATATATGCTTCTTGCATGTATCCATACTACACAATTATAGCACAGTGATACCACTTTAACTTCCATGGCTTCATTCTATAGAACTTTGGATTTGTAGTTTGATGAGGAGGACTCAGAATTCTGTTTCAGAAAAGTATAATATTGTAGTTTAGAGGTACAGCCAATAAAAATTCAAAGAAGCAACTGGAAGTGTGTCTCAAGATATTTAGAAGATATTTTTATTAGTTTAAAAAAAAAAAGCCCTGACACATTTTGGTTTGTAAACTCTTAAGACCTTCTTCAGGGATTATATAAAATCATAAAAGGAAAAGACATAAATATATGTCAGTCTTTCTTTTCTTTTCTTTACCTTTTTTTAAAACTAATAATACAACCACCCTTTGTGTGTCTTGTGAAGTGCCTCTGGTTTTTTCTACATAGTTCAGAGGAAGGCACCTTACAATCCCAGCACTCCATATGAAAGAACCATAACAATTAAAGTGGTATCAAACTGCTATAATTCTTCAGTGTGGATAGGAGTAGGAATAAGTGCCATTGAGCAGAGTCCATTTCCCTTACTATACTGAATACCTACAGAAAAATCTTCACAGATCAGGTATTAGGGGAAAGGACTCTATAATCATGAATGGTCTCAAGAATCAAAATTATATTCATAGTCAAAAATCACCACTTGCTTCCAGTCCCTGGTTTCCTTTTCTATGTCTCTCTCTCTCTTTGTTTTCATGCCCCTGGAAGGGGGAGAAATGAGGGAGAAGATTTTTATGTGCATCCCTGGTGTTGGCGTTTCTGACTCAGGGTGTCAAGGTTTAAAATTAGCATGGGTTGGTGACAATTTCATAGCAACAAAGCCAGACTTCTCCTTCTCTCAACTACCACCCCCTACCGCCCCTGTGTTCCTCACTCTTAGTAAGAAGCCAACTTAGGCAGCACTTGCCCCCACCACAGCCTCCCTGCCCACCCAGTGCCTGTAGTAGCTCATCCTCTTCCTTCAGTAACTCTGAAGCTGAAATGAACATAGCAAAAACAAAAGTCTAAACCCATCTTCATTGTCCTTCTTAAATCAACAAAACAATCCTGTGACATCTCTAAACCCAACAAGTTTATAATGCAGGTATCCACTCATTAAACAGCATTCTGTGCAATCATGCTGGCCACATGATCACAGAGTAGTCTCTGAAAATGCTGACTCTTTGGCCTAGTAACAGAGATGAGCACAAAGATGTCTTCCTGGGCATTACTTCTTTAACAGAATATTTGGTACAAAAGGCAGAAAGAATTTGAAAAGAATAGGGATAGGTTCCGACAACACAAATTGAATGTGTTTCAGCAAACCTTTTATGCAAAACTAGCAATTCCGCCCAGTGGTGTCACTAAGGTTGGTGTCACCTGGCGCAATAACTCATGGTGTCATCCCCCATTGACTTCCTCCCATTTCACACCATGCAGAATCCTTAGTAATGCTTTTTTTTACACTAATGTTACTCGTAAATCGTAATTCCCACATACCACTGAATGTAATACTAACAGTTGTGACATAAACTACTATCAACATTAAAATATACCTTCAAATGACAATATCATATGCACAACCTAAATGCATTTACATATACATAGTGAAGGTTTGGTTAAAATGTGATGTTTTTAAATAAAAATTTAAAAGAATTTTTTTTTTAAAAAATCAACAATTTGACATTTTAATTAAAAAAAATTCTGGTGCCTCTCCTTTCTCCTCCCACTGCGCTTCACCCCACTCCCACCATCTCTTAAAGCATTTTAAAGGGAAGCAGATGAATACCACAGCCTGTTTCTGTCAAAAGGTAGGTGTTTGAGGAACAATGGTGTCGCCCCCCATTAGCGTGTCACCTGGTGTGGTCTGTACACCCTGCACACCCCTAGTGATGCCACTGAATCTGACCCCAGAAGCCCTGCCTCCCCACACCAGGTGACACCCCAGACAGGGATGCCACTGAGGGTCAGTAGGGCATGAAGTAGGGGAAGAAGACACCAATAACATGCTGACTAGAGTTAGTTGGAGTGGCAGTCAATAAAACCTGAAAGGACATGCATTCTCCATCTTTGTTTTATGTTCTTGTATGGAAATATTTGTGAAATGAGTTTCATTTCCTTTGTTAAAAAGTGAAAAGGTGGAGAGAAAGGAACACATGAAATGCCAAAAAAAAAAAAAAAAAGAGGCCATTAATAATGGAATAATAATAATTGCCAGTTAAAACCCCAAGCCTTTCTGTTTTCACATGGTTGAATTCCATAGTACCAATACTATATGAGCTTGGAAAAAATAATTTTTTGGACTACAACTACCAGAACCACCACCACACCCAGCAGCATGGCGATTCTGCACTCCTTTTTGACTTCATCTGCCAACCTACTTGCCAAATAGCCCACTTGGCCTTCAATCACAATTTTTAGCCCAGTAGCCGAACCCAAGCCTTAACTGCCAAAATAGAAATTCAATAGCAATTTGGTAAAGATACTACCAGCAGTGTTGGAGTGGATCCTGAGAATTGTAGTCCAAAAAGTAACATTTTCAACTGTGTGCAGGAAGGAATCATGGGACTGAGTGCAGGGTATAGTTCCTTCCTGCTGTTATAATATGAAGAAGCTTTCACAAGTCTGTGTGGTCTGTTGTTGATATTGCCATTTCAGAAAATGGGTAATGGGTACTGTAAATTGAATTTGAGAGATAAAGGACTTGATATGGCCAGAGTCACTCTATGCCTGACACCGGAGTTGACTGTACTGCTTTCTTTTCAAATTGATGGCTTGAATGTGTTCAGAACAGATTGCAGAGCTACTATAAGCAGTATTTGAGACACCACAGGGTGAAACAAGAAGCATCTGTTTCCCTAATCTCAATATTCCTATGACTCAGCAAGTGATTCTGGCCAAGGTCTTAACCCACATGGAAACAGTAGTTCCAACCTATACAGAGCTATGAAGAGGTGTTTTATGTGTGTGTGTTTTGTGACAGTGGAATGCAGCTTCCAGAATTCCCCTAGATATGATGGCTGAAGGAATTCTGGGGGATGTAGTCTAAAAAAAAGAAGTAACTTTTCAGAGCACTAGTCCTACCATACAGGAATGTGGTATTGATTTATATGTAACACTCTAAACATGCTGTATAAATTCTAGGTGTTACAGTGGTTCCTCCACATTCACTGGGGTTAGGGGTGAAGGACACCTGTGAATGTGGAAAAACCACAAATAAATAAACACTATTCTTTTTACCTGAGATAACACCTCTCTAGGAATCTTCAGGTCCTCCAGTTGTGGTCAACATCTGCCAGAAGTTGATCATAGAATCATGCTTGAGGATCTACAAATGCCTAGAGAAGTGTTTTCTCTAGGAACTTGTAGGTTCTCCAGCACAATTCTATGGCCAACTCCTGGCAGAGTTGTGCTGGAGGACCTAGAGATTCCTAGAGAGAACACATTAATCCAGAGGTAGGCAACCTTTCCCCTTTAAGGGCCAAGGGACTTCAGCTCCCAGAAGCCTCAGCCATGTTGGCCAATAGCTCCTGGGATTCTGGGAGCTGAAGTCCCTCGGCCCTTAAAGGGGAAAGGTTGCCTACCCCTGCATTAATCAAAACCGCAAATGACCAAATCCGCAAAAGTCAAAACCACAAATGTGGAGGGTCAACTGTACTACTATTTCTGATTCTCTGCTTTTCTTACTCCTCCAGATCAGCAATCTGAACCGGGAAGTTTCCCAACTCAGCCGGGAGTTGCAATATCTGATGAGCCTCCTTCAGAGTCAGCTGGCTGCTCAGTCTTCCTACCTCCCTGTCTCAACCTGTCCCCACAACTGCAGTCAGAACTCTCCTCCCACACCTCCGGTCAGCAGACTGCCTTTTTCTCAGACCTCTGCTTCCATGCCAACTTGTGGCTTCCTGGCCTCCTCAAGTATAGACTTCTCCAGCTCCCCACCTTCTGTCATTTCCAATTGCACAGAGCCCTTGGAAGCCCAGGAACAGAGGGGTTCTGCCTCCTGCGGCCCTGCAAGTCCCTCATATCGGTACCATTCTCCTCGGGCAGACAAAGGACACAGAAGCCGTCACCGCGGCCAGACAGCCAATATGACTTCTTGTTTAAGCTCTCCCATGTTGTGTCCTGTTACCTCACTCTCCCCAAGAAACTCTTTTTCCACCTGCTCAGGGCAGAGCTGTCCGCCTACTACACGCTTCTTTTTTCGGTCAAGTTCAGAGAGCTTTCACTGACAACAAGGAACCTCCTGCCACAACTTATTCCTTTTGGATATTTGGTGCTCCGAACTCTGTGGCCGCCAGCACCATCATTTGTGTTGTTCTTTCTATGTTACCAATAGATTTATTTTCTTTTTACATGATCACACAGGGGATGGGGTAGAGTTATTCATTTGAGAGAGAAAACGAAGCTCAATTTTGGATTCCAAATTTTGATCTTCTTTGATTTTTAGGAGTGTTTTGAAGCAGGGATCAAGAACCTGTGGCTTTCCAAATGTTTTGGCCTAAAATTCCCAGCATTTCCACCCAGTATGGACAATGATAAAGAATGTGGGAATCATAGTCCAAAACATGTAGAAGAGCAAAGATTCTTCACCGTTCTTTTAAAGGGCACTTTTAGAAAAGTGAAATACAAATCTTGCTGGTACATTTTGAAAGCAATAATATTTACACATTGACTTTTAGACTCAATAATGTATACCCTGTTTGTCTTCAAACCCCCAAATCTTAACAGCATCCATCCAGTCTATCAATCAGCATGTTAAGAATTAGAATTATGCATGTGTGTGAATCATAGGGCTGATCCAAACAATTTTGGTTCTGGAGACACCACTGTTGCTAGTTAACCTGAGGCATGAACCATCAGGAAGTTCAACTACACACACTTGTTTGAAAATAATGAGAACTGCACAGGAATAATACTTGCACCATTTAATTTGATTTTAGTGAGGCTTGTGTGAGAGATTCTCCAGTGGATTCTGCCCTATGGATCAGCTCTGTCTATATTCTTCTGGGTCACTCATGTTTGGGCCCCAAATGCACTACCTGTGACAGTTATCTCATCTTGCCTCATGGTAGCACTGCTTCTGAAGATCCCCTTAAGGAATAGCTATATCATGAGGCAAGTTGAGAGGGATGCCTTATCTCATCTGTATGTGTGTTTCTTTAATTTGTTTCAAAGTAGGAGCAATCACTAGATTATTTTTCATGAAATTTGTTCCATCTTGAGTTTGCCCCTTTCCTCTCCACCACCAAATGACAGAACTTGGATCTCTTGCTTCTAGACAGTGGTTGTTTTTCAACCCTGCTATAGAGCCAAAACTTTTTTTCTATAAAATTATTATTTTTCTCTCCCCCCAACGTATTTAATATTTATGATGAAAAGGGGTGCAAGAGGGAGTATGTGATTCTTCTGTAAACATCTGAAAATTAAAGATTTTTGTTTTTCAACCTGTTCTAACAGTTCTTGTGGGTAGAGAGAGTGTATACATGTAACCTACACACAACGGAGAGAGCTCTGGGTAAATACTGTGGCATTGGCCTCATTCTTTCCAGTCTGAAAAGAAGTAGTTTAGCTAATTAAAGTTAGTCTCTCTCTTTTTCATCTTCCCTGAGGTGTACTGTATCCTGGCAGCTCAACACTGTCAGGCTGGCCTAACACATTTTGTTCCCTAAAAGAAAGGACAAGACAGCATCCCTTTCCATATTCAAAAGCTAATTGTACTAGTAGTTGAAACTTTCTTCAACACTGGTGCTGGAATACTGTCTTGTATTGCATATAAGGCATTAGACTAGTTTAGAGGGTACAAGGTCAGCTGTGTGATACTAACCCCTTAATTGCCACCTCTCAGCATCTGCTGCCTGAGGTGGCCCCCCTCAGTCTCTGCCTAATGGTAGGACCAGTCCTTTTGTAAGCTGCTCAGTATTCAAGAAAAAGTGGCATAGTTAGGTCTAGTCATCAAAGCCAACATCCAGGGCTCTGCAGACCACAGGGACCCCCAGGCAATGGCAGGGCCTAGGGTACCAGGAGCAAAAAAAAAAATCCTGCTGATCATGCAAATGGTTATAGATGTTCATTTATTATTATTTTTACTTAAGACGTACACAACTAAATACCCTAAAGACCCTAGATCCCCTCCGATCTTGGAAGCTAAGCAGGGTCATTTCTGGTTAGTATTTAGATGGAAGACTACCAATGAATACCAGGTGCTGTAAGCTATATTTCAGAGGTAGGAATTGGTAAAACCACCTCTTAGTTTTCCTTGCCTAAGAAAGCAAGGACCACATGCACACATATTTTTAGCATCTGGAGGCCCGCATATTCCCCATCCCTGTAGTGAATCATAGATGTGGGGGACTGAGCTGTGATCATTCATTCACAAGAAAACTCAGTTTTAAAGGATCATGTTAGTAGGTTCCAGGAAAATCAACAAATAATCTAGTGGCCCTTAAAAAATGGATCTGATGAAGTGGAAGGCTGTGCATGAAAGTCTATGCTAAATAAAACCTGTTAGCATTTAAGGTGAAACGGAATGCTTTTCAGTACCCACTATGTAAAAAGAAGAGACCTGCTTAGCTGGAAAGCACAAGCTGACTCTGGACATCAGTTCCAATGTAGGTGTATATGGCAAACTCTCATTTGAGATAATATATTCTGAATATGCTCAAAAGCACTTTTGTCCCAGGACATTGAAAACACACATCAGCCCTAAAAATCAAGAACTGTGAGGTAGGGATCTGAAGGCAATGTAGTATTTTTATTTTATTTTGATTCCTACACAGACTATTTTTTCTTGTTCTTTAATGCTCTAGTTCATTGCATTCAAAGTCGTGGGACCAGTGCCAGTCTATAAGCCACTGGCGACCAGTGTGTGAAAGACATACCATGTGAGAGCCACTGTGGCATAGTGGTTTGAGTGCTGGACTAGGACCTGAGACCAGGGTTCAATTCCTCACTCGGCCATGAAAGCCACTGGGTGATGTTGGTCAAGTCACATGCTCTCAGCCTCAGGGGAAGACAATGGCAAACCTCCTCTGCACAAATCTTTCCAAGAAAACCCCATGAAAGGGGCGCCATAAGTTTGAAGCCACTTGAAGGCACCCAACAATAACTAAACCAGTGTGTGATGAGTTTCCAGGAAACTATGAATACAATAATAATATCACACAGGTAGAGTAGTGCACAACAACAAAGAGTAGTGCTCCCTGGCAATTGGGAGAAAAACACCATTCCACAACACCAGATAGTTTGAGAAGCACTGACCTGGGTTTTTATGATATCAAAGCAGGGTGCATCAAGGTGTCACACAGTTCTGCTTTCATCTACCTGAAAGAAGAGAAACAGCTGCATCTGCCAAACAAACACACTTAGCACCTTTCCATTCATAAGCTAGCATGCAGTAGTGGTTTGAGCACTGGACTATGAGTCTGGAGACCAGGATTCGATTCTTAGCTCTGACATGTAAACCCACTGGGTGACCTCGGGCAAGCCACACTCTCTCAGCCTCAGGGCACTCTCTCAGCCTCGGGGGAAGGCAATGGCAAACCCTCTCTGAAGAAACGTGCCAAGAAAACCCTGTGATAGGGTTGCCTTAGGGTCGCCGTAAGTTGGAAACGACTAGAAGGCACACAACAACAACAACAAACCTTTCCATCCATTCCTCCTTTGTTAGGGACTATTCTGGCTCTGCTGTGGCTGAGCATCTTAGACAGTATCCTTGTTGCTACGGCAACTGTTGCCATTGCTTTGGTGGTCACTACAGGGTTGCATAGAGACCCAGATAGACTAAAATGTGTGTGTGGGGGGGGGAAAGGAATTGCATACCAGATTATATGTCTCACTGCAATTTCCTTCTCTGGGTCCCTGAGGCCAGGCCCTTTGATTAACCCCTTCTCTGGGATTCGGCCTTGTTGTCATGATGGGACACACATCTCCTAGCAACGGCGGGCACAGCTGCTTGCACCGCGACAATGCTGGCCTGCCTTTCTTCCTAATAAGACCTGGCGGAGAATTTCGTTTCATCATCCACCCCAGAGAGTGGACTCTTGTGCACTTATACAACGACAACACCTAACCCTAACCTAACCCACTGTTGCTCTTTCAAGGGGTTCAGAAGTGTGGTGCAAATATATCTGGGGCAAACAATCCAGGTGTGCATATTTATTTACAGTATTTATATACAGTTGGCCCTCCGTATCCAGGGATTGATTCATCATCCAGGGTTTCAACTATCCACGGCTTGAAAATATTCCAAAAATATATACATTTATTAGGTTTATTTACTTACTGTATTTATACCCTGCTCTTCAGCCGCCACAAAGGCTCTCAGAGCAACTAAATTCCAAAAAGAATAACAAGAAGAATAATCCTTAAGGAATTAAAGAATAATAATTATTTAATAATTATTGCTTTAAACTATTAAATATTAAGAAAGACCGACTTCTCTCTCAGTTATTTTAAACTTATTTGTTACTTGCTGTGTATTGTTGTTTTAAAGTATGTTTTAAACTATGATTGTTTCATTGTATTGGGGGGGTTGTTGGGAGACAGGAATGTATGTTTTAGCGTGTAAGCTGCCCCGGTTGTGTTACACAGAGAGGCGGGATACAAATAAATATTATTATTATTATTTTCAACAACAAAAGAAAACCTTGATTTTGCTATTTTATTATGTTTTGTTTTTTATATGTTATGTGCCTTCATGTCATTTCTGACTTATGATGACCCTACGGCAAACCTATCATGGGATTTTCTTTGCAAGATTTGTGCAGAGGGGGATTGCTATTGCCACTCTCTGAGGCTGAGAGAGTGTGACTTGCCCAAGGTCATCCAGTGGGTTTCCATGGCCAAACTGGGAATCAACCTCTGGTCTCCAGAGTCACAGACCAACACTGAAACCACTACGCCATGCATACTATGCCATAGTATATAATGGGACCTGAGCATCCATGGATTCTGGTATCCACAGGGGTCCTAGAACCGAACCCCATCAGATACAAAGGACCCACTGTATTTATCTACAGAAAAGACCGCAAACTTTTTAAAACAATTTCCACAAGACACACGATATCATACTCTTGCATTCTGTTTCCATGAATTCAAAATGTTGGTTCACATTGCAGCACCTACAATGTGTCCCTTGTCTATCACGTATTGTTCCCTCAAAGTGGTTTTCGAAATCAATGCAATAGTGCCTCTGAGCTTGCACAGAGGACCTTCCACCTCCCTTGTAGGAATCACAACCAACTTGGGGAACAAGGGTAAGGACTTCTAACTCAAAGGGCTGGAGAATGGCTCAGCTCCCTTGTTTAAAATATGGAAGAGAAGGTGATCTTTGTCTTTACCTGAAGCGACCCCTACTGGTCAGATCCAAAACAGCAACTGGAAACACTGCAGGTGGAGAAAGGTGTATGCACACACACATGCAGCTGTGCTTTTGAGAACCTCTTTTCCTTGAAAGGTGCATGAAGGACAAAATCTTGCAGTGTGGAACATTCATGTTCAGGCTGCCAGTCAAACCCTCTTCCTGGATACTTTATTCCACCGTTCCCCTTGTTGTTGTGTACACCTTTGAATACTTTCTGGCTTATGGTGACCCTAAGGCTGGTGAGAGCTGGTGTGGTGCAGTGGTTTGAGTGTTGGACTAGGACTCTGGAGATCAAGGTTAAAATCCTGGCTTGGCTATGAAACCCAATGGGCGTCTTGGGCAAGTCACACTCTCTCAGCCTCAGCCTCAGGCAATGGCAAAGCGCCTCTGAAGAAACATGCCAAGAAAACCCCATGATAGGGTCACCATAAGTTAGAAATGACTTGAAGGCACACCACCAAAACAACAACAACAAAAGGGGAACCTATCATGGGGTTTTCGTGGCAAGATTTATTCAGAGGAAGTTTGTCATTGCCTTCCTCAGAGGCTGAGAGTGTGTGACTTGCCAAGATCACTCAATAGGTTTCATGTCTGACCAGGGAATCGAACCCTGGTCTTCAAAGTCTCAGTCCAATAGTCAAACTACTCCTCCACACTGGCTCTATTCCCCTGCTCTGCTACTTTCTCTGACCCTCTCCCCAAGAGCCCTTCAGCCTCTTGTGGTCATGGAGCATCTTCACTGGGCTGCTATTGTGGGGGTTTTTTTTAATTATTGATTTTTTAATTATTTCCATCTCCTCTGCAGGTTCTTTATACTTTTGTAAACATTAGGATTTCCCAGAGCATGCTGGTCCCCATTGCTTATTTTTCAGTGGCCTCATTCTGCCCACACTTGCCATGGAAGTTTGTTATTAAAGGGACAGATAATTTACTTTCACTGCACCACTCCGGTCCTTTTTTGAATCACTTTCAAGCCAAAAGCATAACATATAATCAGCTTTCTCACAGAGTCCCTCAAGTCCTAGAGTCCCTCAAGTCCTGTAAAAGGTGGCCTATAAATCAATTAACTAAAAAAAAAATCAAACTTAGACTGGTCCAGTAGTTTGAGTACTGGGCTGGGAGTTTGGGAGTGTATCCATACTGCACAAGTATAGCAGTTTGATACCATTTTAACTGCCTATCAAATCCTAGGATTTATATTTTGGTAAGGTACTTAGAATTCTTTCGTGCCTGCCCCTAAACAGCAGCATAGGAGTTCTCTTGCAGCGATTACAAATACTTCAGGAAACTACATATCTCAGAGTTCCATAGAATGCAACCATGGTAGCTAAAGTAGTATCAAACTGCTAAAATTGTGTAGTGCAGGCACATCCTATGAGATCAGAGTTCAGATCCCAACTCGGCTATGAAAACCCACTGGGTGACCTTGGGCAAGTCACACTCTCTCGGTCTTAGAGGAAGGCACTGGCAAACCTGCTCTGAAGATACCTTGTGAATAAAACCCTATGATATGGTTGTCATAAAATGGCACATCATGATGACAACAAAGACTAGATTTATTCAATAGTTAATGGGTTTGAGAACACATGAAGTCTCTGTTCTTCGTATACTTGATTTCTTTTTTTAGTATCTTCCTGGATACCTTGTTCAAGGCAGGGCATCCTCAAATAAATACATAGGTTTGTTGCTTTTTCATGCACACTGTTGCACTGCGCAAGCAGATTGACAAAAAGAAACAAGGGGCTTATTTCCACTTACATTTAAACCGGTTTGTGAATCGCTCTGATACTGGGTCATGGGTTTGATTGAGGCTGATGTATAGTTCCCACTATGTAAGCGAATTTTGCACCTAATCCATGTTGTTCCCACTGGGGGCTCAGTTGCTGGGAGCCGGAGTCACCGAGCCAAGCCGAGCCGAATGGCACTGCTTCTGCTGTTGCTGGTGGTGCTGGGTGTGAGGTGGGGAGGTGTCCCTGATGCTCTAGCTTTCCCTAGGCTGCTTCCACCCATGGCCAGGGGGAGCCCAGACTCCCTTTCTCCCTTCCTCCCTCCCGCTGCACCTTGGCCCCACTGAGGTTCCACCTGCCTCCCTATCTGCCTGAGATTCAGATCCGTCATTCACAGTTGTTGAACACTCTTCCGAATCACTTTAAAAAAAAAAAAAAGACCGCCCAAAAACTTCACTAGAACACAATTCCGAACAATCGCAGTCGCACCTGAAACTGTTTTGAATGGAGACAAAGTACATATAAAGCTATCGGCGATTCACTTCTAATCATAGTAGGAATAAGCCCAAGGATTATCGTAAATGTCCCAAGGTTTACAACTCCCATAACCCAACACCACTTTGAGCCAAAGGTTTAGGATATAAGTGTTGTGATCATAACATACCACTACTTTATCACTGCTGAGCACTGACTTCTTTGTTTCCTGTCTCTATTTTAAAGGTTGGTTTTAACATTTAAAGCAAGGATAGGCAACTGTATAGGGAATGGGAGCCAGGTTTTGCCTCCATGATCCCCCTCCTGTGGGCTATACCAAATGCCTTTTTCATCAGATGATGATGATGATGATGATGATGATGATGATGATGGTATTTTTGTTTTGTTAGGTTAATACAATGCTAGAATTTGGAGACGGAAGGAAAAATTCATTTGGGACAGAATTCTTATTTGAGGGCACCCTGCCTTATCCTTTTCTGCTGCTTTCATATATTTATGCTAGTACAACACAGGTGAAAACATAAAAGCAGTGATTCTTCCCCACTTAAAAGAAGCTGCACACTCTCGCTGTACCTTCTTGATGAATACGTAGAACCATATTTCCAAAACCTAAGAATATTGTTCCACTTGGAAGCCAGGCACACAGAAAGCGTGTCTTGTTTTTAAAAAAGCAAGCAGCTCTGTTCCACTGCCACCATGGTAAATTTGGTTATCTGAAGTGATAGAAAAGCATCCAGGTTATACATATATCATATATACTTGTGTACACGTTGATCTCATATATAAGTCAAGGGAAGGTTTTAGGACCAAAATCAGAGATTTTGATATGACCCATGAAGGATAAAAGGGGCATGACTTCCCTCCTTCTCCAGATCTCTCCTGACCATCTAACACCACTTTCCAAGGTTTCAACATCAGATTGAAAAGGGAAGAAACTGGAGGGAAACGGGGTGTTTGTTTGATGGGGAGAGAAGGTTTTAACATTGGATTGAAAAGGGAAGGAACTGGAGTTAAATGGGGTGTTTGGTGGGGAGAGAGATCCAGAGGAGGATGAGAATGGAGAGAGAAGGTGTTAACATCAGATCACCTCTTTCGCAATACACACAGACACACACTTCTGCCTTGGCAGCTCTTTCGGAAATCATTGCAGAAGCACAGAGAGTGGGGCAGAAAGTGGGGCATCATGGAGAGTGGGGCACTGGTTGATGCTTCTTTCAGGACCTTTCTAAGCAGTATTACTGTACTGTACTATATAATTCGACGCAGGATTTTAGGGTAAATTTTGGGGCATAAATTTTCAACCTATAGTCAAGCATATACAGTAGCTCACAGCCTTCCTGCTTTCAGAGTTCAGAACCAGCTTACTTGAAATATCACCTTCTTCTGAATATATCCATCTAGTTCTTAAGATTTTCTGCAGCGGAATTGCTCTGTGCATTCATGTGATAAGTAAAAGGCAAGATGGTCTTCTTAAGTGGCACCTTGGCAATGGGATAATTTCACCAGATAAGTCCAGCTAGTGACTTCCCTAACTCTTTTTTTCCCCAAGCATCAGATGAAGATCTATTTATCCCCGCAACTTTTAAAAATAATCTGGCTTTTTCTAAGGCCTGTGATGCTAATTATTATTATTATTTCTACTGCTAGAAATAATTTTTTAAAATGCTACACTAGTGGTGGTCCATAATTCAAGCAGGGACAGGCATCCAACTGCTGTGGAGTGGCTTCTCCCTCCCACTTAAACCATGAGCCAGTAATTGGTTTTGTTGCAATATTTTATTCTCAAATACCCCAGATTATACTATATTTTGATCAGCAGCTATTTAAAAAACAGCAAATAATGAGATGTAATGGACTGCTTGCTTGGACAACTTTCTAATTACATGGACTATCTATAGAGAGCTGTATATATAAGTTTTCAAACAATTAAATATTTTGATTTCGCATAAATGACAGAGCAAGAGGAGAAAGTGGGTTGTTTTTGTTTTGAACATAGTAGTTATATGCTAAAAACCAGAACACTGTCCTGTTTACTTCATAAATTAATAAAAACAGGGCCAGAATTCCATAACTGCTTATCTGGGAATAAATACCATTTAACTTAGTGAAACATGAGCCGACATATATAAGACTGCACAATAAAAGAATTTATTGGTGTAGGATGGGGTGAGCGTGAACAAAGTGTGGTGCATCAGGTAATGCTGAACTGTAATTCCCAGTATTCCTCACCATTGTTTATACTGGCTAGGACTGATGACAATTATAGTCCAACATCTGGAGGGCTGGACTCTCACCATCACTGTTAAGAAGTAAGTGAAGTACACCCTCTTACTCAATTTCTTCTCCCACTTGAATTAGGGAAAATCCATCATAGTTTGGCAGGAAGATATAAATGCCTCTGAGAAAGGAAGCGTCTCATCTCCACGGGGGTTCAAAGGTGCCTACTTTTATAATTTAATGTTCCAGGTATATATAGGCATTACATGGGGTGTCATGTGACCGAAATTAAACACTAAGTACTGAGTGACCAATCTAGCTTTTCATGCCTGTGCGAAACATTAAACAGCACTCCATGCATCTGATGAAGCGAGCATTAGTCCATGAACACTCATGTTATAATAAATCCTGCTTTTGATTAAATGGACTGGATCCTGTGAAAGCTTATGTTAGAAATTTATTTTTCTGTCTCAAAGACACTACAGGATTCTGTTATATAATTAGATTGTAAGCCTCAGGGCACGGAACTGTGTTGTTATTTTACTTGTAAAGCGCTATGTACAATGATGGTGCTATACAGATTGAGTCTCCCTTATCCAGAATTCTGAAATCTCACAAACTCCAAAATGCAAAACATGGGTGCTGAGATAGTAACACTTTTGCTTTCTGATAGTTCAGTGTAAACAAACTTTGTTTCATGCACAAATATACAGTAATTAGACTTGGGTCCCATCTCCAAGATATCTCATTATGTTAGAATCCAAAGACATAGCATGTTAGTCTAGAAAATCAGTATGCAAAGGGAACTTGTTGCACCTTTGCATCTCATTATATATATGCAAATATTCAAAAATCCAAAATTCAAAAGACTTCTGGTCCCAAACATTTCAGATAAGGGAGACCCATAAGTACACTCGTCCCTCTACATTTGCGGCTTTGACTTTTGCTGCTTTGATTATTCACGGATTTTATTAATATGTTCTCTCTAGAAATCTCTAGGTCTTCCAGCGCAACTCTGTGGTCAACTTTAACCAAATGTCGCACTGAAGTACCTGGAGATTCCTAGAGAGAACACTTCACTAGGCATTTATAGCTCCTCCAGTGCAATTCCATGGTCAATGTCTGGCAGATGTTGACCACAGAGTTGCACTGGAGGACCTAGAGATTCCTAGAGAGGAGTTCTCTCAGGAAAAAAAAATGTTTTTGTTATTTGTGCTTTTTCCACATACACAAGGATTCTGTCCCTAACCCCAGTGAATATGGAGCGATGAGTGTATAATGTATAAATATATGATGATGATGATGATGATGATGATGCATCTACACTATAGAAACTATGCAGTTTGACATCATTTGAAGTGCTGTAGTTCCATCCTTTGGAATGCTGG
Source organism: Phrynosoma blainvillii (assembly GCA_026167975.1). Lineage (NCBI taxonomy): Eukaryota > Metazoa > Chordata > Lepidosauria > Squamata > Phrynosomatidae > Phrynosoma > Phrynosoma blainvillii. The sequence goes on from JANUYF010000005.1 coordinate 116,629,768, forward strand.
GATTCATAGTTTTATGAGGTCCTTAGCCTTCTCTGCCAGAGTGCTGTTGCCTCACAAAACTATAAATGCCAGAACTCTGTAGGATGGAGCCACAGCAGTTAAGATGCACTCTATGATGTCTGTCAATATTACTGTAATAAATGTATGTGAAGGTATCTTTAGGACCTTTGAGACTGAAAGATGTTGGTAGCCTGAGCTTTCGAAAACTTGAGTCTATGAGGCATCTGAGGAAGTAGACTCAGGTCTATGAGAGTTCATGCTACTCGCTTCTTTCTTTCAGTTAGTCTCAGAGGTGCTATAAGATCCCTTCACATACATTTTTATGATAATATTGGCATAAAGTGCATTTACACTGCAAAAATAATAATGTAGTTTGACAACACTTTAGCTTCCATAGCTCCATCCTACGCAATCCTGGGATTTGTAGTTTTGTGAGGTATCAGCACTTTTTGGCAGAGAAGACTAGCAGACTGCCAGAAATAGTGCAAATTGAGTCCACTTTAACTACCCTGACTCAAGGCCTTTGCAGACTGCCAGAAATAGTGCACATTAAATTGAGGCACTGCCCTGGCTCAGTGCTAGGGAATCATGGGAAATGTATTTTTTTTTCTGGGACATTGAGCCTTCTCCATCAGAGAGCTCTGATGCCACAATAAATTACAGTTCCCATGATTCCCTAGCACTGAGCCAGGGCAGTGCCTCAATTTAATGTGCACTATTTCTGGCAGTCTGCAAAGGCCCTCAATGCTAGGGAATCAAGGGAACTGTAGTTTATTGTGGCACCAGAGCTCTCTGACAGAGAAAGCTCAATGTCCCAGAAAAAAATAGTTCCCATGATTCCCTAGCACTGAGCCAGGGCAGTTAAAATGGACTCAATTTGCACTATTTCTGGCAGTCTGCAAAGGCAAAACAGACAGGCAAAATAAGCAGGTTTCAGGCCAACCTCAAGGCAGGGCGTTTAGACGATGCACGCTTTGAAGCCAGCCAGAAAGCATCCTCTAGCTGTCTTATGGTGAGAAAAGCCACTTCAAAAAGAAGCTGCCTTTTTCTGCTTCTTCCTGTAAAGTGCACAGCTTCGCACGTACGTATAAATGCACCAAAGTCAGTGCAGCTCTAAAGGGGCGCTCTTTCCAAACCCTAACCCTTGTATTTTTTTTCTGAGACATTTGAGCCTTCTCTGTCAGAGAGTTCTGGTGCCACAATAAACTACAGTTCCCATGATTCCCTAACACTGAGCCAGGGCAGTTAAAATGGACTCAATTTGCACTATTTCTGGCAGTCTGCAAAGGCAAAACAGACAGGCAAAATAAGCAGGTTTCAGGCCAACCTCAAGGCAGGGCGTTTAGACGATGCACGCTTTGAAGCCAGCCAGAAAGCATCCTCTAGCTGTCTTATGGTGAGAAAAGCCACTTCAAAAAGAAGCTGCCTTTTTCTGCTTCTTCCTGTAAAGTGCACAGCTTCGCACGTACGTATAAATGCACCAAAGTCAGTGCAGCTCTAAAGGGGCGCTCTTTCCAAACCCTAACCCTTGTATTTTTTTTCTGAGACATTTGAGCCTTCTCTGTCAGAGAGTTCTGGTGCCACAATAAACTACAGTTCCCATGATTCCCTAACACTGAGCCAGGGCAGTTCAAGTGGTCTCAGAATGGATTATTTCTGGCAGTCTGTAAAGGCCCTTAGACCAGGGGTAGGCAACCTTTCCCCTTTAAGGGCCGAGGGACTTCAGCTCCCAGAATCCCAGGAGCTATTGGCCAACATGGGACTATTGGCCAACATGGCTGAGGCTTCTGGGAGCTGAAGTCCCTCGGCCCTTAAAGGGGAAAGGTTGCCTACCCCTGCCTTAGACTTTCATACTTTGGACACATCATGAGAAGGGAAGACCCATTGGAAAAACAATAATGCTGGGAAAGGTGGAGGGAAGTAGGAAGAGAGGAAGGCCACATGCCAGATGGATGGACTCTATTAAGGAGGTCACAATGGGTATGAAGGGGTTGCAGGATTTAAGCAGAGCAGTGGAAGACAGTGTCTGGGAGATGTCTCCTCCATAGGGCCGCCATGAGTCGAGATCGACTCGAGGGCAGTTAACAACGGGCCTTTGCAGACTGCCAGAAATAGTGCAAATTGAGTCCACTTTAAATTGAGGCACTGCCCTGGCTCAGTGCTAGGGAATTATTGGAACTGTAATTTATTGTGGCACCAGAGCTCTCTGACAGAGAAGGCTCAATGTCTCAGAAAAAAATACAATTCCCATAATTCCCTAGCACTGAGCCAGGGCAGTGCCTCAATTTAAAGTGGACTCAATTTGCACTATTTCTGGCAGTCTGCAAAGGCCCAACAACAACAAACCCCTATTGGCGGAGAGAACAGCCTGTCAGGAGGAGAGAGGGGAAGTAGAAATAAAAGGGCCCGCCTCACAAGGAGGAGCCCTTACAGGAAGCGGAAGAAGCTGGAAAGGAGGCGAGGGCGGAAGTGGCTTTGCTTGAGAGCTGGGTTGTGGGAGGGGGCGGCAGCGGCGGCGGCGGCGGCGGCGGCAGCACCGAGGAAGCGGGCGAGCGGCTGCGGTCCCGCAGGCGGGAGCGGGTAAGTGGCCGTTTGCGCGCCGCAGCAAGAGAAGCGGCACCTCCGGAGGGAGAGAAGGACGAGGAGGCGGCCCTGCGGGGAAGGGCCAGGCGCGCTCCCTCCGGCACTTTTGCCTCCCTCACAGGGAGCCATTGCCGGGAGGAGGTGGGGCTTCTCTCGCTGTCTCAGGGAGCAAAATGGAGCCTCCAGGTTTAGGGGCAGCGTATCTTTGAGGGCCTCTGGCTGGAGTCGGAAGGGGGCCGGCTGGCTTTGTTCCCGACTTTTGGGGGGCTCCATTTGATTCTCCGGGGTTGGGAATAGAGGGAGGCTGGGCTGGTTGCGCCCCTCAGTCGCTCCAGCAGGAATCCTCCCCTCAGGTTTGAGTTATGAAATCATAGAACCATAAAATGGGATATATAGACTATATAGAGGGCAGGGGGCAGGGGGCAGGGAGACAGAGAATATGTAGATTATAGATATATTCTCTCTCCTCCTCCCTCTCTCTCTATATTCTATATATCCTGTTTTATCATTCTATGGTTCCACAACCTGAGAGAATGGACACACACACACACACACACACATATATATATATGATGCTCTCAGAGATACATATGTACTCTATATACCCTATTTTATAATTCTATGTTTCCATACCCCCACCTTATATATAATATATATATTATATATTCTGTACATCTTATTTTATAATTCTCTCTCTCTCTCTCTCTCTATATATATATATATATACACACGCGTTGGCACACAACAACAATTATGTGTGTGTATATGCATACATATAGAATATATATATAATTGTTATTGTGTGCCTTCTTATATATATCTATATAGATATATATATAATGTGTATATATATATATATATATATATATGTATATATATATATATATATATATATATATATATATATATATATACACATACATATATACACACACACACGCGCCCAACAAAACTGTTGTGTGCCTTCAAGTTGTCTCCAATTTATGTTGACCCTAAGGCAAACCTATCATGAAGTTTTCTTGCCAAGTTTATTAAGAGAGGGTTTGCCATTGCTGTCTTCTTGAGGCTGAGAGAGTGTGACTTGCCCAAGGTCACCCAGTGGGTTTCATGGGCAAGCTGGGGTTCAAGCCCTGGCCTCCAGAGTTGTGGTCCAACACTCAAACTGCTACTGCACCACACTCGTTTCTGTCAGTATGTGTGTGTATGTATGTATGTATATATGAAATATACATATATAGAGAGAATATAGAATCAAATCAGCTAATGCATTCTTTATAGAATCATAGACTCCTAAAGTTAGAAGACACCTCAGAGGCCATCAAGTCCAACCCATTGCCATGCAGGAACTCACTATAAAAGCACTCCTGACAGATGGCCATCCAGCCTCTGCTTAAAGACCTCCAAGGAAGGAGACTCCACCAAAATCTCCGAGGGAGTGTGTTCCACTGTCAAACAGCTCTTACTGTCAGGAAGTTCTTCTTAATGTTGAGCTGGAATCTTTTCTTGTAGCTTGAATCCATAGCTTCATGTCCTAGTCTCTGGAGCAGCAGAAAATGAGCTTGCGCCATCCTTTATAGTCTGGCTGTATTTTATTATTTACAAGATATGCTACTGCCTGAGGTGGTTTTGAGGAATAATAAAAAATGAAGCTCCTGCTCCCAAGGAGCTTATCAAGGCAATTTTTTAAAAAATCATGCATATGTAGTTTGTTGTTGGGTGCTTTCAAACCATTTCCACTTACAGTGAACCCTAAAGGGAACCTGTCATGGGGTTTTCTTCATAGGATTTGTTCAGAGGAGGTTTGTCATTGCCTTCCCCTGAGCCTCAAAGCATATGACTTTAATTACATTTATATTGCCACCTTTTCACCAAAGCTCTTAAGGCAGTATGCATGGCTCTCCTATTTTCATTTATCTTCATAATTACAACAATCCTATGAGGTAGATCAGGCTGTGATAGTGACCATCCCAAGAACAAGCAGTGATATTTTTAATGGCTCAGTGCGGACTGGAACCTGGAACGCACTGCAGAGGTAATCCTGTTTGAGACCACTTTAACTGCCCTGGCTCAGTGCTAGGGAATTCTGGGAACTGTCCTTTTGTGAGACATTTAGCCTTCTCTACAATTCCCAGGATTCCCTAGCTTTGAGCCAGGGCAGTTAAAGTGGTCTCAAACTGGATTATTCCTGCAGTGCGTTTTGGAACCAACACTCCAAGCACTGCACAAGAGTGACAGTAATAGGAAGTAGGTGGGTATGTGGATGTTTAAACTGAACAGGTTTTTTTCCAGGTCAAGTATTAAACTATGTGGTTGTTGCAAATCTTAACTTTAATAGTAGTGTCAAGCCAAAATCCAACAAGTACAGCTTCCATAGTGTGCAGTAGGTTTGGAGATAGGATATCCTGTTTTTTAGAGTGCAAAGGCTGGACTCCATATCTGTCTGGCTCTCAGACTCCAATAAAGTCCAGCCTTATCTAATCTGCTTTGAGCCTTGTGTCTATATGTACCATCTTTTTTGGAGATGTTTGCTTACTGTTTTCATGTGTGTTGCAGACAGAGGCAGCATTAAACATTATTGGTTCACTTTTCCAGTATCGTAGGACTGTAATAAAAATGATCTGACTAAGTAGCATTATTTAAGTAGCCATATTAGAAGTCAATAACTTCTAGTGTTCCCTTGTCTTAACTTAGGCAAATAGCTAATCCTTTTTATGACCATTATCTTTCATGGATGGGCTCTTTCTTGGAAGAATCCTGCTTCAGTGCTATGAAAACAAGTCCTTAGCTCAAATCTTCACTTTTTCGTGAGCCCATTGGACATTATTTGGGAAGAAATGATTAGTTTCTTCTCTTTTCGTATTGGTGTATTGTGTATGAAGTGAACTAAGTACTTATGAAATTTCTGTATAATTAAAAAATACAAGCTGTTAAAGGAAGCAATCTTTCCCTTATAACAATTGTTCTATTATTGTCCTTGGACATTTTGTTCCTCCTTGAACATTTGGTTTCTTGTTAACCCATCCCAACCACTTATTGTCATTCCTTGGCAGCTGCCACCATCTCTCCTTCCTGAATTGTCTCTCATATCTCTAAATTTGTAGGGCATACAGTTTGCTTCAGTGTCCATATTACTTATACATCAGTGTTTAGCTGTAAAAGGTTGTTTTTGCATCTCACAGATAGACGATGATTATTACACATGGGCTCTAACATAGTTACAGTATTTTCTGGCATATAAGACTACTTTTTAACCCAGGAAAATCTTCTCCAAAGTTGGGGGTTGTATTATACGCTGGGTGGAGGAGGAGGAGGAAGAAGGGGTGGCGCAGCGCAAGGCAGGAGGAGGAGAAAGAGAGGAAGGCCAAGTGAAAGGAGGAGGAGGGTAGGAGGAGAGGAGAGGAGCAAGGGGTGGTGGCGTGGTGTGGCGTGAGGCAGGAGGAGGAAGCAGCAGCGGATAAGAGGTGAATCCCTATCCTGGGGTTTTCTTGGTAAGACTGGTTCAGAGGAGGTTTGCAGAGTGGTCTCCAGAGTGGTAGTCCAACACTCAAACCACTACACCATGCTGGCTCCTAATCCCATGTACTACCTATGAAACAACTGAAGACTTTTTTGTTGTTCTTGTGTGTCTTCAAGTCCTTTCCGACTTACGGCAACCCTAAGGCAATCTTATCATGGGGTTTTCTTGGCATATTTCTTCAAATGGGGGTTGCCATTACCATCCCCTGAGGGTGAAAGTGTGTGACATGCCCAGGGTCACTTACTTGGCCGCAAATTGTACATACGCCAGAATGCATCACCTAGTATTTTGGCAGTCCTTCCCCTAAACACTTTCTCATTTTCCCCCATTGGAAGAGGGGTTGTCTTATACGGTGAGTATATCCCAAACTCTATATTTTAACTGGAAAAGTTGGGGGTCGTCTTATACGCCCAGTCGTCTTGTACGCCGGAAAATACAGGTAAATTAATAGCTTTCCCACTGCGATATTCTTGTGTTGTTTCTGTATTGTATTTCACACTTTTTCTTACTTCTGGTGGAATGGTTCATATGGATGTAGAAATGAACACATATGAAACTTGATGATCTGTCATACTTTAGTGTAGGAATAGGTCCTCTGGAAGTTGAGAATCTCTTATTCCTATGGTCTCTCAACAGGAATCATATCATACTGGACATGCTGGCAAGGGCTAATAGAGGGAAACTGAAGTCCAGCAATATCTAGAAGGCCACAGGTCCCCAGCTCTACTCTGTGTATTGTTCTTCATCCTGGTTATTTCCATTTGACTGAAATCATACAGTTCCCAACCAGTATACACATTCTGGGGTTGACTGACAGTATAGGGTACTGCTATATCCTCAGAAGGTCCTTGTAATGTACAAGCCCTTCTTTCCAGACATATACTGCTTGCTACATTGCTGAGCACTGTGTTAGCTTTACAGTAAAATGTTTGGGGTGAAGTGCCTTAGTCAAAGAAGTTTAAGGCATTATGCAGTAGAAGATATCGGGCCAGTTCTGACATTAGGTCTGGTGTATGCTCTCTTCTGCTCTGCACATACTAAACCTGATTGCGTAAAGAACTACAGGAGGCTGTAAAGCAGGATGGGGAAAATGTGGCTGTCCCCACACTGTTGGACTGCAGCTCCCATCAGCCCTGGCCAACATAGGCAATAGGCAGAAATTATGGGAGTTACAGTCTAGTATGAAAGGCTACAATTGTCCACTCCTGTAAAATCTACATTAGTGATGATGAGCCACCATCCCAGAAAACTTCCCTTCTTGGAAAGGTAATTTCAAGTCCCTTACCTTTGAATTCATCATGGTTTGTGAGATAGAAATTAAACACAAGGAGGACTCCTGACTGAGTTGCACAGCCCTAAGGTCGTATGGTTCAATTGGTGCTTTGTTTCCTCTTTATCAAAGGTGCAGAGAAGAGAAGCAAATATGAGGCTCAGGGATAAAGTATTTTTGCATCCTAGTTGACAGGTTTTTTTTACAGCCCTACTTTGATCCATGTTGTCTGAGACATGAACATATATTAACTCTTATTACTGTACTGTAACGGTTGGTTGCTAGTTGAAAGGCCATGGTTTCCTGTTTCAAATTTTCTTTGTTCATTTACTGAAAGCCTTTTCACAGTATCTATTGTTTTTTTAAAAAAGCAAACCAAAAATCAAATAAGACTTTTATTACAATACACTATACCTATTGAATATAATAACTTAGTCAAGTCATCATATTGTGTTCCACTTCTAGGGAGTTATCTTTTAAAATTTAGATCAGGGGTAGGCAACCTTTCCCTTTTAAGGGCCGAGGGACTTCAGCTCCCAGAAGCCTCAGCCATGTTGGCCAATAGTCCCATATTGGCCAATAGCTCCTGGGATTCTGGGAGCTGAAGTCCCTTGGCCCTTAAAGGGGAAAGGTTGCCTACCCCTAATTTAGACATTCCTGCATCTCCTTACAACAGGGGTAGGCAACCTTTCCCCTTTAAGGGCTGAGGGACTTCAGCTCCCAGAATCCCAGGAGCTATTGGCCAACATGGGACTATTGGCCAACATGGCTGAGGCTTCTGGGAACTGAAGTCCCTCGGCCCTTAAAGGGGAAAGGTTGCCTACCCCTGCCTTACAAGAACAAATAATTACCTTCAACATTTAAAATCACAAATGCAGTAACAAATTCAGTAAAGTTAGAGGATTGCTCCCAAACAGTCACATTTCTGTATCAGAGACTAATGATTAATGTGAAGTGTTTCCCTTTCACTTCTAAGCTGCTGTTATGGAAACAAATGCTGTAAATATAAAATACTGAATTACTTGTCTAAAGGTCAGCTAGTTCTAAATGTACTTAGAATTTATATGACATTATGCAACTCAGGATTTCCTAGCATAACTTTATCTTTTTATGATCTGTATTACAACCCTATAAGGTAGGCCAGTAGCATTAACCTATTAGAGATGCTATGTGGCAGAAGGAGGCAGGACCTGAGTGTAGCCAAAAGTCTATTAAGGGGGATTTTATTTAGCTCAAATCGAGAGGGGGTCGGCTACAAGGACCCTGCAAGATAGTCTCCCACGTGTATACCAAGAGTCTGGTGGATTCTAAGAATTGATGCAGAGGCAGACCTCTCCAAGTTTCTTTATTATTTATTAAAGGGGGAAATCACACAGCAATTCACACACACACACTCATTCAAAACTCAGGAAGTCAGGGGTTAGCTTGGAAAAGATGCTGAGGCAGAACTAAGGGTGATACTACAGATGAGGCTTTCTCCGGGATCCAGTTGGGTGATGTGGCATGAGACACAACTGTTCTGAGAGTGTTGGTTTGAACAGAAGTGCCGGTCACTAGACCAGAGCTCACAGTGACATAGAATCCCCATGAACTGGAACTAGCAACACTGAGAGGGGAAATCCAGTGATTTTTAAGGACTAAAACTAGCCGCAAGCCAAAGGTGTGAGATTGCCTGGGTGAGGTAATCTGGTCTGGCAATATTCAAGGGAAATGGGAGAGGATTAAGTCATTAGCTGGTCCATCAGGTGAGACATCTTGGCCATTATCACCCATCTTTCTGATTATGGAAGTGATGATGATCCATTTGCAACACCCACACTATGTGCCTGGCTGTGGGGATTGAGGATTTTCTAGTCTTCTAAGTGACCTAGGCATGACCTGTCTACCTTGCCTTGGTGGCACTTGGGGTTCACTGCAGAGTACATCTGGGGCCATGTGGAATTAATACACACACCAACATTCAGAAAAATGCACTTTTGATATTATTATTATTATTATTATTATTATTAAAGTTTATTTCTAAAGTGCTGTCAATGTACATGAGAGATTGTCTTGCCTAAGGACACCTGTTGAGATTTGAAGTAGAAAATTTCTGACTTGTGACAAGGGATCTTGAGCACTAAGCCAAACCAGCTCTCAGCCTAGTTGAACCTGTAGAATGCTAATCAATAATCCTGTTTTATGACTTAGGTAAGGGCTCTGCCATTTGTTTGCCTTTGCCAAGAGTATTGTTCCAAAGGCAGTTTTTCCATTTAAATAATGGGAGACCCACTTGCCCAAGACAAAGCTTGGGATTTTTTTTTAACTACAGCTTAAAGTATCTCAGTGGGATTCTAGGAATCATAGTCTAAAAAAGGTAGCTTTTCCAAGCGCTGCCCAAGACCATCCAGAAAGTATTGGAGCTTCAAACCAAATTTCCCAGTGTCCAGTTTGCATCAAAAGTGGCTCTCCTGTGGATATGATGACCCTTCTCTTTCAGTTGGTGATTCATTTTCCTCACCTACAGTCCTGCCTTCTCATCGGAGCTTGCTGCCTTTGTAACGGGCCATGGCGGGCCGTGGTGGAGCTGCACGGCCAAATGGACCAGCTGTTGGGAATAAGATCTGTCAGTTTAAACTGGTGCTCCTGGGAGAGTCTGCTGTTGGGAAATCCAGCCTTGTCTTGCGCTTTGTGAAAGGACAGTTCCACGAGTACCAGGAGAGCACCATTGGAGGTAAGCACTGATTGGTGGCATTACTAACAATGTTGAGATTTGTCTAGCCTGGTTGTCTGCATAATTCCTGTGCCAATCTTAAGTGCTGGATTGTAGCTCTGAACATCCTTACCATTAGCTTCATTGTCAGGGGCTGATGGTTCAACCTGGAGGGCCCCACACCAGAGGATGCTGATGTTAACTTGTTTTCTAGGATACCTTCCAGACTTTTCAAAACCCTGGTGCCACTAAGAACCTTTATCCCATACTAACAAAAGGGACAAAAGGAAACGCATAGGGGTTGCAGACTGCCAGAAATAGTGCAAATTGAGTCCACTTTTAGTGTTAGGGTGAGTGCTAGGGAATCATGGGAATTGGTTTTTTTTCCTGAGACATTGAGCCTTCTCTGTCAGAGAGCTCTGGTGCCACAATAAAATACAGTTCCCATGATTCCCTAACCCTAACCCTTAAAGTGGGCTCAATTTGCACTATTTCTGGTAGTCTGCAACCCCCCAAAGACTATGCATGTGCATAACCATGAAGACATGTCAAGTCATTGAAGTTGCTTCTCTGCCTTAAGCAGAGTAGCCAGTCAGATGCTCAGGGCTGCAGTAGTTCTTGCTTCACCACTTAAAATTTCCACTCTGTCAAATGCAAGGGACCAACACAAGCATTGGCAGGCTTGAGCTCAAGCTGAGCCAAGTAAGCATTTATAACTTGGCATGAGTTTCTGGTCCTTAAGTTGAAGCCGTGTGACAGCAAATAACAACAACAACAACTGGTGTCAGGTTCTGTTTTTGTTTTTTTGGTTTTTTTTACATCAGCAGAATCCCATGGGAACAAAGGCTGCTTAAGGACTGGCTGGCCGTTGGCCTGGTATATTAAACCATGGAAAGGGATAGGCAGTGCCAAGAGTGGAGTCTACCCATGGTTAAAAAATACACTTTTTAAACCTTTGGTCAAGGTATGGAGATCCAGACATTTTGGACTGCAGTTTCCATCAGTTCCACAGTGGCAGTGGAGACCCAGAGGTCCCCCTATACTTGTACATCCTTCTTATTTCACTTTCAGACTTGCTGCCTCTTCAAGACATTAAGTGAATAAGAACAGGAATCAAAATCAGGAGCACCACAGGCAGTCCAAAGAGAAGAGTCTAAAAGTTCTTCCAGAAACTATTTATGTTCTGCATTTAGCTGGCAACAGAGGGAGTTGAACAAATGTAGGGGCAGCTACCAGAATGTCCTTCCAAATGATCAATGGACATAGTATATAATAATCTGCCTGTAACTGAACGGGTCATCTGAGCCCCCTCCTGCACTCAGAGAAATGTAGTGTGTACATGGCAAAGTCATGTGTGATCAGCTCATTCATCTAAGTCTTTGCTCCTACACACCAAGGTACCTTTGCTCCTAACCTCCCCCTGTAAAGAATCTCATGGCATCTTAAGTGCTTCCAGTGTTTCTGGGCCATGGACTTGTATATGCCTTGGTACTTGCTACAAGAGACAAACTTGGATAGTCCAAAGGAACCCAATATATAAAGCAAAGCAGCTTCATTTATATGCCACTTCATATCGCGCTATGGGATGTCTAAGCAGTTTACAACTGTAAGCTCATTGCCCCCCATCAGTTGGGAACTCATTTTAGCGACCTCGGAAGGATGCAGGCCTGAGTCTAGCCTGAGCCCTGGCTAGTATTGAACTCACAACCTTGTGGTCTATGAGTGAGTGGCTGCAGTACAGGCATTTAACCACTGCGCCACCAGGGCTTCTAGTAAGCAACAGACTGAAAGCAGGTATACTACAAAAAGGTTCCAGAGGAGCAAGTTGATGAATCCTTGTTTGGGAGGTAGTGAAAACACCCACTTAGCAACTCTTTTTGCCTGAAACTCTAGAAAACTCCACAGTCCCTTATCGCTGGCTATGCTGATGGGAGCTGTAAGAAGGTTTTTCCAAGCTTTGGTTTAGAAGAAGGAGGAAAATTGAGACTCTGCATGTGCCCAACTCTGTGGTTGTATGGTGGTGGTGGTGGTGGTGGTAGTGGTGATTGGGATGAGGCTTCTGATCAGATATTTGCATAATCAGAAAAAAAAATATGGAGATGTCCTGATTAGATCATCAGGACAATAACTTGCCTCAAGCACGTGTCAGGTGGAATTTGGTAGGATGGTTTCAAGTTAAAAATGCTGACTAGTGCCAGTGCTAACATTCCTATGTGATGTAGATGAAAAAAGGTTTGCTGTCTGAAAAATAGCCAATCATTAGCAGTACAATATTTAAGCCCATATTTCACTCATCCTTGGTATAACTCTGTTTCTAACTCTTTATTTCCCAGCTGCTTTCCTCACACAGACCATCTGCTTAGATGACACAACAGTCAAGTTTGAGATCTGGGATACAGCTGGGCAGGAGCGGTACCACAGTCTGGCACCAATGTATTACCGGGGTGCTCAAGCAGCTATTGTTGTTTATGACATCACCAACATGGTAAGGATTTTCATATGTCTGGTGGGTGTGGTCCAGAGTACTTCATCTCTGGTTCCAATTCTATAAAAGGCATGGTGTTCCAAGGATGCATGTTTTGAATGAATAATGGCCTTCAGGGTAACTGTCCAGGCAAACAGTTTCTTAAGCTATGTTGCACTTTGAATTTGGGCCTAGTTCTTGCTCAGGTGGTAAACGTGTGTGTGGGCTGTGCCATTTCAAAGTGACATGAACAGTGTGGTGCAATATTTCATACAAAAAAAATTATCTAATCATAAAAGGTACTGTGTCAGGGAGACGTGGGGATAGATACTGCACATGTATTTACTACCCCTTTGAGAACTACCATAGATCTAATTTTAAAATGTTTAGGTGCATGCTGTTTCCATATCACTTTAATTTCCTATTTATCAGGGTCCAGAGCACAATTCTGGAATCTTCTACTGTATGCTTGAAATTAAAATCTTGCACTTTGGAATCTTGTTGTTATATTGGATTTTAAGGAAGGCTTTTAAAAACAACATCCTTAACATTGAATGGATGTGTACATATCACTAGACTATGGTTTAGTGCAGAGCTGTGAAATGTTTGGCTCTCCATGTTGCTGCACTGCAGTTTCCATCATCCTCACCATCGGCACTGCTTGCTAGGGCTGGTGAAAGCCACAATTGAGCAACACAAACAGAAATAAACATTTTACAGCCTGATATAGCACACTATGTATACAAATTGTAAAGAGGACTGCACTCTCCTCTCCTTTGGTGCAACTTAAAGGAGGAATAAACTAAAATTCAGTTTCACTTTAGGCAATTTCTGGCTTATAATATCACATGAATCATGGGTTTAAATTCAAGTCAGTTGCTAAACTAGCATCAAGCAGTGAATTTTGTTGCCCCTTGTTGAATAAACTGGAATTTATATAACTCTTCTTCAGAAGGCTTTCTGTCTGAAAAAGAAGTCAGCAAGCCAACCTTTTAACATCAACCTTTGGAAGTGTTTTATATACCTTTGAAACTTGTGAGTCACAGTGAGATCCTAGTAAAGGAGCAGCTTATTGTTCATTTTTAATGCTTTAAGCATTGTCTTGTTAAAACTGCTACTTTGCTGACATGCTGCTTTAGCATTTAAAATCCTGGAGCATTCCTATTTATAAGTGTTGCAAGAACTGAATTTCTGTAAACACTTGATTTTGAATTACATGTTTTTGTTTTTTACCTTGGCTGGCTATCTTGGATATGTAAAACCAAGATGACATTAAATAACATTGCTATGAATTTTAAGATTCGCTCATAGAGATGTAACATCTTAAATTTGCTTATCTCCCAATCCAAGCTGTGCAGACTTCTAATGCTTTCTAGTGGTTAGAGTAGGGAGGAGAAGATATTTGTTGGTACTGCTGTGGACAAAAACTGGATTCCTGATACTGAAATGGCAGGACACTCTTTTTGCAGGACACCTTTGTGCGAGCCAAGAATTGGGTGAAGGAACTGCAGCGGCAAGCCAGCTCAAACATAGTTATTGCCCTGGCAGGGAACAAGGCTGACTTGGGTAATAAACGAGCTGTTGACTTCCAAGTAAGTGTGTGGGGGTGTTGTTTTTAATATTGGGAAGTTCAGCACATAATAATAATAATAATAATAATAATAATAATAATAATAATAATAATAATAATAATAATAATAATTTTTATTTCTTTACTGCCCTATGGCGAACCAATCTGGACGGCTTCCAACCTACTTCACAGTATTATTAGACCGCATACTATAATTTATGATCCAAAGTTTTAGTTCTTTTTCCTCTTCTGCAAATGAATGAGGTTCCTTTCTGATTTACTGTCTCAACACAGTGTAGGACAGAAGTAAGGATTGCATAGCCCTGCAAATATTGCTAGATTACACCTCCCATTATCCCTTACCTATGCTGGCTAGCGTTGATGGAAGTTGCAGTCCAACATCTAGAGGCCACATTTCCCACCCCTCGTGTAGGGGGAAAGTTATTACATCATCAGAATGTGTTTAATCATGGAATATTAGCCAGTAGCGTCCATCCCACTTGTAGGACTGAGCTGTGGACCTGGAAAACAGTGGTTCAAATTTACATTTTTTATGTGTTTGCTGGGTGACTTTAAATGAGTGTCTTTGCAAAAACTGTTAGCATACTCCTTTTTGACTACAATTCTCAGAGCAGTTTATAATAGTATTTGGTAGTGGATAGTATTGCTTTCATAATGACACTCTAATAAAGGGCTTCACAGCATTTGAAAATAAACAACCTGAAAAGTGTTATCCTGCTACTCTTAATTCCTGAGGTAAGAGGCACAAGCTTCTTAAATGGTTCAGTTTACTTTGGCCTCTTCTAAATCTGCACTTTGGGGATAATACTGACCTATTTAACAAGGCTGCTATAATCCTTACAAAAAGATTGAGTATATGTATTGAACATTCTAAAAGTTACATAAAATGATGATTGGCTCAACTTAATCAATTAAATTTAAGTTTGTAGCTATCAAGCTAGCCTGTCTGCCATGCAGAACAGTTGAATAAATAATATTCTGTACTGGTTCTGTGTAGCTTAAGATGGATTAAATGTGAAGCAATTGCCATGATTGAGAACCAGTGTGCAGTAGTGGTTTGAGTGTTGGACAATGATTCTGGAGACCATAGTTCGATTCCCAGCTTGGCCATGAAACTCACTGGGTGGCCTTGGGCAATTAACATGCTCTCAGCTTCAGAGGAGGGCAATGGCAAGCCTCTTCTGAATAAATCTTGTCAAGAAAACCCCATGATAAGGTCGGCATAAGCCTGACATGACTTGAAGGCACACAACAAAAAAACAACAGTCACCATGGTTTCATTAGCAGCTTCTGACTCCAGAGCCCCTTTGAAATGTGAGGGTGGAAATACTGGCCTAGCCTACCTCAGAAGGTAGTTGTAAAGAGGTATGTGAAATGCACTATGTCTTAAGTAGGAATGATGAATATGTGACCCTCCAAATGTTGCTGGAATGCAGCTCCCATGGTTGCTTATCATTCGGTTTTGTTGTCTAGGGCTAATGGAACTCCAACAACCTCTGGTGGGGGAACAACACATATACCTCAGCCCTGATCTAGAAGGCTGTAAATGCTAAGTGATTGTGAAAGGAAGTAAAATGTTGGGAGTTAATTGGTTATAAAAATGTGGCATTGAGCCTAGACAGTGTTGCTTTACCACCCTTATTTTAGTCTCCCTCCTGGATCCTAAGTTATTGGAACCTGCAAACAAAATTTAGTATTGAAGTGATGGATAGTGGTCAGCCATGTCCCCCATTTCCATTCCTTGCATCCAATGAGCTGTTACTATTGGAGCAACACAGGAATGCCCAGTACATAGACTGTAATCTTTGAGGTATGTATGATTTCAGGAAGCCCAGACGTATGCAGATGACAACAGCTTGCTGTTTATGGAGACATCAGCAAAGACGGCAATGAATGTGAATGAAACTTTCATGGCAATAGGTGAGTGAAGTATTGGGGTAGAGGAGCATGCTGTATGTTCTTCACTCGACTGGGAACCAAGCATGATGTGTAATAGTTGTAGTTTCCTGAACATGCCTATAACTGTTCCAGGGAAAACAGATAGGCTTGCAACCCCCTAGATTTTCCACCTAAGTGCAGGTGGAAGCTACCTAAGTGCAGGTGCATGGTTAGACAGCTGTGATGGAAGAAGTTATTTGGTCATTTAGGCTACCTGATATCCCAAGCTGGTGCTTTGGTCCTGCCAAGAAAGCCACACTCTTCCTTCTTGTGGCACTATTATTTGGTGGTTTCCCCTGGTTTTATACAATCTGCCTCGGCAAATTTAAATGGTTGAGAAGTCCCTTCTGAGGCAGGTTTGGTGGCTGTAATAGCAGTGTAATATTCTGGTGTTTCTGCTTCTGTGTTTTTGTCTTTGGCCCATTCAGCAATGGAATCTGGCTTGAGGATATCTCTAAAATTGAATTTGTTCCTTGAGTTGAGAAAAAATCCTCGCCTTTGAGATACAGAAGGGGGTAGAATAGGGAATCTTTGGATCTCAACTCCCAAAAGTCCCAGACAGCATAGGAGGTTATAGGAGATTTAATCTCATTTGGGAAGTCTGAAGTTTGTCCATCCCCAAGTAGGCAGTATGATGAGAAATGGATAGGAGAGGAAAGTAAGAGAAGGGATTGGGTAGAAGAAAGCTTGTGGGTGGGGAGAAGTGGTGGGTCAGCAGACCATCTTCAGAGGCTATAGAGCGGGAAGGCTGAAGAGGCTTGTGAGGAGAAGGCTAAATATATAAATCTACACAAATCTATTCTGACCAGCTGAATCTTGAGGTGCAAACCCCCAAGTGAATAACAGCAGGAATATTGGCTAGTGTTTGCTTGTGGGCACTAGAATGTGCTTATTTTGAGCAGGTTCTATTAGTTTGTGCATTATTTTCTTTATGAAGTGAGTCCTAAAAACCAGTTTGCTACATAGGCTCCTGAATGTGCTACCTTTTCCCCTTCAGCTAAGAAGCTCCCCAAAAATGAACCACAGTGTGCAACAGGGGCAGCAGCCAGAAATCGAGGAGTCGACCTCCAGGAGAGTAGCCAACCCAACAAGGGGCAGTGTTGCAGCAACTGAGGTATTCCTGCCTGCTCCTCTGGGTGGCCCCAACTGGAACACACCTGAACTGATCGCACTTACAGGAGAACAGCTGCCAAGATCCCCTCTTCTATTCTCCCCACCCTCTTTCTTTGCTGCTGCGATTTCCCCCCTCCTTTATTCTTCCAATTTGTAGAATGGAGTGGGGGAGCATAAAACCCAGCTGCTCCTCTTCTGTACCAATAATGAATTCCTATTTTTAAAACTCTTAATCACCTTTTTAAAAAAGCAAATGAACTGTGGCACCCCTCTACCATTTTTCACAGGTAGATGGCAATGTATGTTCTCAGAGCTTTGAACTCTCTTTTTTCTCTGCCTTTTCCCAGTGGGTTTTATGGCCTTGTATTGGTTCATAGCTGCTTGGAAGAAGAAAGTATCTCTTGGATGGGATGTGACTTCTGATACATCTACTTGGTGATTCTAAGTCACTTATCTTAGAGCTTAAATAACTGGTAGATGTAGGAAGGAGAAGGTGGCAAAAGAGCTATGAGCTTTGGAACCATTATTCCTAGGGTTTTCTGAATGGGAGCCTGGTTTAGATAAGACATAGACTTACTTTTTAAGAAAGCAAGTCATAGAACATGCAAGTAACCACTAAATGAAATCGTAGCATTAATGCTAGATTGAAAGAAACCTCTAGCCTTTAAGCCTTGTTTTGACCAAATCACAATTATGGATATCCTTGGGGGGGAGGGATGGGTACAGCTGATTTTCTTCTGTATTTTGTATTCTAGTTTTCAACATATAACCAATCAGTATCTCTTTAATTACATATACCAACTAGCCTTGCACCCATCTCAGTTTGCATTGGGTTTTGGATATACCAACAGCATTAATTCTCTTACTTACATTTTGGATATAATGCACTAATTCCATCTGTTAAACAAAACATGTTTCAAAATTATCACTTTTGATGAGCATTGCAGTGTGATTCTTGACCTTATAGTGTAATGCTGGTGGGTGTTTGGATGGAGCAGGTGGAGAGAATGGGCAAGCAAACTGGGTGGGGGAACAATAATATGTATTCACATACAGACAAATATGGGTAATTCCACTAAATGAAACTGCTGAAGGGAGGTCACAAATTTTGCTTCTCATCTAGTGCCTGAAGCAATTTTGTCTTACTCATGTTGGTATTTAAGATAAGGAGTCTCTGTCAGTCTCTTCAGTGCAAAGCTCCAGTTGTGTATGATTTAAAAAAATAAATTTTTATAAATCAGATCGATCAGAATTGATTCATTTTTTTTCTGTATGAATCAACCTACTTCATTTATGTTGTTAAACCTAATTAGAAATAATGAAATTCTTCACTGAGCATTGTGGTGCTAATGAATTCAAGTTGTTAAATTTTCCATTTGAATTTTAACACAGTTGGGCTAAACCTCTAAAATTTTGGTATTCCAACTGTTGGGAGTACTTGCAAGAATAAAAGACTTTCTGCTCCTCTGGAACAGGAAACTGATTATTGGGTGGATGGGTGAAACATGGCTATTGCCTGCAGGTTCCTTTCTTTTGTGGACTGAACCCGTGATATGGGATGGTCATGAATATACTAGCTGCTCAAGAAAATAAGCTCATAAGGCAATGGTGACAGTGCTGCTTCTGTATAAGAGGCTCCCATCAGGACAATATGGAGAAATGGAACTGATTTTCAATTGGCAAGGCGGTCAGGCATTTTATCACTCTATCTGTTTAACTTGAATGGTGAATGTATTATATGTAAAGCAAGATTAGACTTGGAGGAAGGAGGTATGAAAATTAAGGAAGGAATATCAAAAATTTAAATATGCTGTACTATAGCATATACCATACTACTAGCAGAAAATAGCAAAAACATGGAAAGATTACTGGAGAAAGGATGGAAGTGTAAAGACAAATTAAATTAATAATAAATGAAGGCAGATTTATAGTTTAAAAATTAAGAAAACAAAAATAATGACCATCAGTGATTTACTTGACTTCAAAGCAGGCAATAAGACACTGAATTAGTTCAAGATTTTCCATACCTCAGTCATTAATCAAACTGACTGAATCAAGAAATCAGAAGAAGACTGGAACTTGGAAAGGCAGCTATGAAGGAACTAAACAGAATACTGAGGTGTAAAGGTATATAACTAAATACTAAAGTTAGGATTGTCCATGCCATTGTATTTCCCATATGTATGTGAAAGTTGGACAGTGAAGAAAGCTGATAGAAAGAAAATGAAGTCATGGAATGGGGGCTGGAGAAGAGTTCTATGAATATTGTGGACTGCTAAAAAGACAAATAAATGGAGCAAATCAAGCCTGAACTCTCCCTGGAAGCCAAGATGGCGAAACAGAGATTGTCATACTTTGGACATGCCCTGAGAATAGAAAAGATTACAATGTTTGGTAATGTAGAGAGCAGTAGGAAAAGAGGAAGACCACATTCAAGATGAATTCTCATGGAAGGGGTGGACCTGAGTGTGCAAGACCTGAGCAGGGCTTTTGATGACAGAGTGACCAAGAGGTTTCTCATTCATAAGATCACCATAAGTTGAAGTCAACTTGATGGCAGTTAACAATAAACAAATACGGATTTTGAAGGCTTAATCATATATCTTACTGGAACAGCATTGCCAAATGCAACCAATTTTACCCTCTTAACTGGCTGCCATATCTGAAAGCCAAAATCTGAGTTAATATATTAACCTCTTCCTTTTCATCCCTCTTCATCTCATTAGGACAGACAAAAGTTCCAGGAAATCAATCTGGGTAATGTCCCACAAGGGTTTTTTTTAATGCTTGCAGTTTCATAATCAGTTTGGCTGCATGTAGGGGAGGTTTTGTTAGACAAATGGTTGTCAAAATTATTTGAAGTAGCCAAGTATGAGTTTCTCCCATGTGTACCAGTATTTGTACTGGGGAATACCAATATAATAGGTGTCTCAATTGTGTGTCTGGAATGAGGAACAGCATTCTGTCTCATCCCAGGACCAAGGGCTCTTAGTCCTTCTGTTTAAGAACAAACTTTGTCTCCCTTCTGCTATTCTCCTCTCTTCTGAGTAGAAAAAGGAAGGAGAGCTGAGATGGAGAAGAACTGACTGAGCGACTGCTTCGGTCAACATCTTTCTGCATTGCATGTGGCAGTTGTGCAGGCCATTTCAGGATAGTCAGCTCTGCATTATAATGAGAAATGGGGTGGGGGCAACCAGAGACCTCTCCCCCTTTCAATGGCAAAATAGTAGGACTGTATCAATAGTGAGTAATCCAGTTAGTTACTTTGTGGACTGCAGTAACAAGTAATGGCACCTTGGATAATCAGAGGAATGAGTAACATAACTAGTTCTCCCTCCCCACCCCCACCCCCAATTCAAACTCTCCAGAAGGATTTCTTTTCATGGGTGAGTTTGTACAATACTATAATTATCTGATAGTTTTCTTTTCAGCCTTAATACATATTATAAAAATCATACATTACTGTACAAAATAACTATTCATTGAATTTAGGCTAATTATTGTAGGGATACTTAGAGTCAGTGTGGAGTAGCTGTTTGAACATTGGACTACAACTCTGGAGATCACGGTTTGAAACCCCACTCAAGCATAAAAACCCACTGGTGACCCTGGATAAGTCACACTTTCTCAGCCTCAGAGGATGGCAATGGCAAACCCCCTCTGAAAAAACTTGCCAAAAAAAACCCTCCATGATAGGGTCACCTTAGAGTTGCCATAAGTAAAAAATGACTTGGAGGCACACAACAATAAAGGGCTACTGTAGTTTAGTGGCTTCAGTGGTGGAGTAGGACTCCAAGAAAACCTACTGGATAACCTTGGGCAGGTCACACTCTCTTAGCCTCAGAGGAAGACAGTGGCAAACTCCCTCTGAATAAATGTTGCAAAGAAAATTCTACAATAGAGTTGCCATAATTTGGAGTTGAATTTGGATTTGACTTGAGGACACATAGGAGCAGGAACAAGAAACAACAAACAATGGTTATTCCATTGTTAGTCCTAACATGAATCTGAGGAAATAGGCTCAAGTCTACGAAAGTCTAAGGAAGCTCAAAGAAGAAAGTGCAAAGGCAGGCTTACTGCTGAACATAAAGAAAACAAAAATAATGATCGCTGAGAACTTATCAACATGAAGAGCAGAGGGATCCATTTCATTATATCCAATGCAAAGTACAAGGCATTATTTCAGTATTTCAGAATTGTTCTTCCACTCTGTGAGTGCAATATTTGAGGGAATTTGCAGTAAAACCATAAATGCAATAAAATGCAAATCAAAACTAAACCCAAATTGATGAAATTTATTACAGAATTATTACTGACATCTTTAAGACTAATATACTGCAGTCCATGAAAGTTTATGCCAAATGGCATTTAATTTTGAAGTTGCAACTAGACTGTGTTTCTCTTACTGCAAAATAATAACATCTTGCATATTCTTATCAGGGTAAGCAGATGTTCTCCTTTTCCAGGACACATCCTACATTTCAGCCTTCTGTCAAGGAGGAATTTCAGCATGCCCTCCATTCTGAGCATGACTAAGAAGCATGGATATATATTGACATGACTGGTTTTTTTTTTTAGCTTTTATGCTGTAATGTCCTACATTTTCCCTGCATATCCTTCATTTTGTGGTTCCTTGTCCTCCTTTGTGGACATATCTGGTCATGCTGCTTATGTTATATTGATTTATAGCTCTTGCTTCTTCTAATTCTGCTGGCCTGCTATATGAATAGAAGAAGTCATAGTTTCGACCCATTATAAATGGGATAGTACTGTGTTTTTTCATATTTCCAGACAGTCCCATCATTTTATTGTGGTCCCAAACACAATGCAGAAATAATCCTGAGACTGCTTTAACTGCCCTAGCTCAATGCTAGGGAATTCTGGGAACTGTAGTTTTATGAGACATCCTCTATCAGAGAGCTATGGTGCCACAATATATAAATTCCAAAAAGCAAACCTTGATTCTGCTATTTTATTTAAGGGACACCACTTTCCTATGCCATTGTGTTTAATGGAACTTGAGCATCCACAGATTTTGGTATCCATGGGGGATCCTGGAACCAAACCCCAGTGGATACCATGGGCTCACTGTACAATTCCCAGGATTCCCTAGCACTGAGCCAGGGCAGTTAAAGAAATCTCAAACTGGATTATTTCTGCAGTGTGTTTTGGATCTATGTCAATTTTGTCCCTTTTTCAAGAAAATAATGTGACACTCTCTCTCTCTCTCTATATATATATATGACACTCTCTCTCTCTCTCTCTCTCTCTCTCTCTCTCTCTCTCTCTATATATATATATATATTTGCCAACCACAATTTCAAACAAGGATCTTCAAACCATATATATATATATATATAGTGTCATGGAGTTTTATGATAAGTTGTTGAAAGAGACATTTGCTGTGCAAGAGTACTTCATGAGAGAAATATTTATGGTACGATGGTGGTGAAATACAGTTCCCCTCTCTCTGTTAAATTTCTGTATGGTTTCTGCCATTGAAGAATAATTCTTAGCTCAGTATGTTCATGTAATAAAACTTTGGTTGTCGTCTTACTTTTTCATGAATATGGAATATAACCCTGGCCTGGTTTTGCCATCCCAATGTCTTTTGTTTTATTTTGTCTCAAGCAAATATGGTCACACTCAGGTCCAAAACTCACTGCAGAAATAATCCAGTTTGAGACCACTTTAACTTCCCTGGCTCAGTGCTGTCGAATTCTGGGAATTTTAGTTTACTGTGGCACCAGAGCTCTCTGACAGAGGTTAACTGTCTCACAAAACTACAGTCCCCAGAATTCCCTAGCATTGAGCCAGGGCAGTTAAAGCAGTCTCCAACTGGATTATTTCTGCAGTGTGGATCGGACCTTAAGGCCTTTGCAGACTGCCAGAAATAGTGCAAATTGAGTCCACTTAACTGCCCTGACTCTGGTAGGGAATCATGGGAACTGTAGTTTATTGTGGCACCAGAGCTCTCTGACAGAGAAGTCTCAATGTCTCAGAAAAAAATACAGTTCCCATAATTCCCTAGCACTGAGCCAGGGCAGTTAAAGTGGACTCAATTTGCACTATTTCTGGCAATCTGCAAAGGCTCTATGTCTCCTCCTGCACGAAAAGCCCACTCTTCCCTACGCTTTCACCTCAAACGCTCTCTACTAGTGGAACTACAACCTCCGGCATGCAACTGGTAGCAGCGAGCATGCGCAGTAGTGCTCAGTCGCTGGCCTAAGCGCCCCCTCCTACCCTCTGCACATGCTCAGTGGCATCCGAGCGCCCACGCCGCCTCAGAGGGTCCCGAGCAACATGGCGGAGCCGGAGGTTTCCTTACAGACCGCCCGGACCCCTCAGGCTACCGCATCTTCTACTGCCGCCGCCACTGCTGTCTCCTCAACCACAGCTGCGCCGGCAGCGGGGGGAGGCGGAACGGGAGGAAGCGGGAGCAGCAGCAGTAGTAGCGACCCGGTTCGCCCGGGATTAAGCCAGCAACAGCGCGCGAGTCAGCGCAAGGCGCATGCGCGGAGCTTCCCGCGGGCAAAAAAGCTGGAGAAGCTGGGGGTATTTTCAGCGTGCAAGGTACGGGGGCCTGGAAGGGACAAAAGTGTGCGGCGATGCCTTTGGGTTTTTGGTCCAGCCATAGCTGCATCCTTGACTGGACAAGAACAGATGTAGTTCACTATAATATTGGATCTGGCCTTGGTTTATTCAAAATATCTGTTCAGGGTTGTTGTTTTTTAACCATCCCCAAATGCTGTGAGCAAACTGTTGGATTTAACATTGTGGATGTAAAAAGCTGGCTCACAAACCGTGTTGTTGTTTTTTTACCAGGGACAGGCCTTCACATATTTTGGGGTAGGGCTCTCTGAAGCACCAGTCGGTGTGGCTAGTGTTCAGAAATTAAGGGAAAGGTCTAGAGAGTACCAAATGCCTAAGAAGAGAAGTTTAAGAGGTGATATGATAGCCCTGTTTTAAGCATTTGAAGAGGTGTCATATTGAGGATGGAACAAGCTTGTTTTCTGCAGCTCCAGAGAATAGGATCCAGACTTGAGCAATGGATTCAAACTACAGGAAAAGAGATTCCACCTCAACATTAGGAGGCACCGCCTGACAGTAAGAGTTGTTCGACAGTGGAACACACCTCAAGAGTCTCCTTTGGAGGTTTTTAAAAAGAGGCTGGATGGCTGCCTGTCAGAGGTGCTTTGATTGTGTATTCCTGCATGGCAGGGGTTGGACTGGATGGCCCTTGGGGTCTCTTCTATGATTCTACATTGGTGCATATGTAGTGCTAATGTCAGATGTGTTAGCTTATAATCTTGTTAATGACCATGCTAGTTGGGTTGTGATGAGAGTGCAGTAAAACACAATGGGAAGGTGCTGGGTGCTGGGTTAGAATCATAGACTCCTAATGTTGGAAGAGACCTCAAGGGCCATCCAGTCCAACCCCCCTGCCATGCAGGAATACACAATCAAAACACCCCCATCAGATGGTCCTCCAGTCTCTGTTTAAAAACCTACAAAGAAAGAGAATCCAACACACTCCACGGCAGCATTTTCCACTGACAAACAGCTCTTACCGTCAAGATGTTCCTCCTAATGTTCAGGTGGAATCTCTTTTCCTGTAGTTTGAATCTATTGCTCCAGGTCCTGTTCTCTGGAGCTGCAGAAAACAAGCTTGCTCCGTCCTCAATATGACATCCTTTCAAATATTTAAGGATGTCATGTCACTTCTTAACCTTCTCTTCTCCAGGCTAAACATACCCAGCTCCCTTTTCAGGAAGGGTGTTTTGTGACCCACTGCATCCAAAATGTGATCTTTTGCTTCCTCATATTAAAAAAATTTAAATTAATGTGTATCTCTTACAAAGCAGTACGAAAAAACTTGTGGCAATTTCAGCACTAGCTGAATTATAGGATAGGGCTCTTTGGTTTTGCTGCATCAGAGTAGCATGGCTATTGTTCTAGAGATGCTTTCTTGTAAACAGTTGTATTATGAATCCTGAACAGTATAGTGCTAAATGCCTTGCCACAAAATGCTGTGATGGCCATTAACCTAATTACTTTTTCATCCTTTGGTCTGAGGCTGGCTTTTTAGTGCTTGAAGTCAAATGGCTAAACAAGTGAGTTTTTCAAGCACATTATATATAACAGATGTTGTAACATGGTCTTTCTTGTCTTCGGGGTAGATTGAGAGAAATACATGGATGAGAACAAAATTAATACTTTCACCTTTGCAGGCCAGTAGTGGACTTTTTCAGCTTCCTTCCTTCAACAGCTGTGCCCTGTCAAAGGATTCCTGCTGACTATTTTTGCAGCAGGGATGGTGAAAGTAGTAGTAGTGTTCATATCTACTTTATAGCGTTGGGATAAATAAAATGGAACTTGGAAAAGCTTCCTCTGGGTTTCACCTTGTTTTGGCCTCATGTGTTATATAAAGCTGTCCACACAACTCTTTTTTTCTTCTCTGTGTGGACAGACTGTATACCCACAGCTGACATTGCTAGGGACCATGCCTCTGGGAGATACTTGGACCAGTAGAGAATTCAGGAGTAAAACTTGTTCAGCACAGTTTTACTTTATAAGGTGGCTTTGTGTATGACATATAAATAAACCTGTGGTGTTCCTCAGTGAAAGCTTTTTATGGGTTCTCTACTCCACTGATAGAAAACCTGCAACCCCCAACCTTTGCCCTGTTGGCTGTTGGTGATGTGGGTTGGAATCCATTAACATATGGAGGACCACACAGTTGCTTTACCGAACAATGAACAATACATTCTAAGGGTTTCTTTTTCTTTTCACCCCACCAGGCTAATGACTCTTGCAAATGCAATGGCTGGAAGAACCCAAACCCTCCCACAGCCCCTCGTATGGATCTGCAACAAACAGTCACCAACCTCAGTGAGCCATGCCGTAGCTGTGGGCACACTCTAGGTAAGTGTATAAGGCATTCTTCTTACATTCTTTTTTTCCTTTATTAGGGAAAACAGTACAATTGTCATTAGTGGCAAAAAGGCTCTTAATCAAATCTCTCACCATCAAAAGTGATGTGCCAGTTTTCAGTAGTTGGCAAGTAGGAGAATAAATGTTTACATAAAGGAAGGGTGGGAAAACATGCAGCTCCTCAGATGTTGTTGACTGCAGCTCCCATCATCCTTAGGCTGGTGAAGGATCATGGGAGTTGTGATCCAGCATCATCTGGAGGGCCAAACACAGTTCTATACTGTTGTGGCCTCTAGCTTGAAGGGGCCACATTTAGAGCATGATCTAACCTTCCTTATCTGCCCCAGCTGACCATGTCTCTCACCTGGAGAACGTCTCTGAGGATGAGATCAATCGGCTTCTTGGAATGGTGGTGGATGTGGAGAACCTGTTCATGTCTGTGCACAAGGAAGAGGATACAGACACCAAACAAGTTTATTTCTACCTTTTCAAGGTGAGCCCAAAGCATGGGAGAAAATGCTGCAGAATGTTCACAGGGGATTTTGGAATAGAGATGCCTAAGATATCCTAAGCAGAGCTTTGTAAAGTTCCTTTCTTGCATTATGATACCCAGAATCCTATTGCCTACATGGCCACTGGCCGTGTTGGCTGCTGAATTTGGGGCATTGTAGTCCAAAAAATAACTTTTCCAATCTCTGATTGTATGTAGACATTTTCTCATCAATATTGTTATTAACAACACATTTGCAGACTTAACAAGTTTAGACCTACCACCAAGCTCAGTGAGACATTTGCCTGAGGCAGCAAGTGCCAGGCATATGGAGGGGCAGCAGAAGCCCTCTTCCTGTCATTTGGAGGACAGAGGTACCACTTGTCCTGCATCCCTTCACCTAACCTTCTGCCCTTAGGTGAGATAGAAGCTGCTGCCCCATCACTAGTTTGGAAATAAGATTTCAGTTGCCTTCTGTAGCTAGAATGGGGAAAGTGCCATCTTGTCCATCACACTGGCCAATAAAATGTTTTGGTTTGGCTCTGAAGCTTCAGAGTCTTGTTACAGCTTCTTTGGCTAACGCAGTTTTACTAATTGATTGTGAGGGAACAGCTTCTGTGGAATAGCTTCTTTCCAAAAATTGTCCCAGTGCTGCTTCTCTTGCTTATAGTGAAAGAATGTAGAAAGAAGACTGGAACATGATGGTTTTAAGATCACCCTGACTCAGATTGGGTTTTTCCTCCCACAGAGTTTAAAAAGGTAAAGGTAGTCCCTTGACATTAATGTCTAGTAATAACTAACTGTAGGGGTCAGTGCTCATCTCCATTACTAAGCCGAAGAGCCAGCGTTGTCTGAAGACTAATCTGATGGTCATGTGGCTAGCATGGCTGCACCGAATGCTGTTACCTTCCCACCAAAGTGATACCTATTTATCTACCTGCACCTGCGTGCTCTTGAACTGCTAGGTTGGCAAAAGCTGGAACTAGTGACAGGAGCTCACCCCATCATGCAGCACTTGGGTCTTGAACTGCCAGTTTTCCAATCATCAAAATTGGTGTCTTAACCATTAAGCCACTGCATCTCTACAGAGGGTTTATGCATGCCACAAATATGCTTATGTGATCTTTCCATCAGATGATATTTTACACTTGTTTGAGATTTTTTATCTGACCAGATCTCAATAAAGTTTACCTTTCTGGATTACAATACCCAGAATCTCCCAGGCAACACGTAGTCCAATAAAGTAACTTTTCCAAACTATCCTCTTGCCTTCTCCTCCAGTTGTTCTTTAGTCCATCTTTTTCATTGTGAGTCTCCCCCATTTTTTGGCAGGGCATTGGTCCATTTAGCACAGTCAAGAGCTGGTTCAGAAATACCAGAATAAGAGACCTCTCTATGTGTTATATGAGAGAGAGGGTTGTCTGTCAGCTTTATTTTTGAGCCCTGACTTAGAACACTTTAAATAGTCTACATGACATGATTCATGTCAGTATGGGAATGGGGCATAGCCTGTTTGGAAGTCATTCTGAAAACATTATGGAGATCCTTCTGTTCCACAAGACTTTTGAAAGGTTCTGTTTAATACAAGCACAAAGAAAATGGAATCATTCTTTTTCTCTCTGCAGCTCCTGAGGAAATGCATTCTACAAATGAGCCGCCCAGTTGTTGAAGGATCACTTGGAAGCCCCCCATTTGAAAAACCAAATATTGAACAGGTAAGATGCTGTGTTGATCTATTTAAAATATTTCTAGTGTATCTCTTTGAAATAAGAGCTTGAGGTAATATACAAAAGAAAACAATAGGGGGAAAAGATATATAAACTCTAAAAAGAACTACAGAAGGATTCTCAGTAAAACCAGGGGTTAACAGTAAACTCAAGGAATGACATGCAGTACTATGTACTAAAACTATCTGTAGGAAACCAACTTTTCACACACATAAAATTGGAGCTATGAAAATTATTTTGAGAAAGCATCAAACATCATCCAGTGTTTGGAGATGGTTCCTTCCTCTTCCATCTGCCACCAAGAGGGTTGCAGAGGAACCATCTTTCTTGACCAAGGGCATGGGAAAAGAACCCATAATCAGAAAACCAAAGTAGAAAATGAGCAAGTGAAGAGAAGAAATACAAGGGACACAGATCAAATGAATATGCCAGCCCACTGACATAATAAAAGGTAAACCTGAATGCAAGCAGATTAGATTATACTCCCATTCATTTGGGTAACTAGGGGCCTGAACAGACGCCCAGAAATAATCCAGCTGGAGACCACTTTAACTGTCCTGGCTCAGTCCTAGGGAATCATGGGAACTGTAGTTTATTGTGGCACCAGAGCTCTCTGACAGAAAACATTAATGTCTCAGAAAAAGCTACAATTCCCATGATTCCCTAGCATTGAGCCAGGACAGTAAAGTGGTCCCAAGATGGATTATTTCTGGCAGTTTGTTCAGGCTCTAGATTAAGCTCCATATCACACTTTTCCCCTCTTCTCTCCCAAGGTGCATCTACACTGTAGAAACAGGGCAGTTTTACCCTACCTTAACTTCCCTGGCTGCATCCTACCGAATCCTGGGATTTGTAGTTTGGGAGGCACCAGCAGTCATTGGCAGAGAGGGCTAAATACCTTGTAAAACTTCAAATCTCAGGATTCCATAGCTTACAGTGGTGTCAAACTGCAAGTTTCTACAATGTAGATACATCTTCAGGAATGCTTAACATAATTTTTGTGAGCTGCTGGCTGGAGGTTTCTGAAAGTACCTTATTCCAAGTTGTGGGCTAAACTGTGGCTTAGTACGGTGTCTAAATGTAGACACTGCAAAGTATGATGTTAACACAGGTCTAAAGCTGCCAGGTGAACTCCAAATGTGAGTAGGGCAATAAGTTCTTTGTCAAAGTGATAAGGACTGGTGGACATTATTTAATGTGCTTATTTTAAGCTGTTATCCCATCATTGTTCAGATATGCAGCCCTCCAAAGCAGTTTACAAAATGTTAAATATGATTGTGATTTAAAGTGTTTGACTGTATCCAGGGGTAGCCACGTTGGCCATGTAGCTTATTGAAATAACATCCAAAATCCATGAAACAGTGCTACCTTTATTTAGCAAACAAAATGTACAAAATATATGTTGCAAGCTTTCAGAGCTCCACTGGCTTCTACATTGGGCAAAGATGTTTAAAAATCATACAGGAGAAAGAAAAAGAAATATGATGATGTTAGTCACAAACCTGCATTTTGTCAAGATGTGGTTGTTCTCAGTTCAGATGTTGTTGGAGGGATATTCTTGCAGGCCAGCCCCTACTTCCACTGTCCATGTGGGTACTCCAGGGGGAAAAAATTAAGTTCCTTCAGCAAAACAAAAAGAGATGCTCCTCTTGACATCCAAGTTGCCTCAGTCAACATCTTTGCCTGATGAAGAAGCCAGGTGAACTTCAAAAGCTTGCAACATTTATTTTGTACATTTTGGTTGGCCAATAAAAATATCACTGTTTTGTGGATTTTGGATGTTAGCGTTTGTCTTGATCACAGCCCCTAGATTTTGTGTTTTGTCTAATGGGGTGGAAACAAAGATAGTAGTAAGTTTTGGATAAAATCTGTAAACTGCTTTGGGCACAAAACACTTCACATCCCCCTCGCCCTTAGACTGCATGTTTTGAACTACTTTTGACAAAAGCTGGTATTTACACTAAGTTCACATGCTGAACATTTTCATGCACCTTTGAGACTTTTTTTTAACCAAACTGCTTGTTTGGGTCCATTTTCCATGGAACTTGGCATGAAACAAATTTTAAGGATTGCACATGCTTCCACTCAAAATTGTAAGAAAAATTACCAATATTAACCCAGGCAACACTAAACTTCTTAGTGCAATTTAATACAATAAAATCAGAGCAGATGAGCAGTGGTTGGCAACTGAGGCCCTTGAAATATTTTTGGGCTGCAGTTCCCAGAATCCCTGACCACTAGTTATACTGACCGTGATTGGTGAGAATTGTAAGCATCTGGAAAATCACATATTCCCAACATTGATTTAAAAACTAGGTAAATCTATCAGCCAAAGCTAAACATTCTGTAAAATCAAGTTTGTTTTTTTAATAAAAAGTCTTTGTGCAATGGTGCAGATAAATTTCAAGTGAGGGGCATGCTAGAGGAGGTGCGCCATGGCCTAAAAAAACTTTACCTTAGTCACATCTGGAAATGCAACAACCAATTCATTAGCTTCAGAGGGATTGTATAAAAGGCTGTAACAGAGATTCTGAAATGTGAGCACCAATTTGCCATTCCAACTACAGCAGAAGGAAGGATGGTCCAGCAGGTTTGTTCTGTCAGATCCTTTTTATGAATTATCTTTGTTCAAGCTGGTCTTTCTTAAGAACAATTATGAAATGTTAAAAATTAATGTTGAAGGATAGGCCTATGCTGGCCAAAATACTCCAGGCTGTTTCCAGAGTATTCTGGCCCCAAAGCTGCCCCAAATTCCTCCCATTATTGAGCACTCCAGAGAGATGCTGGGCAGTTGTCTACACATGTGTCCTGCTGTGCTGCTGAGCTCTGGCGCCACTGGCACAAGTTGCTCCCTCTAAGGTCAAAATGAGGCGCCCAACATAGATTATGTGGATGGGTGCCTTGTTGTGACCTCAAAGGGAGTGACCCATGCCAGCAGCACCAGTGCTGGGCAGGTGAACAGGACACTGTAAACAGGTGTCTGATGTCTTTCTGGAAAAAATCCAGAGCAAAAGGTAGATTTTTTAAAATTTAATTTAGGGGAGGGATGCTTTGAATTTGGTGCCGACCTTCCCACATGAAGAAAGTGGCACACTCAAATTGGGCTTTTGGCCCTGCATTATCTGGACAGAGTGACATGAGGATGAAGGGAAACTGATGTAGACATGCCTTCAGTTTGTTTTCCTCTTCCCATCCCTTTTCTGTCATGCTTTTTAGATTGTAACACTGCAGGCAGGGACTTTTTTGTTTTAATCTGTGTAAGTGCTTACTAAATACTGAGAGTTAATGCTGGTAAAATACATATGTTTATGTGTATGATTATTAGTCAGCCACATCAACTGGAGGAGTTTCATAGAGGTAAACCAATTTGTTGGAGCTTTGGAGCCATGTATGGCTAGTGGGTCTTTGGGTACTCCTTGTCCTGGTGCTAGAGCCCACCAGGTGTTTTCCTTTCTCCTCTCTAGGGTGTTTTAAACTTTGTTCAGTACAAATTCAGCCATCTGCCTCCCAAGGAACGGCAGACCATGTTTGAGCTCTCCAAAATGTTTCTTCTGTGCCTAAACTATTGGAAGCTGGAAACACCATCCCAATTTCGCCAACGCTCACAAAATGACGACGTGGCAACTTATAAAGTCAATTATACCAGGTGAGTTGACAGAAGAGAGGCATAGGAAGTAGAAATGTAGAACCAAGTCTCACATCCTATAAAGCCTCATAATATATGATGGGTTCAGGCTTTCTGAAGGACTGTATTGTCCTACATGAGCCTGTCCGGTTCAGCTTTGGAGGTGGTCCTTCTTTTGGTCTCACCAGTTTTCCAAGCATGTCTGGTGGGAACACAGGAGAGGGCCTTCTCAGTGGGTGCTCCCAGTTTTTGAAACCTTCTCCCTAGGGAAATTAGAATGGCTTTTGCCTTGTTATCCTTCCATTGGCAAGTAATCATCATCATCATTATTGTTGTCATTTTGCTCCAACTGGTTTTTAGAAACTGACTTCAGAATTTTTAAGTGTGCTTTTTGGCCGACTTATAATTTTTGTCTTGTAATAGATTTGCTGTAAAAGGTTTTAATGCTGTAGAAAGTTAATTGTGTTAAAATGATTGATTTTTTAAAAAATAATTTAAAAATTAATTAAATTTAAATTAAATCAATAATTTGTGTGTGTTTTTACTTGTGTTTTGTGTATATTTTTATTGGTAATTGTTTTAGTTTTTGGAAGCCATCTTGAGTTCCAATTTTTGGGTGAAAGGCAGGATAAAATGAATTAATAATAATGACAAAAATGATGCCAGGGCAGCATCGATTTTTAGTATTTGAGTTTTGATCTCTTGACATACTGATAAAGATTTAATGTCTCTGTGCTGGCAGAAAGTTAATTTTCCTCTCTCCTGTGTACTTACTTATGATTGAAAGTTCAGTGCTTCTCAGCTTTTGGGACAGAGCAGCCTACCCTTTGGATAGTACAAAGTTCTCAAGGGGGAGGATGATCCTATAGGAAGCAGAGTTGTTTCTCATTTGCAGAGGCCTGACAGGGGTAAAACTGCTGCTCCATGGACAGATGACCTGGCACCTTCCACATGTTTTGGCAGTCCATCATCCTCACCCATTGTCTGCTGGCCAGGGCTTATGGGATTTGCTGTCCAGAAAATCTATGAGGCTCTAGGTTATATATGCTTGTACTATGCTACCTACAAGTTTCCTGGGTTCTGGGTTCATTTTTGTAGTTGCATCATTGTAGTTGCATTCTTCCCCCGTACCTTCCAATCTATTCGTCTTCCTTCAAACTTGCATTTGCTTGGAATTCAGTGCCTTATCAGGATGTACATTGAAACCTGCGACATCTTAGAATTGTAACCACTGGCTCTGTGATGCGTTTCTTTGCTCCCTTCACTTTTGTCCACACCTCCATTCCTTAGGTGGCTGTGCTACTGCCATGTTCCCCAGAGCTGTGACAGCCTCCCTCGGTATGAAACCACCCAAGTCTTTGGGCGAAATCTGCTCAAGTCCACTTTCACAGTCACTCGTCGGCAGCTGCTGGAGAAATTCCGAGTGGAGAAAGACAAGTTGGTGCCAGAGAAACGGACCCTCATCCTCACCCATTTCCCCAAGTAAGATTAGATCCATGAAGCAGTGAGCATATGAGATTCTGTGTGTGCGTGTGTTTTTGTGTGTGCGCGCGACAATGGGCGCCATTTTGGAACACAAAATGGCGTCGCGCAGCAGTAGCAGTAGCAGCTGCAGTGGCAGGATCGGCCACGGACCGGTTGAAAGGTTCAACCCGCAGACCGTAGTTTGGGGACCCCTGTTCTAAGGCATACACAAGGAAAACAGATTTCAAGCATAATGTTTATGAAGTATTTCTTTAGAAATTAGAATGCCAAGGTCCACTAATGGCCTTTACAGACTGTCAGAAATAATGCAGCTTGAGGCAACTTTAACTGTCCTGCCTCAGTGCGAAGGAATCATAGGAACTGTAGTTTATTGTGGCACCAGAGCTCTCTGACAGAGATGGCTCAATGTCCCAGAAAAAAAATACAATTCCCATGATTCCCTAGCACTGAGCCAGGGCAGTTAAAGTGGCCTCAAGCTGCATTATTTCTGGCAGTCTGTAAAGGCCCTAAGTGGGCTTCTGTCCACAAAAGGTTACGCCAAGTACAACTTGTTCTTAAGTTGCTACAATTCTCTTTCTTTTTCTGCGATATACAGATGTGGCTACCCACCCACCCACCTGAAAATGGTCAGAACCATATGCGGATGATGGGCCAGATTTTGGGGGGGGGGGTGTCTATGGCCTAAATACCTTAAAAGCACCAGATCCCATTTGATCTTGGAAGCTAAGAGGCTCAGCCCTTGTTAGTCTTTAGATGGGAGACTGCCAACAAATACCAGGTGCTGTAGGCTGTATTTAGAGGAAGGTACCGGCAAAGCACCTCTGAGTATTCCTTGCCTATGAAAACCCTATGAAAATCATGGGGTCACCATAAGTTCAGGCTGCATGAAGGCACATTCACACAAACTTTTGTGGCCTTAAATGTAAACAGAACCAGGGCTCACAAGGTTGTAACACAAACATTTTTTGATGAGCACAGATGGTGACATTATATGGGAATGATGTCCCAGCTAGATCATATTGCTGTGACCTATCCTGATTGTAATGGAAAATATTTTGGGATGGCTTGGTCTTGAATGGGAAATTAAGACTTTGAAAAGACCTGCTACTCAAATTGATCTATTAAGATAGATCATTGCAGCTGCCAGTGTTTTTGGATTCCAGCTGCTGTCATGGGTCTGGGAACTCAAAAATATGGCACGCACTTGAAAATTTGCCTGTTCATCTCTGGAATTAAGGACTAGGATGCCTCTTGAGTACATGCTCAGCTCGAGAATTTGTTTTCAGCAACAGAACTGAACTGAGTTCTCTCTCATGCATGCACATGCTTTACACATGGGTTTCTTGTCAACATTCCTGTATTAGTTCATTCTTAATTTAAGAAGTGGGCTTGTAGAACTGCCCCCCGTATCTTGCTATGCTGATTCCTTTCTTATCTTCCTTTCTCAGATTTCTCTCAATGCTGGAAGAAGAAATCTATGGGGAGAGCTCCCCAATATGGGAAGCCGACTTCACTATGCCTGCGACAGAAGGCGCGCCCCTTGTCCCCCGTCCAGGTATATGTAACTTTTGGAATCCTATCTGGCATTCATTTGTACTCACTACTCATTCAAATAACTACTGAGGGGATCTTCATTCTATGAAGATGCCTTAGGAAGAATTGTGCAGCTAGTTCAGCTAGCCTAGTAAAGTCTCCTCTAACGTTCAGTGGTTTTCCAAGTCTTGGGTTGAGTCTTTGCCAGCCTGGCTTTCTGAATTTCTTTAACTTGTAGTGCTGATAATTGAATCTGGATTCTTTGCATGCCAAAAGAACATAGGGGAGAGGGAAAGAGTATGATCTGACTGACCTACAGCCCTTTCCTTCATTGCAGAATAGCCAGGGGCAAAGCATAGAGACAGGGTTCACATTTATGGCAACTGACCAGTTCACTGGAGGATGAGACTCAGCAAATGCAGGTTTTTCCTGTGGTTACTGTGCAGCCAGAAGGTTGCGTGTGAGTAACACTTAAAGTTTTTTTTTATGCGGGGGGGGGGGGGGGATATCCAGCTATCATGTCTTAAGGTAGAAGGACAGGAAAAAAATGTATTTGAAAAGATACCTTCAGAGAAGCAAGTCAATCCATTTACATATCCTCAGGCCACAAAGCTTGCTGGGCAACTTAGGAAAAGACTTGGGGCCTTTGCAGACTTCAAGAAATAGTGCAAATTGAGTCCACTTTAACTGTCTTGGCTCAGTGCTAGGGAATCATGGGAATTGTATTTTTTTTCTAAGACATTGAGCCTTCTCTGTCAGACAGCTCTGGTGCCACAATAAACTACAGTTCCTATGATTCCTTAGCACTGAGTCAAGGCAGTTAAAGTGACCTCAATTTGCACTATTTCTGGCAGTCTGCAAAGGCCCATAGTCTTCCAGCCTAATGGTTTTTGTGTGAGCATTAAAATGGGAGAACTTCAAGCATGATGTACTGAGTTTCTTGAGGGAGAGTAGGGTAAAAATGAAAGAAAACAAAACCAAGGTGCAGGCCTGCTGCAAGCTGTGGAAGCATCTCCTGCACCTGAGGTGGAGATTAAATAATTCAGTCTGCATTCTCTGTTTCTGATGCCTCATATTCTAAGAGGGCTGTATATTATCACTGCTATTTTTCTGCACAGCTATCAGCACTGTACCTGCAGCTAGCACTCCACTTTTCAGCAAATCTCTGAGCTGCAGTTCATCTTTGGCATCCATTAACCTTGATGGCACCTCTTTGGATTCTGTGCCAGGTAAGGTCAGCAGGGATGGCTGCAGAATGTTGGAAGGAAGATCAAAACATTGGAAGTGAAGGGCCTAGAAGGAAGCCTTCACTGGGAGACATCTATTTTTACTTTTTAAAAAATAGTCTGTTTGACCTTCCAGATATCATGAAGAGCTCTGTGATACTTCAAAGCTTTCATAAGGGACTGAAAATGTGTGATTGGTCCCTCTAAAAGCAGTCTTCCACAAGCTGAGTCCCTCCAGATATATTTGGCCCTTGGTCATGCTTCCTGGAGATTGATGAGAACTGTACGTCACAACGTTTAGAGTGGCCTAGGCTGGGAAAGATTGGTCTAAAGCAGACCTGCACAACATATAGCCTGGGAGCTGCATGTTGCCTGCCACAGGATTTTGGGCGGGCCACAAGGATGTGGATCCATTTTAGTCAGTGGGACTCAAATTAGTCCCATTGATTTCACAAAGAGCCGTATCTCATTAAACAGTCCTGGCAGGCAAATGAAATAATCTGTTTGGCAAAAATGATCCTTTTACAATACTCTCCCAAGCTTTTACAACCTGAAGAAAACGAGAGTCGTGTGGAGGGAGAAGGGTAAACATATCTTTTTGTTTGCCTGCCGGGTTTGTTTAATAATTCGATAAAGCTCTGGGTTTTGTCTAATTATGATTAAACCCAAATGTGATTCATAATTTCACTGACCTTCAGTTCATAAGTGATGTTTAGCTGTGTCTTGAATAAGAGCCATCTTGAAGTTGTTTCAGTGTTAGATTAGGATTCTAGGAAACAAGTATTCATATCCTCACTGAATCATGAAAACCCACTCTTAGGAGAATGCAAAGGGCAAACATCCTCTGAATAAATCTTGTCAAGAAAACCCTAGGATAGAATCTTGATAAATTGAAATTGATTTGAAGACATGTACCGACTGCAAAATTGTGTCTTAAACTTAGTCTAAACCTCAAAGCTATAACCTGCATGGAAGTCAAATTCAGACTCAGTGGAAATGTATTCTCTATGCCAATAGTATACAGTATAATTTTTGGCAGTCACATGAATCATTTTCAGATCTATATACCTGAGCCTTGAAATATATTCCTCTTTTTTTGTCTGTGTCACCCTCACAGGTGAGAAGAGAAAACTTCCAGAGAGCTTGACTCTTGAGGATGCCAAGCGGATCCGTGTGTTAGGTGACATCCCCATGGAACTCGTCAATGAAGTGATGTTGACAATTACAGATCCAGCAGCCATGTTGGGGCCTGAGGTACATTAAAGCACAATTGGTGGTATGAGTGAAAGGGTCTTCACCATCTTTTAGTTATGACATGACCTCATGGGATACAGCAAAACAATACCAGCCATAGTCACAATGCTTTTGGAGCCCTGACAAGCAGAACAATGATTAATAAAATACTTCTATGTATTTGCATGTGTGCCCCACCTTTCCTTGTTGGGCTAAGATGGGGTGGAGAGACTTTGGTAAAGAAATGGCTTTCTCTTGTACTAAACTAAAGCCTGTTGAGATCTTCTGGTCAGATGCATCAAGATATGTGAGGTTTTGCCCACTTTCAGTTTTGGCCTATTGCTATGGTACTTTGGAAAACTTGTCTGTCCCATTTTTCTGCATATGAGGGATGAGAAGAGAAATTAATAGCAAAGGATTCTGGGATTAATAGCAAAGGATTCAGGTTAACTCTGGAGTGGGCAACTCTGTCCCCTCCAGATGTTTCTGTCCTGCAGCTTGCATCACTTTTAGTCAGAATGGCCAGTAGTGAGAGATGATCGGATTTGCATACCAAAATAAATAAATTATGATGTGGAGCACTTCACATGCCTCACCCCTATGTGTTGGAAAAGCGAATCATCACTCCCATGTACACATTTCAAATCTCTGTGTGTAAATATGTTTGGAACTCCTGTCAATGTTTTTCCTTCACATGCAGACCAGCCTGCTCTCAGCAAATGCAGCCCGGGATGAGACAGCCCGTCTTGAAGAGCGTCGTGGCATAATTGAATTCCATGTCATCGGCAACTCACTCTCTCAGAAATCAAACAAGAAGATTCTCATGTGGCTGGTTGGCTTGCAGAATGTTTTTTCACATCAACTGCCTCGAATGCCCAAGGAGTACATCACCCGCCTGGTTTTTGACCCGTAGGTTGGGGAGTGGTTCTTTCTTGGATGTAAAGGATGTCAGTAGTAATGTTCAGAGCTTGGAAACATTAGGTTTGAGCACTATAACTCTCAGAATCCTCTAGCTGATATGTCAAATCTACTGTACAGTGGATGTACTATAAAATTGTTCAAAGATATAGCCGTGTTAGTCTGTAGAATCAGTATGTAGAGAGATCTTGTAGCACCTTTGAGACTAACCGAAAGAAAGAAATTGGCAGCATGAGCTTTCGTAGACTTCAGTCTGCTTCATCTGAGGCATGCATCTGATTAAGATCTACAGGATCTCTTTACATATAAAATTGTTGTTGATGTTAGGAGTAGTACCTTACACAAAACCCTTTGATTGTGTATTCCTGCTCAACAGGGAGTTGGACTTGATGATCTCTTCCAACTCTATGATTCTATGAATATGAATGAACAAACCTCTTTTACAAAGTAATATTAGACCTATTGCCAAATCAGCATTGTGAACTTGAGCGCCAGGATCTTGCTAAAAACATACAGCTTCTTTTTTCCTCCTAGGTCAGGAGATAGAAAGCTGAAGCCAAATCCATTCCTTTGGGGGTTCCAGTCCTTCCCTGTGACACAATCATTTGGTGCTTTCCCAGCATTTGTATGTCTTCCCCTGATCCCAAGAAAAGTTCAAATGCCATTATAAGACTTAGGGTCAATGCAGACTGGCCTAAAGGGCCGGCCTGGCAGTGGAGTTGGAGCAGGCAACCGCACACCAGCTGCCCTGCCGCTGCCATCATGCCGCATGCCCGACCACATAGCATACACTGTCAGGGCGCCCATTGGCACAGCATGCAGACACGTTGAGTCAAAGGCGCAAAAGAACCACAGTGGCAGCTCTAAGGGCGGCTTTTTGCCGCCCCAAAAAGGAGCGGCATTTGCTTGCTCTTTTTTGGAGCAAGGATTGGGGCCACGGTGTGTGGTTGCTGTGGCCCCAATCCAGCGCTCCCAGGGGCAGCATGGAGCCACCCCTTAGGGGCTGGTCTGCATCGGCATTTAGTTTCTGGCAGCAAGAGCTTAACCTAAAATGTTCTGCTGTTTTTGCCTCCAACCACTACTGGTTCTCCTCACTCCCCCAAGAACATCTCTATGGCTTTTGGGCTGACAAAGACTCTCCTGCCTCACAGAAATTATGTGACATCTTTTGTAACTGTCTTGACCATTTGTGAACATTCTTTGGCATCACAGAACTGAATTAAAGGGTACTGATAGAAGCAGCATGCCATTTTGTGATACCATTCTGCCTAGCACATATTCCATGGGCTCTAATCTAAGCAGACAGGGCCTATCCACAACACAAGCTTATCTGGTTTAACAGTCATTTTATTTTCCCTGTGAATTGTTGTTGTTTTTTTAATTGAAATGGAACAAGGAGTTCATGACCACCACTGCAACAAAACCTTAACGGGGAAGCATTTTAACTGGGAATCTATAAATGTTATGACAGCTATAGACCAGTTCATATCGGTAATATAAATTTAGAAGACATTGCTAATCCTATGTTTAACTTAAGGTGAGAGGGTGGAACAAAGAATATTGTGTTCATGTTTCTTTTTCTCGTTAGCCAGTTCAAGCCTGTGTACTTTTCTTCTATTTCTTGACAGTAAGCACAAGACTTTGGCACTGATCAAGGATGGTCGAGTGATTGGTGGCATTTGCTTTCGGATGTTTCCGACACAGGGGTTCACAGAGATTGTCTTCTGTGCTGTGACATCAAATGAGCAAGTCAAGGTAGGGTTGTTGGGAGATATTTGTTTCTTTATTAGGAGTGAGGTCCACATCAGGACCCATTAGGGTCTAAGTTAACATTTGAAATGTTATTTTTGGAAAAGTTACCAGCCTTGTAAACTCCCCTTTTGGGGAGAAGATAGAATATAAATAAAATATGTAAATAAATAACAGGTGGAATATAATCCCTGCCCCCAACTGTGTAGATTCTAGAAGTACCCATTGTGTGTGGGGGGGGGTTGGGGGGGGATCATGTCCCTGCTAATAATGCAGGTGTTCTGTGTGTAGATGAAAAGGCAAGGTGTGTAGGAAAAGACCAAGGGTTGGTTCCTACATATTGGGGGTTCTGATACAGCAGGAGTATTTGACTCTGCAGATGTTTTTGTATTTCAGATACCATTATCCCTTACCTTTGGTTACACTGGCTAGGGCTAATGAACCTACCGTCCAAAAAATCTGGAGAATGACACATTCCTTGCCTCTACTCTCTATATACTTGGAAATGTTGGTCAGTTGGTTTTAAAAGAGACAATGTCCCTGCATACCTAAACATGCATGTGCACATAAAGGCCAAGGTAGGGAACCTGCAGCCCTTCAGACTTGCTGGAATCCAGTTCCCTTCAGTCATTTCCATCTTGGCCAGAGATGAGGAGAATAATCATTTATAAACCTTTAAGGACTTCATAAGCATACTGCTTGTATATACCCATAAATATGCCTCCAAACATTGGCAACAGAGACCGTCGCTCAGGAGCAGGATTTCAGCTGGTGAAGGCTGAGTGTTGCACTCAATCCACCCCTTCCTTTCAGCCTGGAATTTCCTGGAGGGAGAAAATTGAACTCAGATAATATGTGCCCTCAGATAGAGTAAAGGAGTAAGCTGGACATTATTAAGAAGCAGGGAGTTCCAGCAATAGGGAGTTGCAAGGCAGAAAGCTTGCAAGCAAAGAATGGTGCATGTTCTAAGAAAGAGAGTACAGGCAAACAGAGCTGGAGGGAAAGGTTAGATGAGGGGCAGGGTGCACAAAGAAAGAAGAGATGCAAGATAAGGAGCAAGGTGGTAAAGATGATTGGAAGTAAATGTAAGAGCTTAAGAAACATAAAGGACTAAAGGCGAAAGAGTTGAATGGTAAAAGATTTTTAAAAAAAATTACAGTAATTAATATATGTGAGAGAACACTGAGTGGATAAGAGCTTTAAGATAGAGAAAATTAACAAAAATATAAGAGACCATATCACGAAGAGGAAGAAGACGGGGTTTTCTATAAATGTAGGTGAGTGGAGATAAGAGAAATGAAGATTACACCATGGTTATCACCTTGGGAATAGAAACAGAACAATGGAGTTGCAAGGCAGAAGAAGAGAAGGAGAAGGCAAATATTGGATAGGGATGGGGATGGACTCATGTTTCCTCCAGCAGCAAAACATCTAAGGGTAGCTGGGAGACATTTGGCTTCTAGCTGCTGTTTGGCAGCTGTGCAAGTTTGCCCTTTGTATGTTTTCCTGGAAATATGAAAAGTAGACGAACAGCCAACTCAAGCTGCAATCATATACTTCTTTATTGATAATTATTTACTTTAAAATTAATTTCAGATTGATGTAATTTAATTTACACATGATGATGTAAATTAATTCCAGTTTTCACTGTATGAATACCCAAAAATTGGACTGTACCCAGGGTTTCCCAGAGCTTGGAAAAAGTTACTTTTCAAAAGTAACATGTTCACTTCTTATCCTCATTGGTGGGTGCATTAGCTCCAGAAAAAAATCTTAGCTCCAGAAAAAAATCTTAAGTTATTTTTATGCTGTTGTTTACCATTTATTACGTAAGGGTGTTTCTCAGAGCAGTATGTGACCCTGTTTCTTCCTTTGCTGACTTTAATACAATCCAGAAAACCTGGAAGCTGCTGCTTACAACTTCCTGGAGTGTCTAGAATATCCTATTAAAACAGCAATGGGACACTCCAGGTGTTCCAGGTGGCCTCCCACACTCTGTAGTTGCTGGGGAGAAGGACAATCTCATGCAGCTTTCAGTGGCATGGGGCCCTTTTTTAAAATAGAAAAAGAAAAGAATGCAGCCCTGCCACCTTACCTACATAAAGATTAGCAATACCAATAACAGAACTAACTGTCTTTATAAAGTAACATTTAGTGGTTTGGTTCCATTGCTGTTCGAAAGAAATGTTTTTGGCCCTTCATTCCTCAGGAAAGTAACAACAGTTAAGGTACCGGCTGGAATCCTGTTGGGGACTTGGGTCTTCATAAGAGGACTTACATCTACAGGAATTTGAATTGGGCAGTTCCATAAGATCCATATACAGTAACGGACTGCTGATACGTTATACGTAGGAGAGCCAGCACAGTGACTGTTACGCATTGGGAGTAATTAGCATTGGGACCAACGTGGTTAATCCTATTGTGCATTTGTCCTGTTGTGCATTGATTCCCAAACTTTAGTCCTCCAGGTGTTTTGGAATTCATCTCCCAGAAGCCCAAATCACTGTGGCCAAAAACCAAGAATTCTGGGAGCTAAAGTCCCAAACACCTGGGGGACCAAAGTTTGACAACCATTGAACTAGGGAATGCTGATGTGCAAGGAGACACTCTTGCTGTTGTCCCATTGTGCATCTTTGCAGCTCACTAACAGGCTTTTGTAGCACCTGTGCTCCATAGCTAAGTGTACATTAAGTAGCGAAACATACACTGTGATAGAGGATTCTGGCGATTACATTTATAAATGTCTTGTGTCCAAGCTCTGGATTTCACTAATTCATTTCCCCATTCTCCTCCTTTGGTCTTCTTAAAGGGCTATGGGACACACCTGATGAATCATCTAAAAGAGTACCACATCAAGCACAGCATTCTCTACTTCCTCACCTATGCGGATGAGTATGCCATTGGCTACTTCAAGAAGCAGGTACTAGATATACGCTGGTGAAGATTGTTTAGAACCAGCTTTGTGTTTAGGTGTGCACCATTTTGTGAAGATTCAACATCCTTCTGAGCCATTCACACTCCTAGCTTGACATAT
Organism: Phrynosoma blainvillii; assembly: GCA_026167975.1. Classification (NCBI taxonomy): domain Eukaryota; kingdom Metazoa; phylum Chordata; class Lepidosauria; order Squamata; family Phrynosomatidae; genus Phrynosoma; species Phrynosoma blainvillii. The sequence goes on from JANUYF010000005.1 coordinate 116,672,890, forward strand.
CTCACAGTGTTGCTTTGTTATGAGAGAGTATGTATGTATATATTTTATATTTTTTTATTTACTTTTATGAGTATACTTTTGTGTGGGGAGGTATACACAAGATATACATCCAACTAATAAACTAATGAGTATCAAAAATATAGGTGGACTTGGCTCTCCTCCCAGAGCTTGGAAGTGAATGTTACTTATGGCCACATTCACACATCATACCAAACCATAGTTTACTGTGACATGTCTGAGCAGAAATAAACTGAAATAAGTCTTGGGTTCACATGTCCCTCCCTTCTTCCTTGTGGCTGAGAAGAAAAAGCTTTTTTCTTATCTTTTCCCCACCAGTTGGCTACAAATCCTGACCAACCAATGATGGCTAATATTAACTATGGGTAGTGTCAGAGAAGCTAGTCTGATATCTTGCATTATGAAGCAGACTTGTTTAGACTAAGCACAGTTAAGGTAAAGTGCATTTCTGGATCTAGAAGACATCATAAGCTGTGGTGAAGAAAAGAAGCTTTTGAACTTGAATGTGGGAGAGGAGAGAGCTAGGTGAGAGGAGAGAATGCACACCACTTGAGGCTACTGTTGTGCAAGTTGTTGTGTAAGTTATAGTAAACCAGGAGGGGGGAACTATGGCCTTCCAGATGTTTCTGGACTCATTTTTTGCACAGTATCAACTGTCAATGCTAGAACCCTGCTGTGTGATAGCATCCTTCCCTTCCCTCCTATAACAATTAACACCATCGAATGCAATAAGTAGAATGTTAGGGAGTTAGTTCTGGGCAGAGAGTGGCACTATGTTTCAAGCATGTGTGGCCTGTCCTTATTATTTGCTAAATTGTGATTTGTTCATGCTGGGGGATGAATGAAGCCTTCCTTCTCCATCCTCCAGGGTTTCTCCAAAGACATCAAGGTCCCCAAGACCCGATACCTTGGCTACATTAAGGACTATGAGGGAGCCACCTTGATGGAATGCGAACTGAATCCCCGGATTCCCTACACAGAGCTCTCTCACATTATCAAGAAGCAGAAGGAGGTGAGGCATTTTGTTGGAAGGCATGGAAAGATAGAAATGTGCCTTGCCTTTCAGTAGCTCTTTGGTCAGCCAGATTTGAGGCTTTGTAGCTTACCTGTTAATGAACTGAGAAGCTCACCCATGTTGAGTAACAGTGTTTTTAAAAATAGACACTGTGCATATACAGAATATGGACATCACATACAGAATTCCATCAACTTGAGAAATGTATGTTCAGTTTTGAATTCTCAGTTCTGGTCCCTGGGAATAGAGAGGTTAGTGCAATATCTCTAAATGGGACAATCCATTTTGGCAGCCTTCTCTAGCCTGACATTTTCCAGAAGCCTCATAGTCCAACTCCCCAGAAGAAATAAGAGACATGCCTCAAGATGCTGAAAGGATTGTCCCTTTATTAGTATAAAAGCTTTTTTGGCAGTAAAAAGACCCAACTTGAAGTATGCCTCTTGTTCTTCTGTGGATTCCACTGGATGCTCCACAGTTTTTGCTTCTTATATTACAGTTGTACTTCTGTAGCTTGTTGAGTGTCTTCAGACCTGGGAGTCTCATTTTCTGATACTTTCTCTTGTTTTGGATTGTCTCATATAGTTTTCAAGGTACAAAACATTAAAAAGGAGTTTACTTTGCCTCCTGCACAGTACAAAAAAGTGTTAGCTATGGTCTCACTGTCATTGTCTCTGGGAGATCGTCCGCCATTGTCAAGCCCCCACTACTGCTGTTGCCAGTGACTGTTTGGCACATTTAGTCTGGCTCCTTAAAAGCCTGTCTGCCATAGGAGACCCTACCAGTAGCACTGCTGCCATTAACAGAGCTTCTTCCTTCACAGGAACACCCAATACCACCACCACTGCAGCATGTTAGAGCCATTGGTGGGTAGAATTCTAATCTGAAAGGGTGTTGCCATGGCAGTTAAAGTACAATGATAGTATTATAATAATGTAATGCGAAAGAGCTCCTTGTTTAACAACCTGCGTGTCCAGCTTCTCTCTCAGTTATATCCTTGCTTTTTTCTCTCACCTCCCCCATGGCTTGATGGGTGCTCTGAGGTTTCCTGGCAATCTAAAGCATGTTGTTGCTATTTTCTTTCCATAGATCATAAAGAAGCTGATTGAGAGGAAGCAGGCCCAGATTCGTAAAGTCTACCCTGGCCTCACTTGCTTCAAAGAAGGTGTTCGCCATATCCCCATCGAGAGCATTCCAGGCATACGTGAGTTTAGTAGGACTTGCTACTGGTCAGCCTTTGGGGTGTTTGGCATAGAGATTGTGTAGTACTGTGGCTTCTTGCTCCCCACCTCTTTACTCCTTTTAGGCATCAGGGTTTGCTATAGCTACAGATTCATAGGATGGAGTTGGCTTGGAGCTGTGCCAAGTGAGATTCCCTTTAATATAAGAAGTCCTCTGTAGGATCAGACCAAAGGCCTGCTTGGTCTCTTACTCTGTTCTCGTCAGATCCCCCAGTGATTAGCTCCACATCAGGACGAGCACAGTATCTTGCACCCATTCCACATACATCAACATTGCACATACACCAACACACACACACCAACATACACACACCCCACAACTGAAATACAGAGGCATATAGCCTCTGATACTGGAAGGAAGCAGCAGAGAAGGAAACAGTCCATTCTCCTCTCCATTTTTCAGTCTTCATCTGGGTCTTTCTCTGCCAGCCCCAGCCCCACAAGAAAAAAACAAGACTTGCATAGATGGTGCCAGGAGTAGGAATTCACCTTTCAAAAAGGTTGCGGCCTACTGCCCCCTCCCCCAGCACTATTCAACATCAAACAAGTACTTGATTTCTGACCACTTCTGATTCATTCCCCCACACACACACACACCGGTACCTTTTTTGACACACGTTGCAGCCGATCAAGGGTCCCAAGAGTGAAACATAGGTCCTTATTTTGAAATTATATGTGATACATACTTTGTCTTGCAGGGGAAACAGGATGGAAGCCCCTGGGAAAGGAGAAAGGGTAAGCAGCATAACATCTTGGTTACTTCTCCCCTGTACCTTGCAACCTCTTTTCTCTATTTGTAGCAGGATCTTGACCCTCTTTGCAGAGTTGTCGAGTGCATTACTGATTTAATGTGAGCAGGGGCCTTTGAAAACTCTTTTTAAAAGCTTGGCCAACTGGCTGGCTGTCTGCTGTCTGTCTGTCTACTGAGTCTACCTCAAAGGGCCAACTGTTAGTTAAAATACTCTAAGCCTAGTGCATTTTCAAAGGTTTCACATTTCTTTTAATGTTCCCCTTCTTGCTTTCCACAAAATATCAGCCAGGTTTCATCCTAGGAAATAGTTTCTGGAGCATTTGTGCCTTTCTTAGTAGACTGCACCAGGGATGAAGTGCAGCTCACCTTGGCCAGAATAGGCAATGGTCAAGGAATGTGGAATCTTCAGTTTAACAATGTCTAGAACGTCACATCCTTGAGCTATGGTGTAGAATTGGCAATATTCCATCACACTCCTTAGAAAAATAACAAATTTTAATTGGATGTGTATGGAAATAAAGACTAACATTGTACACAAATAAGTTTTTAAAAAACAGGATGGCAAACCTCTTGTAGTGAGTTGATGGTGTGAATTTTGATTTTTATCTTTCAGAAAGGAGCTCAAAGATCCAGACCAGCTGTATACTACCTTGAAAAATCTCCTTGCACAAATCAAGGTAACTTGATTCATTGATATTTTATCTTTGCCAGCATGGTATAGTGGTTTGAGCTTTGGACCACAGCACTGGAGACCAGGGTTTGGATCACCACTTGGCCTTGGAAACCCACTAGGTGGTCTTGGTCAAGTCAGAACCCTTAAACTACTCTTGGCAAGAAACCCCTGTGATCGGGTAGCTGTAGGGTTACCATAAGTTGGAAGCAATTTGAAGGCACAAAATAATGAAGCAGTGAGATTTCACCAGATGGCAGAGTAGAGGGAAATTCACAGTAGTTTCCAGTAGGACAAAGAAGCTTCAGCCCAACTCATCCCCAGAATGTGCTTGGATTTTTTATTTATTTTATTTTATTTTATTTTATTTTATTTTATTTTATTTGCCAAAATGCATTTTGTGAATAATGTAAACACAGGCTGATTTTGAATAGTTGATTTTTAACCTGCACAAGTTATCCAAGTCCCACTGGACAATGTAGGAATGAATTCAGTTTTAGGCACAAACCATGTATGCACTGATAAGCTTTCCCCAGCTATTAACTGGTTTTTCTATCTGTTCATCTAAAATGATGCTGGGAAACATGTGGCCATCTAGTCAGAAGTGAGAATCATATAAACCTCAAGGGGTTGTTGGACTGTAATTCCCATCAGCCCTACCAGCGAGCATCACCAATGGTGGTGAATGCTGGGTGCTGTAGTCAGCAATTACTCCTAACCCTGTTCTGGACATTGTTGGACTGCAGCTGTCATCACCCTCAGACAGCAGAAGCATTAGAAAGGGAAGATAACAGTTGTAGTTCAACAATATCTGAAAGGTCACACATTCTCCAGCCCTGCTTTATAAATCAGCCTTTTTGGCCACATACAAACATGCACAGATGCCTATTCAGAGCAATAGCACATAATAAATTAGAGAGTTCTGCCCCACACAAAAGTGTATAAAAGATAGAGAGGTATAGTGGTTTGAGTGTTGGACTAGGACTCTGGGAGACTAAGATTTGAATCCTGCTTGGCCATGAAACCCACTGGGTGAAACCCATTGGGCAAGTCACACTGTCTCAACCTCAGAGGAAGGCAAAGAAAAACCCCTCTGAACAAATCTTGCCAAGAAAACCCTGTGATAGCTTTGCCTTAGGTCAGAAATAACTTGAAGGCACACAACAACAATAACTATAGTAACTTTATGAGAAATCAGCTAAGATTCATAATAAGGTGTGTAGAATTTAACTTACAGAGAACTCTTCAGCAAACTGGATATTTTTAAAAAGTGTAAAAAAAAAATAAAGAAGGAATTCTGGTTGGTAACCTACTCCCTGCCAGAAACACACATCCAGTCAGAGGAAGAGTCTGTTCTCCAGATATCACAGTTCCCATGAACCATAGCCAACATGAATGCTGGGAGCTGTTGTTCAGCAACATCTGAAGGGCTGCACTTTGTCCCCCCTTTCTTCATGTGCTAACATGCTGCCTTTCTCCCACCCCTCAGACTCACCCCAGCGCCTGGCCATTCATGGAACCAGTGAAGAAATCTGAGGCTCCCGACTACTATGAGATCATCCGTTTTCCTATTGGTAGGTAGCTAAATTTAGTCCTTACTTGGAGGACTGAACAGCTTTTCTAGATTAAAAAAGAAGTAAAGTGCAAGTCAGTTTTGTTGAATATAAAGATAAGTTCACAACTGGACAGCAGGGAGCAACTACTGTCCCATATTTGGTTGGCTGCCCACTCCCATAAACCTGAGCCAGCAATGAAGGATGGCAAGAGTGGCAGTGTAATATCTGAAGAGTCACATGTTCCCAACCTCTGCTTTAAGGTCATACTTGTGTTAGGGAACTAGTTTTCATTGTGGTAGTCAGCACATCCATTGGTGTCTCACAAGTAACAGACTTTGTGGAGGTTTTCCCATATAGAGAGCGAATTTCTAGCTTTCCTGAGAAAGAACTAGCCTAAAAAGGTAAAGGCAGTGCCGTATTCACACTTCTGGCTACATTCAGACATTCTTAAAGGAACCTTGTAGTTCAGGATGTTTTCCCCCTTGTGCTTCTCAGTCTTTCACCCTGTCCCCCTGGCTATTTCTCACATAAGCCTTTACCCATTCCTGTGGATGATGAGCACTAGACATTCCTGATCTGTAGTCCTCCAGGTACATTGGACTACAATGCCGATGTGCTGGCTGGGGTGATAGAAGTTTATTTGTTTTATTGCAGTTATAGTCTTCTTTCTCCCAAAACTGAATCCAAGCCACATTATAACAATTTTTAAAAGATCCACCTAAAACATTCATTTACAAAAATTAAAAAAGGAATTAAACATCAACATTATTAAAATAGCTAAAACACTAAAAACACAACATACGTAAGACACAGTTTCAATAAAAGATTGAAATACACACACAAACACACAGAGCACACCACTTCATACACTGCAACTCCATAGTTAAAATTCAGAAGCCTGCCTAAATAAAAACATTTTCACCTACCAGCAAAAAGACAGAAGGGAGGAACTTGTACTCCAACTCATGCAGAAAGTATTAAGCTGGAGAAATACACATTGACAAGTTCGTAATGAAGCACAAAGTCAGATGTGTGTTTCACTTTTTGCAGCACTCTGTCCAAGTGACTTGTGTCTTTCCTCTGCCCCTTCCTCCATCTTCCTTCTCCTGCAGACCTCAAGACAATGACGGAGCGGCTCAAGAACCGCTACTACGTCACCAAGAAGCTCTTCATTGCTGACCTGCAACGCATCATCACCAACTGCCGTGAATACAATCCACCTGAGAGTGATTACTGCAAATGTGCCAATACCTTGGAGAAATTCTTCTACTTCAAGCTCAAGGAAGGGGGACTCATTGACAAGTAGAATGTAGAGGCCAACAATGACTTGAGTAGGATTTTTTTCACTTCCATCTCTTCCAGCTGGATATCCTCCTTGCTGCCTTTTGCCGCATCTCACGCACAAACCAGGTGCACTTTGCTGGCTATCGGAGGCCTCCTCTTAGGTGATGGAGGCAAGGGCAAGAAGATGTGGAGAGTTTTGCCTGTGCTTCACATTTCTCTTCCCTTAACAGACTGGGATCTGCAATCAGCGCTCTTGGTTTCTGAGCCTTATCACTCCGTCCGTTGTGTCTTCCTTTCCAGATGAAAGTAACAGTGAATTCTGTAGGACACTGCTGTTCTCTTTCTTTCCAGAAAAGATTCTGAATTAATAAGAATCGGAGATCCTGTGAGGAACCTACAACAACTTGAGGGATTTGCTGATAAGGGAATGTACAATAGCTTCTCTGCTTCCCCTTGCCCCCCCCCCCCCCCCCCCCCCCCGGTTATCTTCTATTTTTGTGTGGGTCTTCTGTGTAGGTCCATGCTCCCTAGCCTCTGGAGAGTTTTGCTTACTTGCACTCCATCATTGCTTAAGCATTCTGCCATTTCTTGACATGTGAATGTAGAAAAGGGGAGCAGTAAGAAAGGCTCAGGAAGGTGGCAACATACAGATTTAAGCAACGGGGAGTTGTACCTCATTCTCTTTCCCATCAAGAGCCTTTGAGGAGACTTTCTCTGCAGTTTTGCCATTCCTTTTTTGGCCAGATTATGACTCTACTAGCCCATCACTTGAATGCTGTTTCCATTGTTTAGAGAAAAGGAATTGTTGCCTAAACTGTATCTGGCTACAAAAGGCTGACAGACAAGCCAAGAAAGGAAAGGAAAAAAAGTTCCCTTCTCCTTATTTTGTGCTACTCATGGGGCCTTCCCTGTTTCCAGTCACTGATTTATGCTGTCACAAAATCCACCCAAAGCCCACTGCCAGATTGTAACTTCACTTTTTCCTGGAACAGAGCTGTGGAATCTTTGGCTGTCAAGGTGCTTTGGACTCCAGTTCTCACAGTTCCTTACCACTAGCCATCCTGGCTGAGACTGGCATGAGTTACAAGCCAAAACATCCAGAAGCAGTGCTAGTAAATTGAAAATTCCCCATCCCATTTCAGATCATCGTGGTCAAATTTCTTCCTCTTTCTCCTTCCCCGCATACTCCTTTGCTGTCCTTTTCTCTCCTCCCTTACAGCTTCCTTTTTCAGCAGTTCCTGATTACTTTTTCACCAGTACTTATTTGGAATTTCACTCTTTCTTTTGACAAGTGTAGCTTGGTCTGATGGTCTCTGTCCCTGGACTTTGCTCCATGTCTGCCAAAACTAGTCAGGACTCTTTTACAACTGGTGTTGCCTCTGACTGAAAATGGCATTGATAATGGTCGTTCTTTGACTGGATCTTTTCATTCCTGACATGCACTTTGTTGCACATAGTGTCTATTTTATTGGTTATTTCTCATGTCTTGTTTCGGGTCATTTCATGCCTTGTACATGCGGGAGATAGTTTAGGGAATTTTTTTCCTGTATAGGGCAGCCACTTTCACTGCTTACCAGGTCATTTAAAATTCCTTAATGAACCTTATTGAATTTTAAGTTGCTATGTTGTTATACACAAGCACCACAGTCACTTTTCCTGAAATTCCTGTCTTGTTGGGGATGGTTAATATATGTGCCATGACATGGTGCAACAAGAGCCAGAAGCACCAGTTAGTTGTTTTTATGTTGAAAAACCAACAGAGCCATTCAGCAACTGGAGAGAAGGGGTGAGGAAAGGTGGTTGGTAAGTCAAGAAAGCAAGTGGCATGTATTCAGTTGCCAATCACTTTGTTCCCTGCATAGAAGTGGGATCTGTCTTGGTGGAATTTGTTGGAGTTTAACTTGATGCTCTAGAATTGATAATCGGTTCAGAGGTGCCTCTGTCTCATTGACATCATGTTAGGAATTCAACATAAAAGCATAATGCATTGCTTCCTAGCCATCTGTCAGCATCCCATCAATGCAAGCGTTTTGCCTCAATTGCAAAATGTTAGGAAATTGCTATGGGAACTGGTTCAAACATTTCCTTTTACCTCATTCTTCCAACTTTGTGCACACATACACTTTCCCCTTGCTCTAATTACAGGAGGGTTATTTGCCCTCTATGCCCCATGGAACCTTCCAGTAGGGGAATAGAGAGAGGGAGGGAAAGATTTGAATGAGGATCCACCTGCCTTCTCTAAAGTGGTTGTTGCCTTCTGTCCACCTGTACAGTTACAGAGCCTGAATCTGCCCTTCTGGGCCTTTCAATAATGTTGCCATTCCATTTTTTTAAAATACATAAAAGAAAAAATGAAATAAAAGAGTATGTCTGAAACAGAAAAATGCTGCTTTCTTTTAGACCCACTGTTGTCAATCTTGTGAAATGATCATTACATTTTGGCTTAGTAAATAGCTCTAACTTGGGCAACAGAGTTGGTTAATTGCTCAGATGGTTTACAAGTCATTTTTCTACCTCCAGTTTATTCATTTGTTGTGTGTCCTATATTGTATAACTGATGTTATACAAGCCCTATGAGGAAGACTTAGGGAGCTGGGGATGTTTAGCCTGGAGAAGAGAAGGTTGAGAGGTGATATGATAGCCGTGTTTAAATATTTGAAGGGATGTCATATTGAGGAGGGAACGAGCTTGTTTTCTGCTGCTCCAGAGACTAGGACCCGAAACAATGGATGCAAGCTCCAGGAAAAGAGATTCCACCTCAACATTAGGAGGAACTTCCTGACAGTAAGGGCGGTTCGAGAGTGGAACACACTCCCTCGGAGAGTAGTGGAGTCTCCTTCCTTGGAGGTCTTTAAGCAGAGGCTGGATGGCCATCTGTTGGGGATGCTTTAATTGGGAGTTCCTGCATGGCGGGGGGGTTGGACTGGATGGCCCTTGTGGTCTCTTCCAACTCTGATTCTATGTGCAGAACATAGTCTTTAGAACTATGCATACTGCTGCCTATATAGACCAGGGGCTGTTGTATTCCAATTATTGGATTCCAACTCCCATCAGTCTTTACTGTCATGGGCAGTAGTCATCAGCAGAGGATTGTGCTGAAAGGCATTAATAATTGCGAGGTGTAATTTCTCTAGAAAAGGCTACAGTCGAGGAACAAGCTAAAGGTCCCCTTGGCTACTGCTACACAGTCATCCAGCAACAGCTGGTTTCAGGAGTATCTTGAAGCTCTGAATCAGCTGTTTGTGGAGAAATGCAACCATTTACAAAACAGTGGGTTGTATGTTGGTTCCTAGATCAACAGAAAACTGTCAGTTTGGATTCAGTGGGGAGCTTTACAGAGTAATGTAATGATGAATCAGCAGGGAATAGTCTGATTCCTATCCCAGCCCTGAATGATTCCCAATTGGCAAAGGAGTCAGACAAGGCTGCATCCTATCACTCTACCTATTCAAGCTATATGCAGAACATATTGTAAGGAAAGCAGGCTTGGATACTGAAGAAGGAGGAGTGAAAATAGGAGGAAGAAATATCAACAATCTGAGATATGCTGACAACAACATAATACAGAAAACCTCACATACCTGGAACAACTGCTAAGGAAGATCAAAGAAGTGCAAAGGCAGGCTTACTGCTGAACTTAAAGAAAACAAGAATAATGACCACAGAGAACTTACATTCAAACTAGACAATGAGGAAACAGAAATAGTAAAAGAGTTCTCATATCTGGGATCAAACATTGATTAGAACGGGAATTGCAGCCAGGAAATCAGAATAAGATCAAGAATGGGGAGGGCGGCTATGAAAGAACTAGAAAAGATCCTAAAATGCAAAGACATATAATTCAGCACAAAAGTCAGAATCATACAAGCCATCATATTCCCTGTTACCATGTATGGATGTGAGAGTTGGACAGTCAAGAAAGAAGATAGGAGGAAAATCAATGCATTTGAGAGAATGTGGGGCTGGAGAAGAGTGCTGAGGATCCCATGGACAGCCAAAATGACAAACAAATGGGTCCTGGAACAGATCAAGCCTGAGATATCTCTAGAAGCCAAGATGACAAGACTTAGGCTGTCGTACTTTGGACACATCATGAGAAGGCATAAATCGCTGGAAAAGACAATAATGTTAGGAAAGGTGGAAGGAAGTAGAAAGAGAGGAAGGCCACATGCCAGATGGATGGACTTTATTAAAGAGACCACGAATATGAGTTTTCAGGAGCTGGGCAGAGCAGTAGAGGACAGGGGGGCCTGGAGATGTCTCTTCCATAGAGTCTCCATGGGTCAAGACCGACGCGAAGGCAGTTAACAACAACAACAAAAATCAGTTGCTCATACTAGCCCTCCGTCCATCATATGTTTTTCAGGGGAACTGAGGACATCTTGATTTCTTTCCCACTTCCGCAATGGTCAGCTGCTTGCGACTGTATTCTAAGGTACTATTTGCTCACAGATCTCATGGTGAAAAACATGCTGTGATAAGGACTCAGGTTGTAATACCCAAAACAAGGGAAACAACAAAGCTGTAGGCTCCGGGGGAAGGCAACTCTGAACTTTGGTCTCTGCAGTCTACATCTCTAATGTTTAATATCCAAGATCTGTTTTCCATGACTTAAGTAACAGGTACTAAGATTCAAAGTTATAGCCGTGTTAGGGGGGTTGCAGACTGCCAGAAATAGTGCAAATTGAGTCCATTTTAAGAGTTAGGGTTAGTGCTAGGGAATCATGGGAATTGTTTTTTTTCCTGAGATATTGAGCCTTCTCTGTCAGAGAGCTCTGCTGCCACAATAAACTACAGTTCCCATGAGTCCCTAACCCTAACCCTAAAAGTGGACTCAATTTGCACTATTTCTGGCAGTCTGCAACCCCCCTAAGTCTGTAAAATCAGTATGTGAAGAGGTCTTACAGCACCCTTGAGACTAACTGAAAGAAATTAGCAGCATGAGCTTTTGTAGACCTAAGTCTACCTTCAGACAACATTCAGGGGCAGCCATACAGCAAATCCAGTAACATCCAAAATCCACCAAACGGTGATACCTTTATTGGGCCAACCAAAATGCACAATATACACGTTGCAAGCTTTCAAAGCTCCACTGGCTTCTTCATCAAGCCTGCAAGAAATGCCCCTCCATACCGTCTGAACTAAGAACAAAAACAGCAAAATGCAGGCCTATCATCACTAACATCTTCAATTTTCCCCCCTCCTGTATGGTTTTTAACACCTTGCATTCATGAAGAAGCCACTGGTGCTTCAAAAGCTTGCAACATTTATATTGTGCATTTTGCAGCACCTTGTCCTCCTTTTATTTGGTAACGCCTCCCATTTCCCTTCAGAGTGTCCTCCATCTTGCAGCGCCTTGCCCTCCTCTTAGCTTTTTTTTGGCAGCGTCCTCCATGTTCCTTGAGAGAGTCCTCCATCTTGTATTGCCTTGTCCTCTTAGCTTTTATTTGGCAGTGTCCTCCATTTTGCTTGAGCGTGTCCTCCATCTTGCATTGCCTCTTAGCCTTTATTTGGCAGCGTCCTCCATGTTCCTTGAGAGCATCCTCCATCTTGCATTGCCTTGTCCTCTTAGCTTTTATTTGGCAGCGTCCTCCATCTTCCTTGAAAGTGTCCTCCATCCTGCATTGCCTTGTCCTCCTCTTAGCTTTTACTTGGCAGCGTCCTCCATTTTCCCTGAGAGCGTCCTCCATCTTACATCGCCTAGTCTTTTTTTTGGCCGCGTCCTCCATTTTCCTTGAGAGCGTCTTCCATCTTGCATTGCCTTGTCATCCTTTTATAGCCTTTATTTGGTGGCGTCCTCCATCCTGCATTGCCTAGTCTTCCCTTTAACCTTTATTTGGCAGCGTCCCCCATTTTCCTTGAGAGCGTCCTCCATCTTGCATCGCCTCGTCCTCCTTTTAGCCCTCCGTTCTCCCTGAGAGCGTCCTCCATCCCAAGCTTTGGGCCACCCTTTTTCCCGCGGCCAACGCAAGACTCGCGCGTTTGTCCGAAGGAGGGCCCCGCTAAACTCCGGAGGGCGGACTCGGGCTGCCCTTCCTCAGGGGGCGTGGCCTGGATCCCGATTGGCTCATCGGGGAGAACCTCGGCCTCGGATTGGCTAAAGCGCGCGGGAGAGGACGTCCCTTTAGAACGTTGCCTGGGCTCGGGCTCCTCGGAGGAGCACTTACGATGGCGCTGCCGGGGCTCTTGCTGCTTTCGGTGGCGCTGGCCTCCGCTTCGGAGCCTCTCTCCCGCTTGCGTCCGGCGGCGGAGGACGCGCGGCAGGCGGGCGCGGTGCGGGAGCTGCTGGAGCGGCTGCTGGGCCCGCGGGCTGCCTCCGCCTTCTCGGTGTCGGTCAACCGCTCCTTGGCCGGGCCCGGCGGGCTGGACACTTACCGGCTGAGCTCCGGAGGAAGAGGAGGAGCAGGAGGGCCCGCGAGGGTGGTCGTCGCCGGCTCCAGCGGAGTGGCCGCCGCCTCGGGGGTCTACCGCTACCTGAAGGACTTCTGCGGCTGCCACGTTTCCTGGTCCGGGACGCAGCTCCGGCTGCCGGGGAGTCTGCCTCCGGTCCCCGCAGAGATCGTCGTCACCAGCCCCAACAGGTGAGCCTCGGGCGGAGAGAGAAGGAGGCTGCGTCCGCACGGCAGAAATAACCCAGTTTGACCCCGCTTTAACTGCCCTGGCTCCCTGCTGTGGAATCCTGGGAAGTGTGGTTCTCTGAGACATTGAGTCTTCTCTGTCAGAGAGCTTTGGGGCCCCCGTTGAACTACAGCAACAACAACGATAATAATAATAGAAAATAATCATTATTTTATTTATTTATATCCCGCCCTTCTCCCAGGACAGGGACTCAAGGCGGCTTACAATATTTAAAAACAAACAAACAATACAATTAAAAACATACAAAATAGTACATTAAAACAGAATTAAACTAGGGCCTGAACAGACTGCCAGAAATAATCCAGCTTGAGACCATTTTAACTGCCTTGGCTCAGTGCTAGGGAATCCTGGGAAATGTAGTTTATTGTGGCACCAGAGCTCTCTGACAGAGAAGGCTCAATGCCTCAGGAAAAAACTACAGTTCCCATGATTCCCTAGGACTGAGCCAGGACAATTAAAGTGGCCTCAAGCTGCACTATTTCTGGCAGTCTGCAAAGGCCCATAGATCCAAAACACACTGCAGAAACAATCCAGTTTGAGACCGCTTTGACTGCCCTGGCTCAATGCTAGGGAGTTGTGGGATTTGCAGAGAACTTTGGTACCACAATAAACTACAGTTCCTAGGATTCCCTAGTACTGAACCAGGGCAGTTAAAGCAGTTTTAAAGTGGATTGTTTCTGCAGGTTGTTTTGGATCCAAATATCTTCCAAGTGGCTTTGAGCCCCAGAATATATTGTATTTTGGAAATACAATATATATGCCTCCAGAATGGAGAGCCATGGTTAATTTCATCTGCAGGGGTCATTGCAGTTCTTTTTAGAAACCTACTTTACAGGGCCTTGAGGAATCAGATATTACTATGCATGCTTTCATTTAGTGTTGGGTGTCTATTTTGTCCTATCTTCAAAATTCAGGTTAAAATATTTTGCTGTAAAGATAGAATCACTCTATAAGAAAACCAATATTTTAAGAAAGGAGCCACAAATAAAAAGCTCTCCTATTCCAAAACACACATGCAGAAATAACCCAGTTTGAGACCACTTTAACTGCCCTGGCTCAATGCTAGGGAATTCTGGGAACTGTAGTTTTGTGAGACCTCAAGCCTCCGCTGTCAGAGAGCTCTGGTGCCACAATAAACTACAATTCCCAGGATTCCCTAGCATTGAGCCAGGGCAGTTAAAGCGGTCTTAAATTGGATTATTTCTGCTTTTGAACCTAAATGTCAAAAAGGATCTGGCAGGTTGCCTGCAGAAAATACTTGGTGCTGATGAAAAATAAAAATAAATATCATGCAAATTCAGGTTGTAGCAGGGATGATTCTGATGTTTAGCTGGACATATTTTGTGGAAAATAAAAGGTGCAATAGGACAGGGTTTTGTGCAGATGGCAGTATGAGATTGAAGCAGGAACAAGGCTATTTCCTAAATAGGTGAGAAAAAAGTAAGCAAGAAGGTAAGGTAAAAGGTAAGAAGTAAGTGAAAAAGACTCCAGTTTTCTTTCTGTCTTTCTTTGTTGTTGTTGTGGCTCTTTCAAGTTGCTTCCAACTTACCGGACCCTAAGGTGAATCTATCATGGGCCAGATTTGTTCAGAATAGGTTTGCCTTTGCCTTCCTGAAAGGCTAAGAGGGTGTGATTTGCACAAGATCACTCAGTGGGTTTCCATAGCCAAGCAGGGATTTGAACCCTGGTCTCTGAAGTCCTAGTCTAGCACTACACTCAAAGCACTACACCAGGGGTAGGCAACCTTTTTGAGCCTGTCCCTCAGACAATTGGGGGGGGCCGAAGCACCAAAAATAAATAAATAAATAAAGATAAATAAAAATATATATTTTTTAAAAAAATAAAAAAAATATGTATGCACACTCTCTCGGCCCCAGAAAAGCCATGGCAAAACTGTTAGGATATGAATGAGATATATAGTCAAAAGTGAAATGTAAAGATGTGTGTGTGTCTGTAATTTTCCACTTGAGAACAGTTTCTGGACAAGACACAAACAATATTTAGAGAAACAGGGTGAATCAACGCCAGGTGGTAACAGAGACATCAACAATGTACTTTCCCAGTGATAGAACTAATGGAACCAGACTTTGTTATGGATAACAAAGAGATATCAAATACATAAACATCGTTAGGCTTGGGAAAGTTACTCACGTGGTGGATGATGGACAACAAGAGGCTGGGTTAACATACATCATACTGTCATTATCCAATTAACATAAAGTTAACACCTAGAAGGTGGAGTATGGGATGGGCTTAGAAAATCCTTTGTCTAAGAATTGTTTATTGTTCAAGATGTGAGCGTGTGTGGATGCAGTGGTTTTAACTGCAACAAGTTGGATCCTAATGTTTTTTGGATTGTTAAAGATGTAATCTTGTATGGCTGAACTAGACAAGTTCTTCACAATGGATTTTACCTAGTTATCTTATTTTTACTTTTTATATGCATTAATAAAGCTATGCTTTTGGACTTTACAATGTGTCTTCTTGACTGAGGAAGACAGGATTGCCTGGAGAAGAGAAGCTGAGCCAGTTGATGGCAAATCTACACAGTGGCTGTGGATCACAGCAGCCAGCTTGTCCTACAGACTCTGCTGGGTGCCAAATGACATCACTACAACACTCATCATCCACACACCAACCTCCACACACCAACCTCCACACACCAACCCCTATGGAGATTTTGCCAAGAAAACCCCAAGAACAAGTAATAACAACAATAATCAATATCATCATGGCAGCGGAGGGCGGCAGGACCGGCCTGGGGCCGGTCCAAAGGCCTCGGGGCCGCATCCGGCCCCCGAGGCCTTAGGTTGCCTACCCCTGCACTACACCATGCTGGCTATCTCTGTCTTTATTAATTATTGGGAACAACTGCCTGACTGCTCCAAATATGATCGGGGAGGATTGTGGATCCTGCTGTGTTCTCATCTGGAACCCACATTCCTTTTGCACTTTGGCCCCAGAGTTCACTGGGACCTAGAAAATCCTGCTTTTCATCACCAGATTTTGTAGACTTTCACCATTACAGCTCTGGTGATCAAACCTCAGGGACAGGGTCAGTACATCTTCAGTCAAAGTCTTGGTGTGGCTTTCTTTGTCTCTTTTTGTAATGCTCTGGAATGGATGATCATGTAAAATAACACATGGCTCTTGATCAGGGTGGCCGGATGTCCTCCTTTTCCAGGACATGCCCTACATTTCAGTCTTCTGTCCAGGAGGAATTTCAAGATGTCCTCGATTTTGAGCATGACTAAGAAGCACAAATTTACATTTCTGTGAGTGTTTTTAGCTTGTATGTTGTAATGTCCTCCATTTTTCTTGAATGCTCTACATTTTATTGTGCCTTGTCCTCCTTTGTAATTAGGACATCCGGTCACCCTGCTCTTGATAGATTGGGGAGAAGCATCTCTTTGGTACCAGCCTTTTGGCCCCTTATTCTAAGGAAGCTTAGAATTAACCCTGCAATGTAGGTAGAGACTGTGTGTTTGAATGCTCTTGCCCTCACTTTTCATAGAAAGTGCTCTCTTCCTGCAAATCCTGGCTTAAAATCCTCCCCAGTAAACTCTTGGCTTAACCCCTTAGTCCTCATCCCTAATGAAAGTGAAGTTGAAATGCATTCTTGCACTGTGCTCATCCCTTGTTGCCCCACGTTTCCTTCACCACATCCCAATTTTCTTTCCTATAACCTGCCCTAATCTACATTTTTAATACTATTCATATTATTAAAGGAATAATCGAGACAGTGAACTTCCTTTTTTACTTGATTATGCTGTTTTGCAGAGTGATGCTTACAAATAGTTAAAATCCACTTTTGTGGTAGGCCAACATATATTGTAAAAATCCACTTTAGTTGTAGGCCAACATATATTGCAAATTACAAAAAAAACACGTCCAAAATTAGGTTTATAAATTAGGCTGTTGAAATCAGGAAGGCTGGGGTGGCAGGTAGGGAGGAGCAGGAGTAGGTTTACATCTAGCTCTGGTATAGAAAACAAGTTCCTGGGCTGAGCATTTGTTCAGAGGCATCTTGTCCTGAAATCTTAGGTCTGGCTTCTTGAGCCATTGTTTTGCACTGCCAAGTGTTACTGGGAAGGGAAGAGGATAAGGGGAAGGATTTATCCTGCCGATGAAGAAAGGATGGTGATTAGTGTCTCTGCACATGTGCTCCGTCCACACTGACTTGTGCAAGCTGTGCTTGACATCTGGACAAGATCCTGCCCTGATGTGCAAGATGGCAGTAGCAGGAGGAACCTTGCAAATGAGTCGTATTTCATTGAACCAGGAACGGGTGGTCGAGGTGCTAGTTGTTGTTGTTGTGTGCCTTCAAGTCCTTTCTGATCCTAAGCTGGATCTATCAGAAGGTTTTCTTCGCAAGATTTGTTCAGGGGAGGTTTGCCATTGCATTCCACTAAGGTTGAGAGTATGTGACTTGCCCAAGATCACCCAATGGGTTTCATGGTTGAGCGGGGAACTGAACCCTGATCTCCAGAGTTGCAGTCCAACACTCAAACTACTATGCCACACTGGCTTTTCTTAGGACGTTATCACACGGGGCCAAATCCACACAAAATCCCGACCGAAACCAAATTAGTGGCCCGTGTTTTCACACGATGTCGCACAGAAACTGGACAGAAAGTGGATCGAAACTGGAATTATCTGAGATCTTTTGAAATCCGGTTCTTTGGAGAAATAGCAATTATGTAATTAACGTAATTACGTATTTACCATTGTGTGATAACCAAATGCGCATTGGGGAGCATTTCCCCCGTCATTTCCCATGGTTCCCGCGAGCATTCCTCTATCTGCGCATGTGCAAGAGGCTCATTTCTACTACATTTACGGGCTTTTTTCACTTGTGTGTGGACGTTCAATGCACTTACTGTAAATTCGCAATTAAGGTAATGACGTTTGCGGAAACAAGGTTTATTTCCTGTTTATTTTCGGGATGCCCCATTTCCACTTTATTTTTGCTTTCTGGGCCACGTGTGATAACGTCCATAGAGGTGTTAGAGCAATGATGAAAAGGCAGTAGTAGTAGTAGTAGTAGTGATAGTAAATGGTTCGAGCGTGTTGTGTAAACAGAGTTGTTGTGGTTACCACAAGAGACGGAGATTAGCTGCCTCAGCTCGCAGGCCAAGGCTTCAAGCGGAAGCTATTCTAAAATTCCCTGGCCCTCTTATGGGACAGTCGGCTTTCCAAGGCCCAATGGATGACACCATCCCTGACCTCTTCCCTTTCATGTGGCAGAAATGCTCAAGTCACGCAAGACTCCCTTCACCCTGCCAACCTCTGCGTTCTTGCCAGGACCTTTGTCTGCCTACAAGCCAAGGGACAGCTCCTCTAACGAGGTTAGCTAATTGAGCTGATCTTTGAAAGAGAGAGAGTGACGTGACATCCTACACGCAAGGAGTTCATTTGCACAAATGGGACTGTGTCTATGTGTGTGTGTGTGTGTGTGTTATCTTGCCAGTGACTGCTGAACCTGCAAGAGTGGAGTAAAAAGGAAGGAGGAACACCAGCCCATACACAGACGCAAACACAAAAGTGTGCTTGGCAACTCCCCATAGACTATAGTGGACCTTTGGTATCTGGTGAGGTTTGGTTCTAGGGGGGGGGGGGAACCTGTGGATAACAAAATCTGTGGATGCTCAACTCCCATTAAATACAATGGCATAGTAAAATGGTGTCCCTTATTAAAATGGCAAAATGAAGGTTTGCTTTTTGGAATGTATGTGGTTTTAAAAACATTTTCATACCATGGATACTTGAATCCATGGATATGGAGGGCTGACTGCATTTTATATATTAGTTACATTTATATCCCACTTTTCATTCAAAGAGTTCAAGGCAGCTTACATTACTCTCCTGTATTTTTTATCTGCACAACAACGCTGTGGGTAGGTCAGTCTTGACAGAGGGATGACTGGGCCAAGGTCAGCAGCTAAGTAACAATTATGCCGAGAGGCTCCTTGACACCGCACATTTATAGCACAGTGATTCCATGGTTACATCCTCTGGAATTCTGGGATTTGCAGTTTAGGTAGGAGTACAGTGAGTTATAGCCATCTGTAGGTTTGCCATCTGCAAATCTGAGCATCCACAGATGGCAAGCCCTGTTGTTCTCAATGGAGGTGCATGCATGTGTCCACACTGCCATTGGAGACAATGGGACTTGAGGGCCTGTGGGGTTTTTTTATCCGTGTGTGTGTGTGTGTCCCCAGAATAGATCCTCCGCTGATATGAAGAGCCAACTGTATTTAGAATTCCCAGCCAGAAAGCTCTAGTGCAGGGGTAGGCAACCTTTCCCCTTTAAGGGCCGAGGGACTTCAGCTCCCAGAATCCCAGGAGCTATTGGCCAACATAGGACTATTGGCCAACATGGTTGAGGCTTCTGGGAGCTGAAGTCCCTCGGCCCTTAAAGGGGAAAGGTTGCCTACCCCTGCTAATCGTTGCCCTTCCCTTAGTAATCTTTTGTGGTTAGAATTTTTTAAAAAATCTTCTAAGTACTGTATAGAACAGGGATAGGCAACCTTTTCCCCTTTAAGGGCCGAGAGACTTCAGCTCCCAGAAGCCTTAGCCATGTTGGCCAATAGTCCCATGTTGGCCAATAGCTCCTGGGATTCTGGGAGCTGAAGTCCCTCGGCCCTTAAAGAGGAAAGGTTGCCTACCCCTGGTATAGAACATATGAATGGAAAAGCTGGACAGCACCCTTCCTCTGCATTTTAGTTTCATTAATCATTTTTTAAAACTGTAAATCTGCTACTAACTGCACACAAAACATATGTTGTGCTTTCTTTCGTAAGCATCTTTGCAAACCGTATTTACAATTTTTCCTATGTACATACTAAGACAATTTCTAGCCAAGGCCTTGAAAAGTTTTCTAAACAGCTGAAAGCATGTGAGTATCATGCCATGGTGTTTCATCAGAAACTGGAAGGATCTTTCCAGCTGAGTAGAAAATTCAGAGAGAGCCAGAGTGGTTTGAGTGCTGGAATATAGCCTGAGAGAACATGGTTTGAATTTCCACTTGGCCATGGGAACCCCCTGAATGATCAAGAGCAAGTCATACTCTTTCAGCTTCAGAGGAAGGAAAGGGCAATCCCCTTCCGAACAAATCTTGTCAAGAATGCCTCCCTCTGTGATAGACTCACCTAAGCAAAACATTACTTGAAAGAACTCAACAACATGAAAACAATTAACATTAAAAGAAAGAGCCACTAAACCACACACAGAAGAGAAGATAGATCTTCTATGTGTGGTTGAGTGGCTCTTTTAATGTTAATTGTCTTCATGTTGTTGATTTTCTTCAAGTTCCTTCGCTCAGCTCCTGCTCTAGGGACAAAAGTTGTTAACTAGAGACAAATGGCCCTTTCACAATATCCAGTGATAGCACTATGATTCCACTTTAATTGCCATGGTGATATCTTGTGGAATCCTGGGAATTGCAGTTTAGAGAGGGGCATTTAAAAACAACTCTGGAAACCAGGGTTTGATTCCCAGCTCAGCCATGAAACCCACTGGTTGCCCTTGGGCAAGTCTCATGGTCTAAGAAACAGGGGTAGGCAACCTTTCCCCTTTAAGGGCCGAGGGACTTCAGCTCCCAGAATCCCAGGAGCTATTGGCCAATATGGGACTATTGGCCAACATGACTGAGGCTTCTGGGAGCTGAAGTCCCTCGGCCCTTAAAGGGGAAAGGTTGCCTACCCCTGGAAGGCAATGGCAAACCTCCTCTGAACAAATCTTAGCAAGAAAACTCCATGATCGGTTTATCTTAGGGTCCATAAGTCAGAAATGACTTGGAAGACACACAACAATTTAGCATTCTTAGCCAAAGACCTTGAGTGCCTCGCTAATAGAAATGTTATATATTATACTAAGAAATATAAGTGCTGTGTATAAAACAATGTTATTTTGCTTCTGCTGGTCATTCTAGCTTCTGCTCTTCCCCAGCATTGGCGATTGGCAATGCTTCTTAGAACATAAGAAGAACCACTTTAGATAAAATCAAAGGCCTATCCTGTTGAACATCCTCTTTGCACAGTGGCCAGTCAGTTGCCTAGATGGAACTTGCCAACAGGACAGGAGTGAAATTGTACTAGCAGCTGATATATACAGAGGTATATTGTTTACTGCCATAAAGTCAACTTTGACTTATGGCGACTCTATGAATAACAGACCTTCAAGTCACTCTGTCATCAACCACCTTGTTCAGATCTTGCAGACATGCCATCCATGATTGAATCTATCCATCTGGAATGCTATCTTCCTCTTTTCTTACTGCCTTCTACCTTACCAAGCATTATTGTTTTTTCTAGTGAGTGATGCTTTCTCATGAAATGACCAAAGTACGAAAGTCTCAGTTTAGTTATCTTGGCTTCTAGGGAGAGTTCAAGTTTTATTTGCTCTAGGACCATTTATTTCTCCTTTTAGCAGTCCATAGTATCTGCAGAACTCTGCTTCAGGACTGCATATCAAATTAGTTGATTTTCTTCCTATCAGTTTCTTTCCACCATCCAGCTTTCCCAAGTATATGTAGAAATTGGAAATATGATAGCGTGGACAATCCAGTATTCAGTTATTATCTTGATGCTTCAAGATCTTGTCTAGTTCCTTCATAGCTGCCCTTTCAAGTCTTAGTTTTAATTTCTTGACTGCAGTCTCCATTTTGATTAATTATTGAGTCAAGGTATGGAAAATCTTAAACTATTTCAGTGTCTTTTGTCTGCTTCAAAATTATGTATTATGTAAATCATCTGTGTAAATCAAATTTGTGTTTTCCTCCACAAATTTATCCAATCCCCCTTTTAAAGCTATCCATGTTAGCCATAATTACACCTTGTGGTGGTGGATTCCACAGTTTAACTGTGCAAAGCTGCATTATAACATGATGCATGTGTTTTAATTACAATTACTGTAGTATTTATTACCTAGACATGTCAAGAAATACCCTTGTCAGATGCCTGATTGACCTAACTGTCTAATGAACCATTTTTAAGCCACTCTGATAGCCTTTTGGCTGAAGAGCGGGGTATAAATACATCACCATCATCATCATCATCATCATAGCAATCCCAAATATTGTATACCCAGCTCCTGATATTTTATCCAGAATTGTTCACACAGTTGAATTAATCTGAAATGTGGGGGGAGGGTCACTTGCTTTTGCCCTTCTTCCAGTTTTATTCTCTTTTTTCGACCTTTGTATTACATAAATATTAGTCTTCTACCACCTTCTATATCCCTAGAAACTTTGGAAATAACCATTCTACAAACTGGTCTGTGATGGAGAGTAATTATCAAGACCTGCAAATCTGTTAGGGAAAAGGGGAGGAAAACTGAAATCAGTAATGTTAGAGTACTTTTTCTGGGACCAACTGCGGTGTTTCCAGCATATCCTCCAAGGCTGTTTATTAGACTGGATATTAAGGAGGATGAATCGTAGAATCATAGAGTTGGAAGAGACCACAAGGGCCACCCAATCCAACCCCCTGCCATGCAGGAACTCAAAATCAAACCATCCCTGACAGATGGCCATCCAGCCTCTGCTTAAAGACCTCCAAGGAAGGAAACTCCACCAATCTCTGAGGGAGTGTGTTCCACTGTCGAACAGCTCTCACTGTCAGGAAGTTCCTCCTAATGTTGAGGTGGAATCTCTTTTCCTGGAGCTTGCATCCATTATTCCTATTCTCTGGAGCAGCAGAAAACAAGCTAGCACCCTCCTCAATATGACGTACCTTGAAATATTTAAAGAGGGCTATCATATCCCTACGTAACTGTCTCTTCTCCAGGCTAAACATCCCCAGCTCCCTAAGTCATTCTTCATAGGGCATGGTTTCCAGACCACCATATTAGTCACCCTCCCCCGGATCTAGATACTGATCTAGATACTATACTTTTATTAATGCCGCCTAAAATTGCATTGGCCTTTTTATCTGCGGCATCACACTGTTGACCAGGGACAGGCAACCTTTTTGAGACCTGGTCCAGTCTCCCGTAGCCCAGGGCTCGGCTGGGCCAAGGTGGGGGGGGGGAGGGGAATGGCGGCGCGTGCACCCTCTGCTGCGACCGCGGCCTTTGTTGCTGGGGGGCCAGGGAGGGGGGAAATGGTGCGGGGGCCAGTTGTACCGGGGTTGGGGGTGTGCGTGCGTGCGCGCGTCCACCCGCCCGCCCACCCCTCACAGCCGCCATGGGGCCGTTCCAAGCCCCCCCCCCACCCTGATCCTTTGGCGAATTCGCCTCAGGATCAAGCGAAGGCACCTTGGAGGACCATTGCCAAGGTGCCTCTCCTTGATCCTGGGGTAAATTCACCCGAGGATCAAGAGGAGGAACCTTGGAAAGGTCCCCCCAACGCCCCCCCGGCCTGATCCTTTGGCGAATTCGCCTCAGGATCAAGCGAAGGCACCTTGGAGGACTGTTGCCAAGGTGCCTCTCCTTGATCCTGGGGTAAATTCACCCGAGGATCAAGAGGAGGAACCTTGGAAAGGTCCCCCCAAGGCCCCCCCGCCCTGATCCTTTGGCGAATTCGCCTCAGGATCAAGCGAAGGCACCTTGGAGGACCGTTGCCAAGGTGCCCCTCCTTGATCCTGGGGTAAATTCACCCGAGGATCAAGAGGAGGAACCTTGGAAAGGTCCCCCCAAGGCCCCCCCGCCTTGATCCTTTGGTGAATTCGCCTCAGGATCAAGCGAAGGCACCTTGGAGGACCGTTGCCAAGGTGCCTCTCCTTGATCCTGGGGTAAATTCACCCGAGGATCAAGAGGAGGAACCTTGGAAAGGTCCTTCCAGGGAGGAGGCCCGTCCCCGCCGAGGGAATCCTCCCCAGGGGGAACCTCGGTGGTGATGGGCTTCCAGGGAGGAGGCCCGTCCCTGCCGAGGGAATCCTCCCCGAGAGGAACCTCGGTGGCGACAGGCTTCCAGGAGGCCCGTCGCCACCGAGGGTCCCCCCGAGGAGGCTTCCCTCGGTAGCGAAGGGCCTCCTGGAAGCCCGTCGCCACCGAGGGTCCCCCCAGGGAAGATTCTCTCGGCGGGGACGGGCCTCCTCCCGGGCACCGCGTGCGCTCCCGGTGCCGCGGCCGCCATTTTGGAGACCAAAATGGCGGTCACTGCACGCGCGGCCGGGCAGCAGCCGAACCGAACGGCGGCAGTGGCAGGGGTCCGCCTGGGCCCATAAGTCTGGCGACCTGGGCCGGAACCGGCCCGTGGGCCGTAGGTTGCCGACCCCTGCTGTTGACTCATGTTCAACTTGTGGTCTACTAGGACTCGTAGGGCCTTTGCAGACTGCTAGAAATAGTGCAAATTGAATCCACTTTAACTGCCCTGGCTCAGTGCTAGGGAATCATGGGAATTGTATTTTTTTCTGAGACATTGAGCCTTCTCTATCAAATAGCTCTGGTTCCACAATAAACTATAGTTCCCATGATTCCTTAACACTGAGTCAGGGCAGTTAAAGTGGACTCAATTTGCACTATTTCTGGCAGTCTGCAAAGGCCCCTAGATCCCTTTCACATGTAGTCTCATTAAGCCAGGTGTCTTCCATCTTACATTTATGCATTTCATATTTTGTCCTAAGTGCAGTACCTTACATTTCTCTGTGTTGAAATTCATTTTGTTAGCTTTGGCCCAGCTTTCTAATCTATTAAAGTCGTTTTGAATTTTCATCCTGTCTTCTAAGATATTAGCTATTCCTCTTAATTTGGTGTCATCTGCAAATTTGAGAAGCCTGTCCCCTATTCCTTCATCCAAATTATTGATGAAGATGTTGAATAGCACTGGGCCCAGGACAGAACCCTATGGCACCCCACTGGTCACTTCTCTCCAGGATGAAGAGGAGCCATTGCTGAACACCTTTGGGTTCGGTCAGTCAACCAGTTACTAATCCACCTAACAATTGTATTGTCTAGCCCACATTTTACTATCTTGTTTGCAAGAATATCATGGGGACCTTGTCAGAAGCCTTACTGAAATCAAGATACTGTATTTTCCAGTGTATAAGATGACTTATTAACACTGGAAAAGGGTCTCAAAAGTTGGGGGTCATCTTATACGCCTGGTAGAGGAGGAGGAGGAGGGGAGAAAGAGAAGAGTAGGATGCAGCCTGAATCTGCACTGCAGAAATAATGCAGTTTGACACCGCTTTAACTGCCATGGCTCCATCCTATGGACTCCTATGTAGTACCAGAGCTCTCTGACAGAAAAGGCTAAATATCTCACAAAACTGCAAATCCCAGAATTCCATAGCCTTGAGCCAGGGCAGTTAAAGCGGTGTCAAACTGCTTTAATAAATTTCTGCAATGCAGACGCAGCCAAAGTTGATGTATTGCTTGGGCATGTCTTTAACAAATAATTCTGCACAATGAGAGAGAAAGAGAGCGAGAGAGAGTGTGTGTGTGTACACCCTTGAAGATTTATCTAAAGAAGAACGAAGTTCCATACTTGGAGGTTATATGTCTATGTTGTGTGCCTTCAAATTGTTCCTGACTTACGGTGATCATGGGGTTTTCTTGGCAAGATTCGCTCAGAGGAGGTTTGCCATTGCCTTCCCCTGAGGCTGAGAGTGTGTGACTTGTCCAAGGTCACCCAGTGGGTTTCATGGCAGAGTGGGGAATCAAACCCAGGTCTCCAGAGTGGTAGTCCAACACTCAAACCACTACACCATGCTGGCTCCTATTCCCATGTACTACCTATGAAACAGCTGCAGATTTTTTTGTTGTTCTTGTGTGTCTTCAAGTCCTTTCCGACTTATGACAACCCTAAGGCAACCTTATCATGGGGTTTTCTTGGCATGTTTCTTCAAATGGGGTTACCATTACCATCCCCTGAGGCTGAGAGTGTGTGACATGCCCAGGGTCACTTACTTGGCTGCAAATTGTACATACTCCAGAATGCATCACCTAGTATATTGGCAGTCCATCTCCCCAACACTTTCTCGTTTCCCCCCAACCATGTCATAGTTGAGAGATGGAAATAAATTTTAAAGCAGCATTTAAATATGGACTATATTTTAAATAGTACAGCCCAAAACACACTGCAGAAATAAATGCTAGGGAACATGGGAACTGTAGTTTGTTGTGTTTATAAGTGGCAATTTTCCTGTTAAGTACCTGCATGTCATAAGCATTTGAATTAGCATTACCATATTGAAATAAAATCTGATTTTTTAAAAAATTTATTTGGTGTGCGTTGGAAGAGGGGTCATCTTATACGGAGAGTATATCCCAAACTCTATATTTTAACTGGAAAAGTTGCGGGTCGTCTTATACGGCCAGTCATCTTATACGCCAGAAAATATGGTATGCTATGTCTACTGCAGTACCTTCATCTAACAAGCTGGTAATTTTATCAAAAAAAAGAGATCAGATTTTCTGGCATGACTTGTTTTTGAGAAACTCATGTTGACTTGTAGTGATTAAGGCATTCCCTTCTAAATGTTCACAGACTCTCTGTTTAATGAACTGTTCTAGAATCTTTCCCAGTATTGATGCCAGACTAACTGGGAGTCTAATACAAATGGAAATGGTGTTAGAAAGAGAACATGAGCATGATGACAGATATCCCAAGCTGCAGCTTGCAACAGTCTTAAAAGTAGTGAGGAACTTGAGGATCTCTAGATGCAGGTGGACTCCAGCCCTTGACAACCTGGACAGTGAACAAAGATCATAGAGTTTGCAGTACAATACCATCTGGAAGGCCACAGCTTCTCCAGCTCTGGCTTTATGATGGACTGGAAGAGAGATCAGACAAACTGAATTAGGTTAGGCCAGCCTGCCTGGAAAGGATGGGGGCTGTAATTCTGCACAGTTGCACAGCACCAAATTGGGAAAGGCTAGGTTGTACTGTCTTAGAAGGAAAAAATATTGGGTAGCTTCTTTGAAAAAAAATATTGTTCCCACGTTCTTTGGTAGACAGGTGGAATACTCTCTAAAAGTCTTAACATTAGAAGGAAACTAAAGATTGTCTTCTTCACCCTTCTCTTTGTCCAACAGGCTTCCTCATCTGCCTTAATAATTTTAGGGCAAAGCTTTGAAAAGATCCTGGTTTTGAAACTACAACATCCAGCTTTCATGGCTTTGCTAGTTAGTGATTCTGGGAGACATTGTCCAAAAATTAAAATTTTCCAAACTCTTCACTAGAATCAGTGCGCTATAGTGGATAGACTATGGGAGTAGGTCTTGGGGGAGCCAAATTCTACTTCCTCCCGAGCAAAATGCCTCACTGGGAGACATTCAGCTAGTCTCTCTCCCCTTTATTTATTTTTATTTATCTCAAGGATTTATATCCCACCTTTCTCCAACAATGGGATTCAATGTGATTCCCCTTCCCCCCTCTCTGTCTCTCTCTCACACACAGCCTGACCTATCTCACAAGGTTATTGTCAGAATAAAATAGAGACAAGGAGAACCATGTGTGCTGTCTTGTGTTCACTGAAGAAAAAGCAGAGTAAAAGTATAACCAATAACAGCAGTTATATCTGCAGTGAGTTTCAAATAGAGAATGAATTGGTATTTTGGAGGAAGAGTGTACAGGCAGGCAATGGCTCTAGAATGTCTTCACTGAGTGAGCCAGGGCTCCTAACTGCTGAAGGTGGCAACAGGAAAGTATTTTATATTTTTATTAATCTTTCCCCCAAGGTTCCGCTTCTATCAGAATGTCTGCACCCAGAGTTATTCATATGTGTGGTGGAACTGGGACCGCTGGGAACGGGAGATTGACTGGATGGCACTCCATGGCATCAACATGGCATTGGCATTCACTGGGCAGGAAGCCATCTGGCAGCGGGTAGAGTACCCAGTACCTTATTTACTCTGTTATGATCATGGCTACTTACACCATTGTTTTAAGGCAAATGTTTTCTCCAAAGCAGCTCCTGGAAATTAAGCTTCAGTCCCTCCTTTCTCTCTTTCCAGGTATATTTGTCTCTGGGTCTGAATCAGTCAGAAATTGATGAGTATTTCACTGGCCCTGCTTTCCTGGCTTGGAACCGGATGGGAAACCTGCACACTTGGGCAGGGCCGCTGCCCCTCTCGTGGCATCTGAAACAACTCTACCTGCAGGTACCCTGAACCTGGTAATGGTCCCTTAGGCCAGTACTCTGGCAGTTGGTTTACCCCATGTCTTCCCAATCCTTTTTTAGTTTTTTATCTTGTATCTTCTTTCAGTATATTGGTGCATTAGGGTTCTCCCATGGCATTTTACTGTCTGAGGCAAAGACCAAGTTGACATTCTCTCCATTCCATGTGCAGAAGCCAATTGGATTGGCACTAAAACTTTCCTTCAATGCTAGTAATAGGACAGGGTCCTCTTCAACACCAAAGCATCTCAGGCCAATTTAGAGAATGGAGGAAAGGTTGACAGACATAGGGCCTTTACAGACTGCCAGAAATAGTGCAGCTTGAGGCCACTTTAACTGTCCTGGCTCAGTGCTAGGGAATCATGGAAATTGAATTTTTTCTGGGACATTGAGCCTTCTCTGTCAGAGAGCTCTGGTGCTACAAGAAACTACAGTTCCCATGATTCGTTAGCACTGAGCTAGGACAGTTAACGTGGCCTCAAGCTGCATTATTTCTGGCAGTCTCTAAAGGCCCATACTTAGCTTTGTCCCCTGAGCAGCTGCCCAATAAAGCAGTTGCCTCACTCTGCCTAGTGGCAGGTGTGGCTCAGATCAGTCTGGGTGGAAAACTTCATGATGGTCTCAGTCCACTTGGAGGTGGCAAACACTGGTGCAAATGTTAGTAAAGGGCCCCAGTTAAAACAGGTCAGCTCTGTTTGCTTGATCACACATCTGTCTTGTTCATTTACAAAGGAATAGATATTTAAAACCTGTTATATCTGGGCTCCTAACTCCTCCAAGAGAGGGATTGGGGTAGAGGCTCACATTGATGTAGTAGAGAGAGAGCATGAGCAGGAACAATGACAGAACCAAGTTAACAACATAGACTTCGCAAGAGATTTTTTTAATTACTTTAAATGGATGTCTGTTCTTTACTTTCAGGGTAAATTAGAATGTAACATTTTTATTTTTAGTTTATTTATTGCAGGGGTAGGCAACCTATCCCCTTTAAGGGCCGAGGGACTTCAGCTCCCAGAATCCCAGGAGCTATTGGCCAGCATGGGACTATTGGCCAACATGGCTGAAGCTTCTGGGAGCTGAAGTCCCTCGGCCCTTAAAGAGGAAAGGTTGCCTACCCCTGATTTATTGCATTCACATCTTGCCTTTCCTCCTAGGAAGTTATGGTTCTCTGCCCCATTTTTATCCTCACAACAGCCCTGTGAGATGGGTCAGCCTGAAAACATCATGACCAAGTGGGAAATAATGTCCAGGTCACACCGGTTGTAATCCAACTTTCTAACCGCTACACCACACAAGCTCTTCAATTGTCCTACGATCAGCTCTCCCCTTTTCCTACCAATACAGTCATCCCTTCCGATTCACAGGAGATTTATTCTAGATCCCCCGCAAACCAGAAAAATCACAAATATTGGGAGCCCATTGTTTTCAGCGGCCACATGCTCCTGCATACACCATGGGCACACACGCCATTTTATCCCTCCACATTTGCCAGTCCGCGAAGGACCAAGACCGCAGACTCCAAGTCCGCAAATGGGAAGGGACGAGTGTAGTCCACAATGAGCTTACCACCATCATAAATGATACCTTGTGCATCAAATGGCCATTTAATGTTCCTTTATATTCCATTCCTTTTCTATGAGGATGGCATATATGGACATGGATTACTCCTGTTTTGCTCTCATAATGATCTTGTAAGGTTGGTTAGGCTCAGATTATGACTTGGGCAATTGGGGTTGTGGACTCAAATATTAGAGCCAGCATGATGTAGCGGTTTGAACTTTGGACTAAGACTGGAGACCGGGGCTTGAAACCCAGTTCAGCTATGGAAACCCCAGGAAGCCTTGGGAAAGTGACACTCTGTCTCAGAAGAAGGCAAAGGCAAACCACCACCACTGTCACCCCAAACAAATCTTGCCAAGAAAACTCCATGATACATTTCCCTTTGGGTCACCATAAGTTGGAAACAGCTTGAAGGCACATAACGACACAAATATCCCTAAAGCCAAATCCAGCATGCTAGCCACCAGCATGTGGGGACTCACGGTGAGAACCTGTACTTAAAATTTGTTGCTATATGCTGTCGAGTCACCTTCAGTTTTCAGGGACTGTGAATGGGACACCTTAAGAAAATCCTGTTACTAACAGACAGGTTTTGCAAATTTACAGTTTTAGCTCCTTTTATTTAATCAATCCATCTACGCGTATAATGCAATCTTCCTCTTTTCCTCATCTTCTCTGATGATTCGTGTCATCTCATAGGTCAAAAATATTACTGCCTCATTTTAATCATTTTGGCTTCCAAACCCATTTATTTGTTCTTTTGACAGACCATGGTATCTGTAAAATTCTCCTCCAGTACCAAATCATTTGAAATTATTTGATTCCCCCCCCCCCTTTCTTCATGGTCCAGCTTTCACATCCATACAAAGAAATCAGGAATACTGTGACATGGATCATCTGACTTTGATGTTCAACCTTATATCTTTACACTTGAGGATCTCATTCCATAATAGCTGCCCTCTTCTTCTGATTTCTTGGTTAGAGTCTCCATTGTGGAGACTGTATTTGGAGACTCCATTTTTCCTCATAAGTCACTAGAATTTTAAAAGATTGTACAATGGAAATATTTAATCAAATACATGTACTAGTCAGTCCAAAAGCTGTCCAAACAACCCCCAACAGCTTAATTTTGAATAAAGAGGGAGGAATGCCAGAAACCAAAGCCTGCTTTCATGTTTCGTCTGTGGAATCCACAACACCCTCCCTAAAACATGGGCCCTTCCTGGAGTTAACTGATCAGAAAACAAAACAGATTTTTCTACAAGGCTCATTATCCTGCTCCATCCTGCTCTCTTTGTCTTCCCAGTACAGGATCCTGGAGAGAATGCGAACCCTGGGAATGTTGACAGTACTGCCAGCCTTCTCTGGACACATCCCCCGTGGTATTTTAAGGTAAAAGGTGTCCTTGCTTTAGGTGAGGATAAAAAAAGTTGGGAGTAGAAAGACAAAACATTACATAGCTATATAACACTTATAATGACCATCCATAACAATCAGAATGGGAATATATTTGTTTTAGCATAGCCTACATGTTACTCTTACCAGCATCAGCATGTCTGGGTTGTTTATCAAGTAAGTAAAGCATTATCAGCTTGGAGAATACATTGCAGACTGCAAAGCAGTCTGATTGCTATCACCTCTTGGCTTCTTTTATTCTCTTCCCAACCTCCGCCAAGCCTATCAGCTGTCCTATCTGATCCAGTCAAAACAAAGTGCTGACAGTGCTTCATTGTGTCATCCAATCGTAACAGATATCTTAGATATAATGTCACTTCAGGTCCAGTTGGAGTCTTTGGCTGTCTGCCATCCTGATTGTATCAGCCAGTGCACCTGCTAGGAGGTTTATTAGCAGTCAAATTGCTTATATCTTAATGTTTATAGAAATGCAGGCATTCTCATATTTTTACTAACATTTGAGTAGGCATTCTGCCCAGCATTAAGCTGTCTCTTTGTTCCATGTAACACATACACACATACTCTAATACAGTGGTCCCCAACCCCCGGTCCGCGGCCCGGTACTGGGCCGCAGAACAAATGGTACCAGGCCGCTTTGCTACTGCGTCTTCTATGCAACGGCAGGTGACGTCCCTGACGCTGTTCAGAGGAGCCAGCAGGGCCCCCCAGTGGGCCACAGAAAAAATATCAAACGTTGACCGGTCCACGGCAATAAAAAGGTTGGGAACCACTGCTCTAATACACATAGCTTTCTGTGTTATATTTTATATGCTGTATGTTATACTCTGTACTGTATACTTCCAGGCATCAAAGTTGGCAACAAAATCAGCCTAGCCTATAATACTACATTACAGATGAAGTATCTTGCGAATTTGGGGGAGTGGGTTTTGGAGGTAGGAGGAGCTGAGCAGGATTGTACATCTATGAAAGCAAGTATTGGAAACAAAGTGAAATCCCAAGTAGGAATGCAGGACCAAGTATTATAATTTTTAGACTATAAAGGGTACTCCCTCCACTTACTACTAAGAGGTATTGTAGCCAGACTTCATTAACCTTGGGAAGGGATGGTTGGTTTGCAGGCAGGTAAGTAGGCATGATCCTCAGTATCTTCCTCTTAAAATCTACCCAGTGTAGAAGAGTGATCAGAGAGGAAACACAGCTGGAATGGAGTTGTGGAGAGGGAGAGGTTAACCATAGAAGTGATTCTGGCACAGCCCCATCTCCCTCATCTCTTCCCCTATTCTGCCATGTAGGTTGTCTAAGCCCTGTGCCATAAACTGTTCATGGCAGCACTTTGAAGACCATA
This sequence comes from Phrynosoma blainvillii, assembly GCA_026167975.1. Lineage (NCBI taxonomy): Eukaryota > Metazoa > Chordata > Lepidosauria > Squamata > Phrynosomatidae > Phrynosoma > Phrynosoma blainvillii. The sequence goes on from JANUYF010000005.1 coordinate 116,705,447, forward strand.
AATGTGAATTATCAGTGAATGCAGCAGTGCTTTTCTGGATTTCTTTTTTCCCCATGTTGTAGAGTTTTCCCACGGGTCAATGTCACGCGGCTGGGGAGTTGGAGTCACTTTGACTGCACCTTCTCCTGTGCCTACCTCTTATCACCTGAAGATCCCATGTTCCAGGTCATTGGGACCCTCTTTTTAAAGGAACTGATCAAGGAGTTTGGCACAGATCATGTGTATAGTGCTGACACTTTCAACGAGATGCGTCCACTCTCCTCGGACCCTGACTACCTCTCCAAGGTCAGCGCAGCTGTCTTCCGCTCCATGACAGGAGGTAGGACTCAACAAGTCCTCTTGTCTCATCATTGCCCTTCTGTCTTTTCTCCTCCAGTATCTCTAATCTATAAACCTTTAGCTCACATTGGCACCTGTCTGTGGGCTCATCTAGGCTGCTGAAAAGCTTCAGGAGTTGTACCTGTAGCGGTCAGGGTTTGCAAAAATATCTGAATTATGTTCCTCCTGTCCCGGTTTATTTCCTGTTTTTTTTTTTTTTTTTCCAGAATTTCCAGAATTAAGACAGTGATTTTGAAACCCAGGACAGGAAGTGGGTTTTAAAACAAAATCCCAGGGAATCATATCAGCTTCCTACATCAGGATTCCTACTTCTGGGGCTAGAGTGTTGAACTGGGTTTGACATTTTGAACTTCTGGGTTGTAATCTGCATTGAGTCATTAAATTCACTGGATGATTTCTTTCTCCCTTTATAACCTGCCTTACAGGGTTGTTGTGAGTATTTATTGGGGATAAAAAGTGCTGTGTACACCACCTTGAGCTCATTGGAAGATTGGTGGGATCTTCTGATAAATTACCCAAAAAACTAATTACTACTAGACTCACATCCCTTAGCAGAGCACATACTCATCCAAGAGTTGCCCAAGTTCACCAAATTATTTAGTTGATAGGATATTTGAACTGAGATCTCTTCAGGCAAAGTCCATTTCCTACCCATTCACATTAATCTCTTGGATTATGTTTAAATGGTAGACTAGACCACATGTAGGTTTTCATTGTAGGAATTTTTTCTGTTGACCGATATATTAAAACTGAAGGATGTCTTTAGAGAAAAAAAGGGTCATGATAAAGACTATACGTTTTATTCAAACAGGCATAAATCTCACTCTAGACTTGATATGTTCTGGTTATCTGGTCATCTATTACCCCAGGTGATAAATTTCAAAATCCTACCAAGGTTATGGTCCGATCATAATCCAATAACAATGGATTTAAAATTTGGTCATTTTGTACAAAATTGGAAATTAGACATGAGTGCAATAAAAAACAATTCAATTCAAGAAGAGGTAAAAAAACACCTAGTATATTATTTCCAAGAAAACTTAAATAAAGAAACTCCTTTGCACATCGTCTGGGATGCTCACAAGGCAGTAATTAGAGGGGTTATAATTCAAAAAACGATAGAATGGAAAAGGGAAAGGAGAAAGCAAGAAGAAGGGCTAAATAAGGAGTTAAAAGAATTAGAAAGTAAGTTAAAAGAGGAACCAGACTCGCGGGAAATTAGAGAAAAAATTAAATTTACACAGAAGCAAATTTCTACTCTTAATATGGATCAGATAGAAAGAAAAATAAAATTTGTGAAGCAAAAATATTACGAACATGGAAATAAGCCAGGAAGATTATTGGCGTACCTAGTAAGGAAAGAAAAAGCTAAAAGAGCAATTACAAGAATAAAAAAAGGGACAGAAATTAAAACAACTCAATCACAGATTATTGTAGGACAAATACTTTGTTGTTGTGTGCCTTCAAGTTATTTCCAACTTATGGCAACCCTAAGGCAAACCCCTATCATGAGGCTATCTTGGCAAGATTTGTTCAGAGGGGGTTTGCTTCAGTTCTCTGAGGCTGAGAGTGTGTGACCTGCCCAGTGGGCTTCCATGGCTGAGCGTGGAGTCAAACCTTGGTCTTCAGCATCATAGTCTGATACTCAAACCACTAAACCACACTGGCTGTCTCAACAAGTACGAAGGGAGCTGTATTTTCAGGCAATCAGTCCTGGAGCTACATTCCCCAGGCTTCCTTCCAGTAGAAAACCAATAATATATATATGCATATATTAAATATTGACTGTGAATGAAAAGACTAAAAGATCTGAGAAGTTTTATATATCTGCAAATAGAAGTAAGTGATGTCATTTTGATCCTGTTGTTTTCTCTTATAACAATCAGCTACATATCTCCCTACAGCTGATCCCAGTGCCTTGTGGCTGATGCAAGGCTGGCTTTTCCAACACCAGCCTGACTTCTGGCAGCCAGCCCAAGTCCAAGCGCTCCTGCAGGGCGTGCCTCTTGGCAGGATGGTGGTGCTGGACCTCTTTGCTGAATCGAAGCCTGTCTATTCCTGGACTGAGTCCTTCTATGGGCAGCCCTTCATCTGGTGCATGCTTCACAACTTTGGCGGGAACCATGGCCTCTTTGGCACTGTGGAGAGCATCAACCAGGGTCCCTTCAGGGCCAGAGGTTTCCTCAACTCCACCATGGTGGGCATTGGCCTGACCCCTGAAGGCATTGAACAGAACGATGTGATGTATGAGCTGATGACGGACCTGGGTTGGTGTAAGGAGCCAGTGACCCTTCAGCGGTGGGTGGCCGCATATGCCATGCAGCGCTATGGCGCCACAAATGCACAGGCAACAGAGGCCTGGCAAAGGCTGCTGCAGAGTGTCTACAGTTGCTCGGGTATTTGTGTCAACCACAACCACAGCCCATTGGTACACCGTCCTTCTTTGAGGATGAACACAGAGCTATGGTACAACCAGAGTGAAGTCTATGAAGCTTGGCGGCTGTTGCTGAGTTCAGCTAAAGAGCTTGGCACCAGCAGCACCTTTGTCTACGACTTGGTGGATGTGACACGCCAGGCCATGCAGCAGCTGGTGAGTGACTATTACCAGGACATCAAACAGGCTTTCCAGAGCCACACACTATCCCGCCTCTTGACAGCTGGTGGCGTGTTAGTCTATGACCTCCTCCCAGAATTAGACAATCTCCTGTCCAGTGACCAACGCTTTTTGCTAGGCCGCTGGCTGGAGGCTGCCCGTGCAATGGCCACCAGTGACAGAGAGGCAGAGCTGTATGACTTCAACGCACGTAACCAGCTGACTCTCTGGGGGCCCAATGGCAACATCTTGGATTATGCCAATAAGCAGTTTGGAGGCCTGGTGCTGGATTATTATGGGGTGCGCTGGAGCCTCTTTGTATCCACCTTGGTGGAATGCCTCAACACTGGGACACCATTTCATCAAAGCCAGTTCAACCAAGCTGTGTTCCAGGTGGAGAGGGGATTTATCTACAATGGGAAACGGTACCCAGTCAAGGCTGCTGGTAACACACTGGAGATAGTCACAAAGATATTTCGCAAGTATTACCCTTCTGCCAGGAAGCGTAGCCATTGAAGATCCATGTGACAGTTCCTGTGGAGATAAACTCTTATTAGCTCTTTGGACCATTGATCTCACCACTGGACTGGTCTTGTCTTGGTGCTGTAATCCAAGCCTGATGCTGCCCAGCTTGTCACAGCACTTTCATGAATGCCTATTTAAGTGTCCCCCATTGCACTGGGGGGTGGGACAAGAGGACGGGATGCTAATTGTTAAAAAGACTTTGAGAGTAAAAGTTAACTGAAAATGTAGCTCTTCATCCTGGAAGCTTTGCATCCCAGCTCCAGTGATTATGATTGGTGATCATACTCAGGAACTCAGCACACACTCTTAAGACTCAATGGTCTTCATTATTCAAATGCTCCAGAGCTGGCTCAAATTGAGCTCAGAAATGTATGGGGAGGAGGTGGGATCTGCTGCTTTAGAGTTGGAAAGTTACGGGTGTTTATAGTGCCTTCTTATCCAGCTCCTTTCCCAATATCATCAGCATTCCAGCCCCACATTTCATCATCCTATGTAATCAAGGATGATGTACTCTTCCCTCCCCACATTTCATCATCCTATGCAATCAAACCCAGTGTGGTTCTTCTATGCCACTCTCACAACCCCAAAAAGATCCCTGTGAAAGATCTCTGAGGACTTTTGTAAGTAAGCTAAGCAGCATTTGAGAGCCTAGAGCAGTGGTGGGCAACTGATGTTACTCCTGATGTAGTGGAACTAAACTCCTCTCACACTTCACTGTTGACTGGAGCTGATGGGAGTTTTAGTCCAACAGGCTATGGAGGGCCATAGATTCTCCACACCTGAGCTACTGGGAAATTAGAAGGCTTGAGACCAAAAAGAAAAAAGATTAGACATAGTTTCTCCTCCTTGCAAAGAGGAAGACTGAAGAAATACCAAATTGATTGCAATGCTTGTTATAAGATTCATTTGCTGTTCTGAGGGATCGTTTTGAGAATGTTAGGCATGAAATCATTGTGCAGGACTCCCTTTTCTGACAGGATGGCCTTCCAAGAGGAGAAAGAAATGTTTGGCATTGGGAGGGAGGTGCTCAAGTAACATCGTCCTCTGAAGGTGGCACTGTGGCTGACTTGAAGTGGGGTTTGAGGTTTTCCACACAGCACTGGAGTATTTTTCCCTCTCAGGACCTCTAGAGCTTCCTGGTTTTAAAGACTGAACAGGGAGTGAGGAAGCTGTGACAGTAATGAGAAACCAGCCTCTCCCCAATGGGCTTTGCAGAGGGAGGTGAAAAACCAGGCTAATCTGCTGAGCCAGATTTCCAAAGTGCATGCATACCCCTTCTGGGTTTTTAGTACAAAAGACAAATGCAAAGAAACTATAATACCAACGTTTTTATTCTTACTGTTTTATATATAAGGAGAGCTTCTTCAATCTGATTGTCTTAACTGTTCTAAGTGCCTTGTGATCCTTAATGACAAACAGGCAAGTTTACATATGTGTGTATATATTTTGTTCACACAAAAATGTCTAGTCCTTGAATTATTTTTGATTTATTATCTGTATAAACATGCTCTTCTGTGGTAAGAGAAGCATAATGAGTGTTTCTTGTACTTCACACTTTCCTCTTTGAAAAGGCAACCTGTACCTTGTAAACTGCAGAAACCATGCAGATTAGCATATTTACATAAAAGAAGAGTAATAGAGTATGCGCTAAATGAAGCACTCATCCAACCAAGAAACTGAGTTGTCACCTCATACTGGGCAAGATTCTTGTGATACTCAACTTTTCTAGTCTATTTTTGCAGGTAGAGATAGGATTTTTTATAAAAAATTGGAGTTGAAGTTTGCAAAACATTGAATTCTCTTACTAACACCAGTTGACAAATTTCTTCAGAGAGTGTGTGCAACACACAAAATACAACCACTATTTTCACCACAGCATGTACACAGCATGTACTGTGAAAACATGTCAGTCTTGCTTCATACTACAAAGGGATCTTGAAGCACCTTTGAGACTAACTGAAAGACAGGTTGGTAGCATGAGCTTTTGTAGACAGCCTACTTCCACAGATTTATTTGGAGGAAGCAGGCACAGATTTACAAAAGCTCATGCTACCAACTTCTTTCAGTTAGTCTCAAAGGTGCTATAAAATCCCTTTGCATGCTGATTTTCTAAACTAACATAGCTATATTTTTGCTTTCACAGTGTTTTTGAGAATTCCATGGGCATTCCTGTCCATCCCTTTATACTGAGTTGCAAGAATTTTATTTTCTGTTTCCACATGGAAATTTGTACATTTTTTAAAAAATGTACAGTATACTTTTTCTGTGTATGTTAGAAATGCATTTATGTTTTTGTGAGGGCTTCCCTATCCTGTGCCACTGATATTACAAGCTTCAGAAATGGGGTAGATTTCCAAGGCAAGCGTGATGACTTGTGAAGTATGAACTTGGTATTTCCATAGGAACTGTGAGCCCAATTAATTGTCTTTCCATCCTTGTATATTGTTATTTGAGTCTATATATCCCTGAAGGGCCTGTGTAAAGAAGGGTAACCCAGGTTTGGCTCTTGGAAGGAAGCTGCAGCAACACTCATGACATGGGAGCATGGTCTATACAGAATGCTATATGCTTCTCCAAACCCCTCTATTTCTGCAACAGTGGAGACTTGGAGGAGAGAGATTTGGATGTTGGGTGGGTGGAAGAGAATCCCAACTTCTGCAATGGCCAAAAGACACACAGAGGTTTAAGATGGATTTACACCTCTGACTGTCACTAACAGGAGGCCAACAGGATGTCCAAGACCCTAGGTATTGTGTAGAGAACATAACCACTTGATGCATGTAACTTCAGGCCTTATGGGGCTGCTGCTGTGGCTATGAAGGAGGAAAGGAAGGAGGTGACTTGGTAGGAGGGATTGCCTTTTATCTCCCTGCAGTTTTCTAGAGTTGCAAGGTCCAAATTGCAGGGGACAAAAGCTAGTCCCTGCTGCCAGTCACCTCCACACTCCGCTTTCACAACTATAACAGCAGCTCCACGGGGCTTCTTGGATGGGGTTGTATGCAGTGCAAGAGGCTAAAGAATAGCTGTTTGCATACTGTCAAAAAAGGGTATACATTTGGTAACTGTATTCTCTCAGTCAGAGGGAAGCTACTGGAGGGCAAAAAACTAGAACATATAATGCCAGAAACACATTCAGAACATCCATTTTTTAAAAAACTGCACATAGAGACAACACACACCAAACAAAATATGGAATAGAATTCAGAATACGTATAGTGATGGTGATGAGTATTCAATCAAATTGGGGCCAATTTTCTTTGTAAAGGTTAGTGAGCTCACAGCAAATTCCCCATTGTAATCCTTTTACAAGGATTGAAGGGCATAGTGATGCTTGGAAATGTTGCTTTTTCAAATTGTAACTCCCAGAGGCCAGGATCCTGAAGTTGACACAGACTCAGGCCATCACAATTCCTAGTTAGTTTGAGGGAAAGACTTGATTACACCAATATATATACTTGAGGGAAGAGCTACAGAAATAAGTTTGCTGTTTATCATATTACATGGTTTGCACTGGATGCGCAGCAGCAGTTGGGCCACTCCTGGCATAGCTTAATCCCTCGAGCACTGTTTTACTGTAGGGAGACAGAGTGGTACAGGTACACCTTGTGCACCTGAGGGAAAAGGAACAACCTTACTCAAGAAGTAATTATTATTCCATTTTTCTGGGTGTGCAGGGGCAGCAGGAATGCATCCATGGGCATCTCTACAGCTGAGCAGTGGCCAGGGAATGGTGCTGCGATCAATAAACCTCCTTACTGCTGTTCTGCAGCTGGGGAAGAAGTGAGGGTGAAGGGGCAACCTGCATCTTCCCTCTGGCAGTATAGGTACAGTGATGGAGACTTGCTCTGCTTTGCCAGTGTGCTTATTGGATTAAGTCAGAGTTCCCTGGCTAACATGGCATTAGCCATACTGTTTGGAGGAGTCCTTTAGCTGTAGTCAGAAAGAATACTTTTTCTTTTTTTTTCTTTTTTTTTTTATTAAATTATACATATACATAACAAAACCTTGTATCTTCTTCATTATCTTCCATAATTTTATTAATCAATGACATATTATTTCTATACCTTCCATTTAGAGTTATCTGATTCTCTAGGTATATACAAAAGAACAGAAATAATATGTGTTTCCCTGCTGTTGACGTTTCTAATATGACTTTAGTTTTCACACCTCTTATTGTATAAAGAATACTTTTTCAAAGGTCTCGATGTTAGGTAGGGATGGGGAACCTATTTCAGCTCAAGGACAGGATCTCAGGTTGTATTCCACAGGCGAGTGAAGTCAAGGGCCTGGGTCAGGGCGAGATGAAAGTAGCCAGACCTAGGTATAATTCTTACCAGTATGGACATTTGCGCACCAAACACACAAAGCACAGCTCAATCCTATGCATGTGAATGCAGAAGGAAACCATAGTGGAAAAACAGCCTGGACTGAAAAGCTTAGCTCACTTCCATGAAATACTCTTTATGGAACTGGGATCTCTGGACTGAATATGGCCTCTTTGGAGCCCATCAACTCAAAAGTAGAAGAGAAATCAGAGTAATGTCAGTAAAGAATACATTCTCCCCTGTTGGAATATCTGTAGTTCTTTTGATCAGAAGGTCACTTAAGAAGTGTGAAATTGATTTGATTTGATTTCATTTCATTTCATTTATATGTAACCTTTCACATAGAGTGGGACAAATGGGGCTTCCAAAAATAGTAAATTAAAGACATTTATAATTTAGAAAATTAAAAAATATAATTACCCCATAAAGCACACCAAAATCATTTTAGAAGCAACCAAAAGTTTAAAAGATGAATAAAACATCCCAATAAAAAGCCCCCCTACTTATACATTAAAACCCTTCTTGAACAGCAAAATGAAATCAGGCAGAGGGCCAGCCTAGCTTCTTCTTTCTCTCCAATTGGAGTTCTCACCAAGCTTGCAATTGTCTTTGCTTCTTCCATATGATAGTCTAACTCAGTGCTTCTCAATTATTTTCTGTCATGCCCCCCCTAGGAAGAAGAAAACATTTCACGCCCCCCGCGCAACTGTAAATAGTATCATTTGTCTATAAAATTGTTATAAGTACGCCCCTCTTTACGGAGCCTCGCGCCCCTCCTTGGGGGCGAGCCCCACTATTTGAGAACCACTGGTCTAACTAAACTAGTGGCCCTTCTGTGGTTTGGGGCTTGTTCTTTGGAAGCGCAAACAAAACCCAGGATTCTTTATTGCTTTTCTAATGTTAAGTATGTGATATTGCACCAAATTGACCAGGACATCATTTTCAAGAGTCTTGCTCTACCTGGTTATGATTGGCCTGTGTCTAAAGTCCTGTCCCTTTTATTTATATTGTTTACAATATTGCTATGTTAGAAACCAGAAAGCCCGTACAATAAAATCAGTTATGAGCACAACAGCTACTGACAAGCTAGAAATGACTGAAAGAACTAAAAAACAAACAAACCCAAAAACAGTGTCCGAGTATAATTTTGCAACAGAAAGAACCGACAATTAAAGAAAGAGGAGGGCTAAATTATAGTGGCCATTTTCAAATATTATTATAAATAGAACAGTATGGTGTATTTGCTGTAGCTAGATCAAAAATCATGTGGATGAACTGCAGATAATACATTATTAGGAACAGATGAATAATGTAATAATCAGAGAAGAAAGACTGTAGGATCTCCTTCCTTACAAGGAATGTCTGGATAGCCACTGAAGATCAGCATCCTGAGCAGCTGCTTGGGGCCACAGCTTAAAAGCAAGGCATCTTTCTCATAATCCCCTCCAGTGTAGTGCAACAAGTAGAATAGAGGTGAACAACACCTGCCTTGGACTCCAGAATCCACCAACAATTGCTGAAATTAAGTGGCAGTCCTATTTTGCTGCCACTTAAGGAAATTCACTTTGTTGTTGTTTGCCTTCAAGTCATTTCCGATGTGGAGCAACCCTATCATGGGATTTTCTTGACAAGTTTCATCAGAGGGAGTTGCCATTGCCTTCCTCTGAGGCTGAGAGAGTGTGACTGGCCCAAGGTCACCCAGTGGCCAAGCGGGGATTTAAACCCTGGTCTGCAGAGTTGTATAGTTCAACATTCAAACCACTACACCATGCTTGCTCTCAGGAAATTCAGCAGTAGCTCCTTATCGTGCAGGTAGAGGATGCTAGAGTATTCCTCTACCATAGAGCCATAGTCACATGAATGCATCTCCTTACTGTACAGCAGGAAAGGGAACAAAGATTTCATCTCCACCCTGATACAGCTTATTCCAGAGCTGTGGTTTGTATGCAGTGGCAGTAACTAGAGAATGCTCAAAGGACCAAGAATGGGGAGGTTGGAGGTTTCCCGATTAGTCTTCCCAGTCATAAAACTGGTCTTTATATTTCTTTTCCCCCAATCTCAGCCGCTGTTGTATTCGCTTGCTATGCAGACGGGCGGGGTATAAATAATAATAATAATAATTATTATTATTATTATTATTAGGAGGGTATTTGTGGCTGATCGGTTACCCACCCCTATTCTAAAGCACTATGGGCAATTAAAATGGCAACTGCAAAATCACACACACAGATAGAGAGAGAGAGAGAGGGTTGCCCAAAATTCCTTGGGAGGGTCATCAGGAAACACTTTGCTTTGCCTCCCCACTTTCTGGAGAATCTGAGTAATGCCTCTAGTATGCAGGGTGCTGTCACAGGACACAAGAGAAGAGATTAAATAACCCCATAAAGCAGGGGTAGGCAACCTAAGGCCCGGGGGCCGGATGCGGCTCCCTGAGGCCTTTGGACCGGCCCCAGGCCGGTCCTGCCGCCGCCACGATGATATTGATTATTGTTGTTGTTACTTGTTCTTGGGATTTTCTTGGCAAAATCTCCACAGGGGGTTTGCCATGGCTTTTCTGGGGCTGAGAGAGTGTGCATGCATGGTTTTTTTTTTTATTTTTTAAAAAAATATTTTTATTTATTTATTTATTTATTTATTTATGGTGCTTCGGCCCCCCCCAATTGTCTGAGGGACAGCAACCCGGCCCCCGGCTCAAAAAGGTTGCCTACCCCTGCCATAGAGGCTCTTCTTCGATTGCCATTCCTACACTGCCTCACTTCCTGGCTGGTCTAAGGGTGCTTTGCAGAGAAGCAGCCTGTAGTCCAAAGAGGTCAAGATTCTGATGCCAGGTGCAGCATTCCAAGCCTACACAAACAAGAGCTCTCCAAGGCTCATATCGTCAAGTGCCATCCTGATTTATTTTCTCCTTCTTTTTAAAAATAAGGAAAAATGCATTAGCATCCTTTTAAGGTTAGCCATGAACATGAAGGAAACAAAAGGTGGTGTTTTAGAAGTCAGAAGAATAGGGTTGAAGGACTACAAGTGAGGTCACAGGAGTGGCATGAACAAAAGGGGCAAAACATGAAATAGAGAATGAACCCTTTTCCAGAATCTGAGCATCTGCTTGGAGGAATGTGAATTGCCCACTCACCTACAAGCTTTATCTACCAGGTAAGGAGTGGTGATTCTTTTGTTTTTTGATCCCTCCCCTTCTAGCTACAGACCTACATAAAGAGAGGAGAAAGTTGCATGCTCCAGACTGCCTAGACTTTGCATCCTGAAAACATAGAGCAGAAGAGGTAAGGACTCTTTTTCGGGAATTCAGTCACTGATGGAATGTTAGCTCACCTAGAATGATCCTCTAGGCATGGCAACATATAGTAATGCAGAAATAAATGATGTGGGTGGGAAGAATTCTTAAGCAAGTTCCCCTACCATGGCTGTAAAACTAACATGCATATATATTTTTAAAATGTGGGATTAACAAAACTTTGGAGAATAGTATATGAACAATCAACTTTGTCAAATATAAATTTAGTTCATTGAATTTTCCAACCTGAATGCCCTCCAGATGTTTTGAACATCAGTTCCCTTCATTGTTCACCATGGTCAAGTTAACTGGGGTTGTTGGGAACTGTAGTCCAAAACATTTGGAGATTCAGTTAGGGATAGCTATTTTTAAACAATGAGATTTCAAAACTATTAATTTAAATATCTGTTACTGCTATATCTATCAATGGAAACAACAACAGTTGTAGCAGCAGCAGTAGTAACATTTTATAATGGTTTAAATCCAAAGTGGAATAGTATTGTTTATTGATATAACACCATCAGTGTACATAGTGCTTCACAAGGATAGAGATTCTCAGATGTTGATGGACTACAGTCCCTACCATACCTGATTACTGGCCTGTCTAGCAGGACCTAATAGAAGAGTCAAACAACATCTAGAGGACTGTATGTACTACATCCTTGCTTTACATTGTCAATCCAAGGGGCCTTATACTCCACAATGCGATCGCAGGGAATAACTGGAAACAGCAGGAACTGCATGCAGAGAAAAACACTGAAACATCATGTGTGGAGCACGTCCAAAGGAGGAACGTGTCTAGAGGAGGGCAACCAAAATAGTGAAAGGTCAGGAAACCATGGCTATGAGGAGCAGTTTACAAAGCTGCATAAGTTTCAACTGTAGGTAGAAAAGGTTAAAAGGTGACATGATAACCATTTTAACTATTTGAAGGGGCGTCATACTGTGCATGGAGCAAACTTGTTTTCTGCTGCTCCAGAGACTAGGGCATGGGACAATGGATTCAAACTACAGGGAAAGAGATTCCACCTAACCATTAGAAAGAACTTATTTGGAAGTTGCACTGTCTTGTACCTATTCTAGTTACCTAAAAACAGTATTTCTGTTTCTCAGCAGGGGATGCAAGTTTTTTCACTCGCTACTAAAATATTCTAGACATACCAAGAAGTTTTATTGTACTTTAAAGAGCTGAGCAGGTTTGGGGGTTAATCCCTAGATCAAATGATAGCTTGGCTTTTTCTCTCCCTTGTTACAGACCAAGGATAATCTTGAGTTTGGCGCCAGATCAGCCATGATTCCAGAAGACCAACATGGTTCTTTTCCTGACTTGCTTTCTTCTCTTTTCCAGTTACTCTTTTCCAGTTACTCTTTCTCCAGAGGCAGCTCTTTTAAGAGGGATGAACCTGCATCTGCAACTAATCTTCTTCAGTCTCCTGTGTCTTAATGCACAGGCCTGGGCAGTTAAAAGACCCACACAGCATGAGCAATTGAAGGTGCTGGACCAGCCAAAGAACAGAGATACGGTAAGAGAACCAATTCCTGATTGTCCTCCTTGAAGTCATTTCCAGTTTATGGTGACCCTAAGGCCACTGTACAATGGGATTTTCTTGGTAGGATTTGTTCTGTAGGAGTTTGTCACTGCCTTCCTGTTAGGCTGAGAGAGACTTGTCCAAGGTCACCCAGTGGGTTTCCATGGCCCAGCAGGGATTTGAACCCTGGTCTCCTGAGTCCTCATCCAATGCTCAAACCTCTATGCCGTGTTGGCTCTCATTTCATCTCATTCCTGATGGGAGAGGTTAATTTGTGCTTCGTTCTAATATGTATTAAGGCAAATCCTACATTTCCCAAACACAGCGTAAACGTTCCAGAGGAAGAACTACACTACAGCTCTCCTCTCCCCACCCCAGAACTCCTCATTTTGCTGAGATAGCCCCATTCTCCATGGCCATTCCACAGTAAATGTTGGTGAGCAGGGGAGGAGGCATTGAAGAAGCATCTGGTTATATTCCTACTGCCAGATGCAGATTGATGACATTATCTGCTGAGATCTGCTGGGCTCTTCCAGAGATCTTGATAGATGATACCATTCTGCATCTAGCCATGGAGGCATAACCAAATGCATCTTTGATTCCCCACACCCCCTGCAGCAAAATGGGGTGCACTAAATGGGGGGGCTTTGGTTGGTGTGGAGAAAGGAAGAGAATACCAGCTTCCACAGAACTCAAAAGGAGGGGAAAAAAGGGGAGGATATAAACAGTCAAGTAGTGGACTTATGTTTGCATATGTCCTTAATAGGATGCCAGCCTCAGTGTTTACCTTCTTAATGTAACATAGCCTGAACCCAACTCACACATCTGGGTTAGAGAATGTAACTTCTTTTCTTTAAGCCTCACACAAGACTATTTAATACAGCATCCTCTCCAATACCTGAAGGCAGCAGATTAGTTTAAGGAATGGAGATTTGGTTGTGTAGCACACACAGCTCCATCCTCCAAGACAGGGCAAAAGTCAAGGGGCTTAGCAAAAATGGCTGGTAGGCTACCCTGGTCACATTCCAGGGAGCATCTACACTGTAGAAATAATGCAGTCTGACTCCACTTTAACTCTCATGGCTCCATGGGCACTTAAAAATACATTACATTACGATACATTACCAAATGGACTTTTGGGGTGAGAGGGAGTAGTACATTTTGTTTATTAAACAGGAATAACTTTTGTAGAGCTGACTCTAAGGCAGAGTGTGGCAACTGCTTCAGGTAGTAGATGTTGAGGGTGCATCTACACTGTAGAAATAATGCAGTTTGACACCACTTTAAGTGTTGGAGCTCCATGCTATGGAATCCCAGGATTTCTAGTTTTGTGAGGCACCAGCGATCTTTGGCAGAGAAGACTAAAGACCTTGTACATCCTATAGGCTATAGGCCCAGGATTCTATAGACCCGGGATTCTATAGGATGGAGCTACAGCACTTAAAGTGGTATCAAACTGCATTACTTCTACAGTGTAGATGCAGTCTCAGCATCTACCATCTGAAGCAGTTGCCTCACTCTGCCTTAGGGTAGAGTCAGTTCTATAAAAGTTACTCCTGTTTAATAAACAAAATGTACTACACAGAAAAGCCAATTGCTTTTCATCTGCACATTGCTGTCCTCATTTCCCCTTTTGCTGCTCTTCCATTCTCTCAAGAGATCCTCTAGTTAAAAGCCCTGAGCTTTCTGAGTTCACATTCCATGTTTCTCTCTATTTCCGCTGGTCTCTACTTAATGCCTCATCTGGCTCTGAGGACTCTGAGGCATCTATCTTAAAGGGGGAGGGGGAGGGGAAGGGTTTTATTGTGCTTTAGACTGCAGAAGTGGGGCTGAATGTACCAAGAAGCAGAATGGAGACATCTCAGGTGACAGATGCCATATGAAGTTGAGTGGTAGTTTTTGTGTGCCACAAAGCCTGCACTATACACCCAGAACTAGCCAGTTGCCCTGAAGTGCAGCAAGGGATACTGTTCCATCATTGCTGTTGAGACAAGTTTCAACTACTACTCAACTCAGCTTTCTTATGTGTAATGGAGGCATGTGTGTTTTGTACTTTTAAGCTTATCGCACCAGTACCTGTAACATTCTCATCGAGTCCCTGGAACGTAACGATATGGGAATGGATATTAACGCATTAGACTATTGATAATGGGATAGTAACATTATGAGAACACATATTAACGCATAGCATTTACTGTTGTACCAGTACTGGTGCTAAAGTAGTTCCTCAGCCGTCCCTCATTGGCGCATGCTCACTGTTGCAAAAACCCCTATGTCTGCATTGGAAAGAATGCTACCAAGAGGTTTAGGTAGCGAGCATTCATTGGTTTTTCTTGTAAACATGATGCAATTCAATAACCAAAAATATTTTTTTTAAATTGCCTGTGGCACCTTCCTTGCTTCAACACTGGAAGAGTTGAGTTGAGTTTGTCGATGTTCTAGGATGGGAGGGGAGGAGGTTGTCTTAGTCAATCAGAACATGAGGACAGATTGAGACCAGCTAAGATTATCGCACACACATCATATTGAATGGTCTGAAAGCGTTCTTGCTGGCTGAGAATGCATTTTTACAGTTCTCCTCCTGTGGAACTCGATGAGGATCATACCATGTGATAAAATACGTTCCATTCCATTCTCATCAAATACTCATTACATTCCGAGAACAAAGTGCGATAAGCTTATTTGTCTCAGGCATAGGGTTGACAAAATGAAAACTAGAGAGTCCTCCTGTACCTTTAATGGTTGGGTAGAAGTGGAAATTTCAGCAGATGTCTCTTGTCATGCAACCAGGTAACAAACAACACCTGCTAAAATTCCCTCTTCTACCTAATCTTTAAAGGTATAGGAGCCCTCTTCAGATTTCACTCTGGCAATCCTATAAATTCAGGCAGCAAAACATCTTGGCTTGGCCCTGGAAAGTAGTAAGCTATCTCCTCAAAACACTGTGCTGAGTCCTGGTGATTGGTTTTGGATCTGGAGTAAGAATTGTGTGGTCTACATATGGCTGGCTGAGAATCCTCCTATGTCTTCTAGCCATGCCACAAAAATTCAGCCTCACAATGGATACCTGACATTCCCAAAAACCTCCAGGGGGGATGATTATCCATTTTAAGTCTGTTTGTGAGGATCGTGCACCTTTTTGGAAGCCCAAAATAGTATTTCCCCCCTAATCTGGAAATGATAAATGGGCAGGTGAAGACTTCTGAGGAGGTGGCAAAGAGGGAAATGGACCCTTGACTACCTGTGCTTAACCACCTTTGTTTTAGATTGATGTGATCACACAAATGCAAAAAAAATCCACAAATTATGACTCGACACCAAATGCATTAAGGTGGTAATGAAGTGACAGAAGCCTAGGAATGGGCTATACTGTTTCAAGGTGAAGGTAGAGGATACCATTTATGGATGTCCCTACATTAAAACATTTTTGAAAAGAGAAAACTAATACAACAGAAAACAGATAGGGCTAGAACCTTTCTTACTGATATGCTGGTACCTTATGTATGTACATTATATACTGATACTTTTTGATGTTAGTTTGATCATTTTGTTTAAAAAACACGTGGCACCATTCAAAAATATATGCTCTACTTGAAGTAGTACCATCCATTCTACTACCTTGGGATTCTGCCATTAATTTTGCTGTCTCTGTACATCAAACCACAAGATGCTCTTCTAGCCTCAAGGGCAAGAAATGGTATTGTGCATGTTTCCAAATCTCATACTACTGTATTCCAGCCTCTTTCTTCAGTCACTATATCCAGTCTGTAGAACAGTGTTGTATATCTTAAAAGCTGATGTAGGGAGCTTTTATTTTCAGCCTAACCATTGGAATGTCTATATTAATTTTATCTGCCTGACTGTGAACAGTTTCCGGGGTTTCAGAAGTCTTTCTCAGTCCCAGCCCAGTCGGAAATTGCCAGTGACAGAAGCCAGGACCACTGCAATCCACCACTAAGCTGCAGCCTTTCTAAAAAATTACATCCTCCAGCTGAAACACTAGATGGCCCAAGGAAACTTGTTTTCCCTTCCTTCTTCTGTTGGAAGATCAATATATTATATTGCCACTTTGGCTAGACAGAGACAGAACAGCCTATAGCAGCAGCACTGTGTGATTCCATTCCCTCTTGTCATCCTTCCCTTTTCCTTTGGACAGACTGGATTTCAAAGTGATAGTCAGACAATTCTGATACCTACAAACAATAATGGCCATTAAACTGATATGGAGAGACCTTAGTTCAGAGTTCAGAGGACATCTATTGAATACAAATTACCTCCATTTGAATTCCTTGCATCTCTGACTATGGAGTTTATCACACGGGGAAAATTGGAAGTTTAAACAGGTCAGAACCCACAGTTATCCAGCATAATAGGTGTAATTGCACAAATGATTTTCACATGATGTTGTGCGCAAACTGCTTGAAATCCAACAGGAAAGTGACATGAACCAGCAAATAGGTATTTTCGGGAAAATACCATAAATTAATTTCTGTTTCATTCACGATTTCACTTTTCTTTTGCACAATTGCTAGTGTGAAAGCCATTTGTGGGATTCTCCCCATTTCTGTACGTGTTGCCAGATTTCTCATGGTTCTTTGGGGTGAGCAGCCAGGGCTCTTAAAAGAACAGTTGCTGAGGCAAAGGCAGATATGCAGAGAAAAAGCTTGCTTCTCCTTAGTCTGTGTGAATGTCTCTTCTTCCTCGCCCTTCCCCATTAGCTGGGGATCTTAAAGGAACAGCCGCTGAGGGAAGGCAGGGACACCGGTTGCCCAGAGGGATGCAGACTTTTATGCTGTTTTTCTGCCTTTCCTACCTCTTTGGGTAATGTTTTGTTCTTTTTACTTAGGGTGGATATCATTTCTTGGAAAGTAATGGATAGTACAGTATATTTTTATAAAGAAAATTGTGTAAATAAAATTATTTATTTCTCTGGGTGATTTCTGGTGACACAACTACTTCTTCTGTGCGCATGCGCAAAAAAAAAGTGTTTCCCAAACCATTATCGGGATTTATACACATCTGTGTGAAAACCAAATGTACGTTCTACCCGCTTTATCACTTTAGTAACGAGTTTCTAATGCGTTATTGTGTTCTGCGTGTGAAAATCATTAGCACATTGCATGCTTTTGCAGGTTGCAGCCGCTTTAATCATTATCGGGATAGAAGTACATATGGTTCCTGTGTGATGAACTGCTATGCAGGACTGAGAAAAAACAGAGCGAAATCTCAAGGCCCTATTCACAGCTAAAAGGCAACAGCGTTGACAAGAATAATCTCTGCCCGAGGTCTTGAAGAGATATTGCTAGTCAGAAAAGAAAATAAGGTAGATGTCTCCAAAATTTGAATGCACTCCAAAGCAGCTAAGCTTGCTCTTTACAGAAATAAGTGGAGATGCTGCTTTCGGATAGGTTTGTCTGGCACTAGTATGGTGTCCGGCAGCTGATCAACATACTTTCAAGATAAAGTATAGAAAAAGAGAGAGATTGCAAAAATCAAGTTCTGATGAGCAATAACCAAATGGTGTTTCATATGATTTCATGTCATGTAGTTTCTCCGCGCCCTGCAGTCGTACCTCAATAGTAAAGGCATCCAAGTGGAAAGAACTGCTCCAGTATTTGTCTGGGTCTCAATGAGTGATAACATTGGGATGGATGAGGCTCAGGAAGAGAGCGATCTGGTGGTCCTGGAGCCTGTGGCAAACTAATGAATAGACATGAACAGCAGGTGAGTATCACTCACACACATCACTTACATCATATATTAGGTTCAAGATGATACACTTTGGATGACAGAATGGAGAATATTTGGCCCCCCAGATGTTTTAGACTGACTCCCATAAGCCCAGCCATCATAGTCACTGGTAAGAGATTGTGGGAATTGTAGTTCACACATCTGGAAAACCAAAAGTTCCACACCTCTGTTAAGTGAAGCACTGGAAAAATCCAAAATTTGTGTTGTTTATTAAAGTTTGATTTCCAAATCCAACACTAGGGGCCCTTAAAATGTACTTTTTAAAAATTGAATTAAAGTCTTGAGGTGATAATATCAATACCATACAGGAGGTGTAGAAATGGAAGACATCATTTGGAACCCTCTCACAATGCTGATTTATAGCTAGGGTTGCCAATTCAGGATTGTTTCAGGCCCTGGGTTTTATGGGCCAAAACTGGAGATCTAGGGATAGACTCTGGTGGGGTCATTAAATGTTGGACAGCATATTAAGTGCCAGCCACAGTTCCTCACAGCTTATCATTCAAACACACACACAGAGAAAATACATTTTCCTTTTTTGGAAATTAAGACAGAAATCCCAGCTAAAGGGGCTGTCCACAAGTCAGGATGAGACTATGGGATTATTTCTTCCTCACCTATTCAGGGAGAACGTTTAATCTTGCCTACTTGCCTCTAGCCAAAGGTTAATGCAGAGCAGAGTAGAGGATGATCCCTGGTGCCACAACAATTGGGAGAGAGAAGGTAGCTAACTACCACATATACGGTACTAGTGTATAAATTGACTTCAAATTGAAATTGAGGGCAAGTTTTGGGAACAAAATTATGGATTTTGAAATGACCCATGGATAAATTGAGGATAAAATTTAGGGGCATGAAAAAAAAAAGATGTAAAGGACAAAGCAAAGGAAAATGATGCCAAAGAATTTACACAATTCTGGCAAGCATAACTGTTTGTGCTCACACTGAAGGCTAGATGGATAAGGAAGGAACTACAGCAAATGGTGGCTGTGTGATGTGTGAGGGAGGCAACCAGGTGCTGGCAGGGCTAGGAAAATGTGCACATGTCAAAAAGAATGTACATGCAAGAGTTAAGGTACAGTATTAACAATACTAAAAAAAAGGGAACCATTCCCTTCTCTGAGTTTGGTAAAAGGCAACAGCTTAGGCCGATGCAGACGGCCCGAACAGAGCCACCCTGGGAGTGGTGGATTGGGGCCACAGCAACCACATGCCACACCTGATTCTCCTTTTTGCCGCCCCCAAAAGAGGCTCTTTTGTGCCCTTTTGGTGCAGCATGTGCGCATGCTGTGCCAGGAGGGCGTGCTGACACCGCACGCTGTGCAGACGGGCGCACGGTGTCAGAACAGCATTGGGGTGGAGTTGGGGTGGCTGGCGTGCGGCTGCCCCACCCCAACTCCACCCCCGAAGCCGGCCCTTTGTGCTGGTTTGCATCAGCCCTTAGTGCATTTTGGGAGAACCTAAAAGAAGCACTGACCCGCTGTACTGTCTTAGTGCTCCTTTGAGGTGAAGTGTCAAAGAGTCACTACTGCCACTATTTTCCCACCCAGGCATTCAAAAAGGCCAGAAGCTGCACTATGGTGCTTCTTTTAGGTTCTCTCAGGACAGACTGAGCTCTCACCTTCCTTCCATCACCCTACTCAGAGAAGGGGATGGTTCCTTTTTTGCTATGAGTTAATGTACAGTATTTACAATGACCTGTGGATAAGTTGCCTCCGTTTTTTTGGGTTGATTTGTTCACTAAAATTTCTAGACTCGTACGTGAGTATATACAGTAAGTGAACACATAGACTCTCTGGAAAGTCTTTCCAAGTTACAAGACCAAATCAATTAAGCCTTGCAAATTGTAGCAAGCTACTGCTCTACTAGGTGAGCTGAGGATATCCACACAGCTCTTTTCTCTTGCCAGGAGTTGAGACCCACAAAACTGGAGAACGTGTACTCTCATCTCCCACCTGGAAATGACCCCTGAAAACTGGAGACTCAGAGCCAGGCTCTGAGATCTGACAACCCTACTTACGGCACTATGATTTCACTTTAACTGCCATGTCTAAATCCTTGGAGCTGTTAGTTTGGTGAGGCACTAGAGATCTCTAGCTAAGAGTTTTAAAGACTCCCCCCTAAATTGCAAGAGCCAGCGTAGTGTAGTGATTTGGACATTGGATTACGACTCTGGAGAACAGGGTTTGAATCCCTGCTCAGCCATGGAAAGCCACTGGATGACCTTGTGCAAGTCACAGTCTCTCAGCCTCAGAGGATGGCAATGGCAATCTCACTCTGAAGTAACATGCTGAGAAAACCCCATGATAGGTTCATCTTAGGGTCACCATAAGTCAGAAAGACTTGAAGGCACACAGCAAAAGCTACAAATTACAAATCCCAGGATTCCATAAAATGGAACTATGGGAGTTAAATTGGAATAATAGTGCTATAATTGTATAGTGTAAAAGGGCCTTTGGACGTCTGCCCTCTGATATAATTCTGTGAATGATGGCACAATATAAACCTTTTCTGGAGGCATCCTCTGAGTACAAGGGAATGGGTATTCCCAGTACATCCTGCTTGTGAACAGCCCTGCTGCGTACCAGATTACTTCATTAATTTAAATGTTTATGATTAATTCACTAAAATTAATTGTATTGGGTGGTAGCAATAGCATCAAATATATGAGCGATATCAGAAAACTATGATGAAAAATAGGGTATAGTTTTAAATAAATAAATCCATAACAATGGCAGTTCTTATGCACTCAACAATATTTGAGTCGCAATAGAAGGGAGAGATTGTGGGTTCACTCAAAAGACTTTTATAAAATGAACTCATGTTTCATACCTGTTTCCACATTCCGTCTCATCTATTTAGTCCATGTTGCAAATTCTTTTGCTTTTTGATGCTTTTCCCCTCCCTTTCTCAATTTTTAAAATTCTGTTCAGGTAAAACAATGTTTCTTCGTACTGCTGATCGTCTTCTCCTGAACATCTTTGCCTTGCTGCCTTCGTGTCGCACTGTGGGCTTTAAAAACCCTGTAAAACTACAAATCCCAGGATTCCATAGCATGGAGCAACTACACTTTAGTGTCAAACTGCATTATTTCTACAGCGTAGATGCACCCTTAACTCATCCTAAATAAATTCTGTTAAAGCCCAGTTAATTTAAGCATTCATGTGGTATAATGGTCTCAGTATCGAACCAAGACTGTGAGAGGCCACAGAAATTCCCACTCAGCTGTGAACATCATTGGTTGATCTTAGGCAAATCACTATTTTTCAGACTAATCTTTTTCACAGGTGGTAGAATTCAAAGACATAGCTGTGTTAGTCTGGAATGGTATGCAAAGGGATATTGTAGCAGTAATAGTAAATAATAATAATAATAATAATAATAATAATAATAATAATAAATTCTTATCCGCCTCTCCTCATAGATCAAGATGAGGAACAACAACAAATCAACAATTAACAACATCAATTAAAAAACATTAATTAAAACATGCAACCGTTTAAAAGGACAAATAAGGCATATACATTTTAAAACAGTCTACATTTTAAAAAGGAAGTTTTAAAAAAATGTTGGTCTGTCTTGTTAAATGTATAGAGGGAGAGATAGATATGTTGTCTTGTCAAGAAATGTAATGTTTATGTGTATATGTGTATATGTGAAGGAGATTTATGTATTTTAATAATTGAAAATTTAATAAAAATATTTTTAAAAAACAGTCTACATTTAAAATTCAACATCTTAATTCTTAATACATTTGAGACTGAGAGGAAAAAGTTTGTAGCATAAGCTTTCACGGACCTAATTCATTATAGTCTACAAAAGCTTATGCTGAAACTTATTTGTCCCAGTTAGTGCTACAATATCTCTTTGCATACTACTTCACAGAGGTTATTGTGACCATGGAACTTGGTTGTGGGGGGAAGATACATGTGCCTGTGTTCACTGCGAGAAAGACAGGTTGTGGATGTTAAAATCAAAATATAAATTTGTCTTCTTGCCTGCTCACAAAACCCACCACGTGCACTTTGATGGCTTATGACAAATAGATACTTGGCATCTTCACTACAGCACTGAGGAAACACTATCAATTCATACTGTCATGACAACCAAAGAATCTCATACAATGAATCTGTCTCGTTTCCGCAGAGATCTGAGGGGAAGGGAAAGCCAGTAAATTATTTTTTGGATTTTTTGTTGTTGCCATAATTAGGGTGGTGGGATATTAGGGCGCCAGCTTTAAATTGTACTTTGTGACGAGATATATAGATGTATTCTGTGTATAAATGACTGGCTATAAAGATGTGATTCCAATTGTTTCATTGAGATTGTTTGTTGTTGTTTTGGGTCATAGATGGTATAGTGATAAAATCTGAAATGCAAGAGTTCATTGTAACTGCTTCCACAGTTATGCCCCGCCAACAAAACCCAAAACTTAAGGCACCCGTATTATATACACACACCACTGACAGCCACACACATTGCAGAAGTACTCATTCTTTTGAGAGCAGTATAACTGCCAACCTATACATATTTACTGAAGAGTAAATTCTGCTTCTTCTGATTGCATGGAGGTCAATGTATAAATATACCCAGTTTTTATGCAAGATCTTCAGCTAGCTGTAATACAACTTTTTGCTTTTAATTAGAAATGCAAAAAATCTTGCAATGAAGTACAGCCAGCCCTCTACATTTATGGATTTGATTATTCACAGTTTTGATTAATATGTTCTTTCTAGGAATCTTTAAGTCCTCCAGAGCAATTCTACTGGAAGTTGACCAAAGAGTTGTGCTGGAGAACCTAGAAATTTCTAGAGAAAATACTTCTATGGACATTTTTGTGGGTCCTCCAGCATGATTCTGGTAGATATATTGACCATGGAGTTGCATTGGAGGACCTGGGGATTTCTAGAGGTGTTCTTTCAGGTAAAAAGAATACTGTTTTTTATTTGTGTTTTTTCCATATTCATAGGTGTCCTTCACCCCTAGCCCCAGCGAATATGGAGGGACCACTGTACTGCCATTTATGGCACCAGGTCCCTTCTGATCTTGGAAGCTAAGCAGGGTCAGCCCTGATTAGTACTTGAATAAGAGACCACCAACAGGTACCAGTGCTGTAGGCTATATACTTCAGAGGAAGGAACTGGCAAAACCACCTCTGAGAATTCCTTGCCTAAGAAAATCCTATGAAATTAATGGGGACATGGAAGAGGGAGGAGTGAAAATAGAAGGAAGAAATATCAACAATCTGAGATATGCTGATGACACCATAATACTAGCAGAAAACCTCACAGACCTAGAACAACTACTAAGGAAGATCAAAGAAGAAAGTGCAAAGGCAGGCTTAATGTTGAACATAAAGAAAACAAAAATAATGACCACAGAGAACTTACACACAGTCAAACTAGACAATGAGGAAATAGAAATAGTAAAAGAGTCCTCATATCGGAACAGGAACTGCAGCCAGGAAATCAGATGATTAAGAATGGGGAGAGTGGCTATGAAAGAACTAGAAAAGATCCTAAAATGCAAAGACATATAACTCAGCACAAAAGTCAGAATCATACAAGCCATCGTATTCCCTGTTACCATTTATGCATATGAGACATGGAGAGTCAAGAAAGAAGATAGGAGGAAAATCAACGCATTTGAAATGTGGTGCTGGAGAAGAGTGCTGAGGATCCCATGGACAGCCAAAATGACAAACAAATGGGTCCCAGAGCAGATCAAGCCTGAGATATCTCTAGAAGCCAAGATGACAAGACTTAGACTGTCGTACTTTGGACACATCATGAGAAGGCATAAATTGCTGGAAAAGACAATAATGTTAGGAAAGGTGGAGGGAAACAGAAAGAGAGGAAGGCCACATGATAGATGGATGGACTTTATTAAAGAGACCATGAATAAGAAGGCCTAAGCAGACTGCCAGAAATAGTGCACATTAAATTGAGGCACTGCCCTGGCTCAGTGCTAGGGAATCATGGGAACTGTATTTTTTTTCTGGGACATTGAGCCTTCTCTGTCAGAGAGCTCTGGTGCCACAATAAATTACAGTTCCCATGATTCCCTAGCACTGAGCCAGGGCAGTGCCTCAATTTAATGTGCACTATTTCTGGCAGTCTGCTTAGGCCCAGAGTTTGCAGGAGCTGGGCAGAGCAGTAGAGAACAGGGGGCCCTGGAGATGTCTCATTCACAGAGTTGCCATGGGTTGAGATTGACACAAAGGCAGTTTGCAACAACCACAACAAAACACCATAGGTTGAGAGGTGACTTGAAGGCACATATGCACTCACAGTGTAAAGAACTCCATAGAAAACCGAACTCCGTGGCTTCTGCTTGATTATTTTTCTTATCCTCTGATATGATGTATAATGTTCTGGTGCGGCAACAAAGTACACCTCCCAGAATTCCATAGCATTGAGCCATGGTAATTTAAAGTGGTGTCAGATTGGATTATTTCTGCAGTGTGGGCGCAGCCTTAGAAGGAAAAATAAAAGAAAATGGAGGAACAAACAGAAGGAAGCCTGCCCCAGCCTGCTCTGCCCATTTAAATTAAGCTCTGTCCCCACTCTTCTGTTTCTTAGGTCTTGTGGGTCCCTCTCCTAATCCGCACCCCTTAAATTTTCTGAGGCTGAGAGAAGTACAATAACACCCAAAATCCACATAACAGTGGTACCTTTATTGTTATCAGTGTTTTGTGGCTTTCGGATCTTACTGTACTTTACCACATGGGCATCATGGCTACCCCTGGATCTGAGGCTGAGAGAGTGTGACTTGCCTAAGGCCATGGCAACCCTCTAGGTAACCTCGGGCAAGTCACACTCTCTCAGCTTCAAAGGGAGGCACTGACAAACTACCTTCTCTGAAGAAACATGTCCCTCTCCAAAACAACAACAACAGCCCTGTGACAGATTCACTCGAGGGTTGCAATGGGACTTGGAAGGCACACAACAACAGGTGTTTGGTGACCAGATGTTAAAACTGCAAAGGAGGACAAGGCACTGCAAAATGTAGGGCATTCAAGAAAAATGGGGGACATGACCCCCTAAAAAAGCCAAAAATGAATTTATAAATATTAATACTTAGTCATGCTCGAAATGGAGGGCATTTTGGAATTCCTCCTGGACAGGAAGGTTGGAATGTAGGACGTGTCCGGGGAAAGGAGGACCCAAACAGCAACAGCAACAACCCGCCTCACATCCCATTTTGGGAGAAAGGCGGCATATAAACCCCATAAATAGATACAGAAAATTACATTTTAATTTGAACTGAATGCAGTTTCAGGTAAAAAGAATCAAACTGGCCGCCATTATAACAACAAAACAAAATTTTATTTTAAATATTCCGTCCTTCCTCCCTCCCTCAGCGAAGAAATACTTCCGGTGACAGGGAAAGCACTTCCGGGTCATGCAAAAGCTTCAGCTGGGGCTGCCCAGTTGGTGAGCGAAAGGTAAGAATTCTCCCCCTTCCTTTCTAATTCAATGGGTTTGGGGGATTCCGAGGACGGGGAGGAAAATGGGAATTAGGGCTTCATCCGCACTGCAGAAATAATCCAGTTTGAGACCGCTTTAACTGCCCTGGCTCAGTGCTGTGGAATTCTGGGGTTTGTAGTTTATTGTGGCGCCAGAGCTCTCTGACAGAGAAGGCTAAGTGTCCCACAAAACTCCCAGGGTTCCATAGCATTGAGCCAGGGCAGTTAAAGCGGTCTCAAACTGGATTATTTCTGCAGTGCGGATGCAGCCTGAGCAGCGATCGGTCGCCCAGAGCTGATGGTGGTTCCAAAGGTTAAGTTTACAGCCCATAAATAGAGATACACACTCCTCTTTACTTCATTGCTCACCCCATATTTGTAAGGAGAGATTTGTAAAAACAAAAGCAGGCATAGACTAAAATTTAGAACAGTCATATCCAAGGTTTGGTCCTCCAGATGTTTTTGGACTTCAGTTCCAAGAATTCCTGGCTGTTGGTCCAGCTGACTGGGGCTTCTGGGAATTGAAATACCTAGAGGACTAGATTCAAAGTAGAGATCTTGTAGTCCTTTGTGACTAACTGAAAGGAAGAAATTGCATTTGAGGAAGTGGACTTAAGATCTAAAGTACACTTGCTTTAACTGCCCTGGCTCAGGGCTAGGGAATCCTGGGAATTGTAGTTTATTTTTGCCACCAGAGCTCTTTGACAGAGAAGGCTAAATTTCTCACAAAACTACAGTTCCCAAAATTCCTTAGCATTGAGCCCAGGCAATTAAAGCAGTCCCAAACTGGATTATTTCTGCAGTGTGTTTTGGACCTAAAGTCTATGAAAGCTCATGTTGCCAACTTCTTTTTTTCAGTTAGTCTCAAAGGTGCTACAAGATCTCTTTGCATACTAGAAGACCAAAGTTTGGGACTTACCGATTTAGAAAATGAGCATGAGAAGAAAGAAAGAAGAAGAAAGCCTAAGGCAGTGGCCCTTAAAAC
This sequence comes from Phrynosoma blainvillii, assembly GCA_026167975.1. Classification (NCBI taxonomy): domain Eukaryota; kingdom Metazoa; phylum Chordata; class Lepidosauria; order Squamata; family Phrynosomatidae; genus Phrynosoma; species Phrynosoma blainvillii. Next base: position 116,732,251 of record JANUYF010000005.1, read on the forward strand.
TTTTGCAGGCTACAGCCCCCTTTTCTCTTGAGTGCCAACCCTTGCGCCCTCCCCAACACTTATTTCTTGATATTAGGTCCACTGTTCTTGCACACCAGTACTTTGCCTAAAGGCCACTCTGCTGCCCTCTTCTCCCTCACCACCCCCTGTATTTTTCCACTGCTCCCAAGTTTGGGAATCGGGTGCATCTACACTGTAGAAATAATGCACTTTGACACCACTTTAAAGCTCTGTGGCTCCATCCTATGGCAACCTGAGATTTGTAGTTTTACATCGTCCGTAGCCTTCTCTGCCAAAATGTATTGGTGCCTCACAAAGCTACAAATCCCAGGATTCTGTAAGATGGAGGCACGGCAGTTAAAGTGGTGCCAAACCTCATTATTTCTACAGTGTAGATGCACCCCTAGTGCATCTCCCCTGGGGGGAGGATGGGACTGTGGGGAGAGGGAATGTTTTTAACCTTGTCTTGTTTTAATTGCTGCTGTTCCCCGCCCTGATTGCTCTGCAGAGGGGCGGGCTACAAATAAAAATTTATTATTATATTATTATAGTTATGGTGGGATGATTGGAGGGCATTTGGGGGTGAAAGGAGAATGTGTGGAATGGCTGCTTGCTGTAACTATTGAAGTGTTGGACTAAGATGATCAGCGCTCAGGTTCAAGTCTTGGCTAATTCATGAAGTTGGTTGAGTGGTTTGGGGGCTGTTCGCAGCCTAACAGTACCTGATGTGATTCTTAAAATGGGCAGGGAGGATGACTGTAGGTCAGGGGTAGGCAACCTAAGGCCCGAGGGCGGGATGCGCCCCCCAAGGCCTTTGGACTGGCCCCAGGCCGGTCCTGCTGCCGCCGCCGCCATAATGATATTGATTATGGTTGTTATTACATGTTCTTGGGGTTTTCTTGTCAAAATATCCACAGGAGTTTTGCCATGGCTTTTCTGGGGCTGAGAGAGTGTGCATGCATATATATTTTTTAATTTTTTTTAAAAAACACATATATTTATTTATTTATTTATTTATTTATTTATGGTGCTTCGGCCCCCCCCCAATTGTCTGAGGGACAGCAACCCGGCCCCCGGCTCAAAAAGGTTGCCTACCCCTGCTATAGGTTCTGTCTAAAACTCCAGGGATAAAGGGTGGGCTAACATTATAACAAATGTATAGATGCAATAAATTAGTGCACGACACAGTAGAAACTTATTAATATTGTTACTATTATTAGGATAACATGAATATCAGTGCAGCATTCATGGCTATATTTATGCAAACTTACAGCCACTGTGAAATACAAAAGATTTTTAGAAAAAACATCTGCAGTTACAGTTTGTCTTGGTAGGATACTGATACATTATTGTTGTTGTGTGCCTTCAAGGCTTTTCCAGCTTATGCTGGCCCTAAGGCAAACGTATTATGGGGATTTCTGGGGCTGAGAGTGTGTGACTCATTCAAGGTCACTCAGTGGGTTTCCATGGCTGAGTGGGAATTGAACCCTGGTCTCCAGATTCATAGTCTGATACTCAAACCACACTGGCTCAAAATATTAGTCCAAGCCTCTTAATATCTCTTCAGAAATATTCAGTAGAGCTTGTTCCCAGGTAAATGGATATAGAGTTGCAGCATAATGGTTCTGTCTTAAGAATGTCTACTCCAGCATAAATGCAATTAAATTCAATATGTTTACTTCCAGGTAAGTGCATATAGTATTAGGGCCCCATAATGCAACACTATGCATGTCTGCTCAGCATTCCCATTGTTTGCTGTGAGACTTACTATCAGATAGGTTACAAACTATTTACTTAGCTGTAAGTTTTGTTGAACTAAGTGGGACTTCTGTGCAGTGAAGCCTAAAATTGCACTGTTAGTTTGTAATCCTATACCCACTTATGTGATTAACCCGAGTGAATGCAGCAATATTTACATCTGAGTAGACATGTCTAAGATTGGGTTATTATGCTACAGTGTTACACTGTTTAAATTAGATAAATGAAATGGCCTGGAAAGATGATGGATGTGGTGGGAGGGAGGAAGGGAGATAGATAGATAGATAGATAGATAGATAGATAGATATTTACTGTTTCTTTTGAAGGAAGAAGCAGTCTAAGAGGAGAGAGAGATCTAGGTAGATATAATATGATACACTATCCAGTTAATGCTCCTTTGTGGGTCCAGAAACTTGAAATGTAGTAGGTGCCACACAAAATGCAATAAGGTTATATATAATACTGAGAAATCCAGCACATGACATATCTGAATAGTTTGTTTTAGATTTTGTGATGGAAATCTTAAGTATAACAACGTTATGGCTGCAGATCTATGTATACTCACTTGGGAATAAGCTCCATTGAATGTGGGGAATTGTATGTATGTGAGGGGAGGGGTGGAAAGTGTTGAGGTGGAAAGGTGGTATATAAAGTCTTGCATTAATATAAAAACACAGGTGATCTTACTTGTGGGAAAACATGCAGTTGCACATTTAATGTATTAAATCATATATAAGTTCAATGGTATTCCTTATATTTGCTGGACAAATAGGATGGAGACCTACTTGGCTGGATAGTTGGAAAAATAATATATACTTGTCCCTCCTCATTTGGGGCTTTGACTTTTGCAGATTTCATTATTCATGGATTATTATTAATATGTTTCCTCTAGAAATATCTAGGTCCTCCAGCGCAACTCTGTGGTCAATTTTAACCAAAAGTCGCACTGACAGACCTAGAGATTCCTAGAGAGAACACTCCACTAGGCATTTGTAGCTCCTCCAGTGCAATTCTATGGTCAATGTCTGGCAGATGTTGATCGCAGAGTTGCACTGGAGGACCTAGAGATTCCTAGAGAGGTGTTCTCTCAGGTAAAAGCATTGTATTTTTGTTATTTGCATTTTTTCCACATTCACGGGGATCCTGTGCCCCTAACTCCAGCGAATGTAGAGGAACAAATGTAGTCAAGATTGCCTCTGAAAATTGGCTAAGTGGGAATGGAAGGTTGTGGGATACTGGGAAGAGGAGTCAGAAGTAATTACTTTATACAACATTTTCCCCTTCTAATATCTCATTTTCAGTAATTTCCTTATGGCAAGCTGGGAGTTAACAAAACAACAAAAAAAAAATGGAAACAAATGCTGACTGTTATTCATTTCCACATGTTAAATTGTCTATTAACTAATGTTAAATACAGAAGTTAAAAATAAACAAAAAAAGCAGTAGAAGAGAAATAGGGGACGTTTTAGTAGGCAAAGTGACTGTAGGTGCATGCATTTTATCATGCATAAATGTTTAGTTATTCTATTCATATTTCACCCCACCCACAAGTTAGAGCACATTGTAGTAGCTTCACAGCAATCTTAGGAGGTAGGATAGGGCAACTGAACACAACTTCCCAGTGTTAGTAAACTACAGCTGAATGCAGATTTAATCATGAGAATGTCTAATCCACTTCTGTTAATAGGAAAATACTGCTGAACTTCATGATTTGATCTTTCAGTAATTCAGTTTGTATGTAGTAGGCAGTGGTGGGATTGAATAAAGTCCTTTATTTGCTGTTTCCCACTAACCTTTGCTTCTCTTCTCTTTTGCACAATACTCTGCCTATGTGTGTTCCCTCCTGAGCAGCATGTCGGTTTTCCGCTCAGGCCTGCTGGTTCTCACATCACCACTGTCAAAACTTTCTCTGCGCCTTGTTCCTATTCTCACATCAGCTGCCCGGCTGGTACAAGACACCCTCTATGTTCATCTGCAGCCAGGGCTCAGCCTGACAGGTTCCACGCAGCCCCGCTCCACATATGTCCCAGCTACATCTGAGGTCTACAGCCTGATCAGCAAGTTGTATGCTGATGCTGGTATCCATCGCCACCTTGACGTCCGGGTATTGCTCACCAACATCCTCAACCATGGTGCTTCTCCTCCCGCACTTGGATCTGTGCAGAATCTCTCCCAGCCACCTGAAGTGGTGCTCACCGACTTTGAAACCGGAGATGGTGGGCAGTCCAACCCCGTCAAGCAGCGCCTGGAACGCTATGCCACTAGCTGCTACAGCTGTCGACCCAATCTCATCTCTGTTTTGTTATACCCAGAGTATGAACTAGAGCCTAATGATGGGGAGCTGTCCCCACAACAAGAGGCCAGTGTGACAGAAGAGCCTTTGCAGAGCTACAGCGATATTGTCGTGGGAGGTACTTTCGATAGACTTCATTGTGGTCACAAGATCCTTCTGAGCGTGAGCTGTATGCTGGCAGAAAACCGGCTTCTCGTGGGTGTCTCTGACAAAGATCTCCTGAAAAGTGGGTCTCTTTGAGTCATGTATGTCTTTTCTCCAAGTTCCCACAAAGCTGTGGAGAGAAATCAAGGGCATTTAGGACAGAGTAGGCAAAATGCAGTCATCCAGAGGTTTTTGGACTGCAACTCCCAGCTTTCTTCACTTGTTTGGCTAGGGCTGATGGGAGTTATAGTCTTACAACATCTGGAAAGCTGAGTTTTGCCCAGCCCTGATTCAGGAGAATGCTAAAGATACTCCAGATTCTTCATATATAATCTAGGTGTATGGCTGGAATCACAACTGGAAAATCCTGGGGTAGAGATTGTGATGATATCAGGGAAGGAAGAAGAGGTCCCTCATTGCCTAGAAATGTGATGTTGATTCTTAAGAATTCAAATGTTTTATTCTTTACTACTAGATAAGTAAATCTGAAGGCCTCGAAAAAGTTTTGAGGGATGAGACCTATTGTTAGTCCAACCAGAGTACACTCATTAAATGAATAGGACTTGTTAAATCAACACTTAAATTCCATTTATTCAGTGACTCTTCCCTAGCTGGGACTAATAACTGAATTTAGCCTGCAATTTTCTACATGCTAGCACCAAATGTTTAGGAATGAATCTGTAAAATGGAGAAATATTATTGATTTTTAGAAACCAACTTGTGATTTCTGTGTGTCTCAAAATTTTCCAGTCCTTTATAACATCTTAGTTTGGTTTGATTTGTTTAAGATAGTTTGAGATTTCTCTTCCTTCTCCCATTAGGATTTTAATCTTGCTATTTTTGTCCTGAGGCTAGGATATGAACTTGGGGAATTAGGGTTTTGAATCACAAGACAATCAGCAGTCAATAAGTTGTTCATCTGAGATGTACAGACATTAAGAATGGCTACTGGATAAGAAGTCTATATACTCTGAAGCTCTTCCATTTCTGTAGCAAAAAAGAAAGAAACTTGAAGAGAACCAAGTGAAAACAGTGACAAGAGTTCAAAAATCTTACATGCCTGATTGCCTGAGTATGCATGATTTTGTTGCTGATATTTAGGAATGTGAAGCATTTGTCAGTACCAGCAGTGTTTATAGTTGCTGTGAAAGCCAGAATTCATTCTAAATGCCTTAATTATTCTCACCCCTTCCCCCTTTCTTTATACCATTACAAACCTTCTTATGAGGTGCATTTAATAATTTTAAAAAGCATGTTAGCTTAGTTAAGAAAGGGCCCTGATGGATCAATCAAAAGTCCTAAGTAGTCCAGCATCCGGTTTCCCACAGTTTCTACTTGCAGGACATGAGGGGAACACCTCTCTACTGCTTGTAAGTTCTAGCAGCTGGTATTGAGAGACATAGTGTTTCTACTATTGAAGAGAATCTGTAATCATCAAGTCTGGTAGCCATTGATAGTTTTATACTCCATGAATTTTTAAAGCCATCTAAATTGGTGGCTTTCACTGTGTTGTGTGGCAGTCAGTTTTGTATGTTAACTAACAGCCTATACAGACCAGCCACAAGGGCCGGCCTGGGGGTGGAGTCAGGGCATGGTGACTGCATGCCAGCTGTCCCAACTCTGCCGTGATGCTGCCATCACACCGTGCGCCCCACTGCACAGCGGATGACGTTAGGGCGCTCCCTTGGCGCAGTGTACAAACACTGCACCAAAGGATCACAGAAAAGCCGCCGCGGTGGTGGCAAGGGTGGCTTTTTGCCTCTCCAAAAAAGGAATGGCATTTTCCAGGTCTTTTTGGAGCAGCAAAGTGCTGGATCGGGGCCACGGTGTGCGGTCGCTGCGGCCCCGATCTGGCACTCCCAGGAACGGCACAGAGCCACCCCTTAGAGGCCGTCTGTAGAGCCCCTAAGTGAAAAAAATAATTCTTTTTGACTGTTCTGAGTCATTCAGCATCTCACTTGGCTAGGTAAGATCTGAATATTAGAGTGGGGAAAAATCTATTTACATTCTCCAACTATGTGTAATTTAATCCACCTCAGTGTTTTCTGTAAATCAACTTTTTCTAAATAGCCCAAACTGGCAGACACCTAAAAAAGAGATTCTGGATACTGCTACTTTTTTGTAACCTAAACCTGGCTTTTTACAATTATATAAATAAAAACCTTTCAGTAAAATATTGCTAGCAAACAGTTCCCATTTCCCTTCTTCCACTTTACCCTAGCCCTGTTTACTTTCCCCTCATTACATAATTTAAAAAAATAAAAACTGATACAGGATGACAGATCTTATGTGTATGAAAGGACATTCATCATGCAAAGTATTCCTCAGTTACAACTAAAAGTCTTACCCATGACACACACACACCCCTCTGATATGTTCCAAGTAGAATCTCAACTGTGTATAGCTCCCAAGAAACCACTATAGATACTTTTGAGGGGGCAGATCTCCTCATGTTGTATATGTCAGCTACTGAGACTGCACTGGCATTTATTTTTTCAGCCATCCTTCGTGGTTCAACAGGAACTGAACACTTTCTGGAGGCCAAAAGTAAAGGTTTAGTAACTTTAAAAATCCCTAATTAGCTAGATTTTCTGGTTTTCTTTGTGGATCTAGTCATTCTGGTCCAAGTGAATATGGCATAGGTCACTGAAATTTATAGGAGGTATTGCCCGTGGTTTTTTAAAAGTTTCTAGCCACCATTGCTACAAAGAGGGGGAAGACAAATGATGCTCAAAAATGTTGTGAGTGTATCTTGAACTCATCTTTAACTATGAGCATTCCCCCCTAAAGTTCTGATGGCTTTGCAGAATTATTTTGGAGAAGTTTTCAGATGTGGTTTGTCTCCTTGCCCAAGAGCTCCAGGTTTGGTTTGAAGTATGAGGACTTCAAAGCAGATCTGAATGTGGGAGAGAGACTTGGGCCAGGATGGAGAAATACAAAGGAAACCAGAATGTGTGGTGGCTGGCTGCCCCCTGACAGAAGCAGAAACCACAAGAGCTAGGCAGAAAATGCCTTCTACCAGTTCAGACTCCATCAATCTAGAGCAGTGGTTCTCAGCCACTGATAGTTCCCACTCTGAGCATTTGGGCCTCAACTCCCAGAAGACACAGTCAGCAGAAGCACTGGCTGTGGAGCCTGTAAACCAGGGGTAGGCAACCTTTCCCCTTTAAGGGCCGAGGGACTTCAGCTCCCAGAAGCCTCAGCCATGTTGGCCAATAGTCCCATGTTGGCCAATAGCTCCTGGGATTCTGGGAGCTGAAGTCCCTCGGCCCTTAAAGGGGAAAGGTTGCCTACCCCTGCTGTAAACTAAAGGCTAAAACAGGGGTAGGCAACCTTTCCCCTTTAAGGGCCAAGGGACTTCAGCTCCCAGAATCCCAGGAGCTATTGGCCAACATGGGACTATTGGCCAACATGGCTGAGGCTTCTGGGAGCTGAAGTCCCTCAGCCCTTAAAGGGGAAAGGTTGCCTACCCCTGGGCTAAAACATCTGGTGGGATAGAGGACCTCTCCATTGAAAACCTGAAATCAGTTTCAGAGAGGTTGGGGGAAGGGATGAAAATTCAGAAGTCCCTGGGGAGGTGGGAAGGCAAAAGGTTAAGACCCAAAATACCAGCATATTTTAGGTGAAAGTTCTCACTTCCAATAATTAAGCCCTAGGAAAGGAGGAAAACCACACCAAAAAATATGGGGTCACCTTCTTTGAAGGTCTTTAAACAGAGGGATTGGATCGAGGATGCTTTGATTTTGAGTTCCTGCATGGCAGGGGGTTGGACTGGATGGCCCTTGTGGTCTTTTCCAACTCTATGAGTCTATGATCAAATGGTGTCATTAGGAAAAGGCGCTAAATAGTGTGACATGACAGCCATGTTTAAATATTTGAAGGGGTGTCATATTAAGATTGAAGCAAACTTTATTCTGCTTCTCCAAAGATTAGGACATGGAGCAGTGGATTCAAACTACAGGAAAAGAGATCCCACCTAAATATTAGTAAGAACTGTTTGACAGTAGAATATGCTGCCTCAGAGTGTGGTGGAGTCTCATTCTTTGGATGTTTTTAAACAGAGGCTGGATGATTATCTGTTGCGGGTGCTTTGAGTGTGTATTCCTGCATGGTTGGAGGTTGGGCTGGATGGCCTTTGTAGTTTCTTCCAACTCTAGAATTGCAGGATTGTATAGGATTTGGAGGGCTGCAAAAAGGGGGTTAAGGACACACTTTACCCACTCCTGCTCTGAGGCCTGCCTATATATGGGTACAATATAAGATGCATAGGCAGCAGCCAGAGATCTAGATGTGCAAGCCACACTGGAATTCCTGCATGTCACATCCTGTACATATTTATTCAGAAGTAAGGCCCATTGAATTCATTGGTGCTTACTTTAAGGCGAATGTAAATAAGCTTGATGCCTCAGATGCCTTCATATATAGCCTACAGCTGTGCAGACTTGGGAGGGGAGGAGGAAATAACATGCTTGGACTACAACACCCAGAATCCAATAGTCAGCATGGCCTTCGGCTTTAAAAAATTGCATTTCTAGGCTGTAAGTCTCCTGGAACTTTTTCTTCCCTCAACCCAATCTTGGTTTGAACTGGGTGCCTCTTGCACAAGAGCAGGGAGGCATAATAAAATAGCTGGTCTTGTCAGGTTCAGAATATTCCTGGTGCCATATATCTTTATGATTGAACTGTTTGCTTTTTCTCTTCAAGCTGCTTGGTGCAATGACTTCCTGCTGCCTGTCAGAAACCAAACAGGTTGTCCTTGCACCCAGAATGCTTTGAATGTTTATTTCTCTGAGAAAAGATGGAACCATAGTTTTGAAAAGTCGCTTTTTTAAAATACACCTCCCACAATCCCTCACTTTGGTAACCCTTGATAGGCCAGGTAGACAGATTTGATCAAGGAACCAGGTGTAGTTGCACCCTTTCACAATGGGTTGTTTTCCTGTGTTCAGTCCTGCTTTTTAATATATATATTATACACACACACACACACACACACACACACACACTGTACACTTTTTTCTAATCACCACCATGCTCAGGGAGTGACAGCTTTGCTGCACAATCCATCTCCCTCTTGAGGCTAAGTCAGGACAACTGCTTTCACAACAACAACAACAACAGTTTTCCCCTCTGCCTCCATTTTGCAGATAAGATGCTGAAGGAGCTGATCCTTCCCTTTGAGCAACGTGTAGCTCAACTCAGTGAATTCCTGGTGGACATCAAGCCCTCCTTGCGGTATGAAATTGTTCCTCTTTTTGACTACTTCGGCCCATCCATCACGGACTCTGAACTGAAGTGCATCGTGGTCAGTGAAGAGACCCTCAAGGGTGGTCTGGCAGTCAATAAGAAGAGGGTAGAAAATGTAAGTGTGTGGTGTGCCTCCTACAGCCTCTTCCCTTGCAGTCAGAGCTCTTGTTAGCTCTGTTCAGAAGTTACTGACTTGAATCAACATGTGAATTGATGCGCATCTAGCCCCCCATGGTGGCTTTCTTCACTTGGAAAGTGACAAGCCTGAAGAGGAGGCAATTACTGTTTTACAAGGAAATTCTCTGTCCATGCAAACAATAACTCCTCTTCAGGTTATTAATTTTCATGTGAGGAAGGCAACTATAGATGGGGCAAGACTAAGAACCCTCTCTTTACCAGTTTATTCAAAATGGTAAGTAAAGCCTGCTCAGGACTTTAGCTTTGATGTAAATCTGAGCTCTTCTGCACTGGCAGGCACACTGTTCCTCTGTGAATTTACCTATTCCCTTTTTAAAGCCATTCTTGTTAGTAAACATCACAGCATCATGCAGCAATGGACTCCACAATGTAACCATGTCTCCTTTTTAATAAAAATAGAACTAATTATTCTATAATGCCTTAACAGCTAGAATAGCAATGGCGAACCTTTTAGGGGCCGAGTGCCCAAACTAAAAGGCCTTCCAGCACCAGGTGTTACTTGGTGCCAGGGGTGGGACTTCTACCCTCCGGGGGCAAGACTTCCAGGGCATGACTCTGGAGAGGCACCTAATGGCCAGGGAGGGTCTGGAAGGAGGAGGAACAGGTGCATGCCTGTTCCTCCTCTTCCCCCCGCACCAACCTCAGTCTTCAGCTGCCTCCGGAGAGGCAGCTGAAGGCTGGGGTGGGTCAGGAAGGAGGAGGAAAAGGCACGTGCCTCTTCCTCCTCTTCCTCCTCCTGCTCCTGCTCCTGAGCCACATTTTTACTGTAAACCGCCTAGATTGGTCCGCCACCGGGCGATATATAAATTATCATCATCATCATCATCATCATCATCATCATCATCATCATCATCATCCCTGGCCTTCAGCTGCCTCCAGAGAGGCAGCTGAAGGCCTGGGACAGCTGGGAAGGAGGAGGAACAGGCACATCCCTCTTCCTCCTCCTCCCTGCCCTCCGCGTGCTGGGGAAAATGGTGGCATGCATGCCTTAGGTTCGTCATCACAGAGCTAGAATATTAATTAAGGGATCTATATCAGGTCTCGTTAATTGGGAGCATGGGTGAGACTGGATTGTCCTTTCTCTTTCCCATTTATGAAACATATCCTCCTCAATCATCCAATTCATGCCTCTGAATTGCTGGATCACATGTGGTCACCCCCTGCCTCTGGCATTGCTAGTATTTCTTCTGCCAAAGCTTTATTGAGTCACGGTGATTTTTTTCCCCTAGATAAAATTTGCACTTGAGGCAAAAGCACTGTCCAACTGAATGAATCTGGTCTGTCCATGTAGCTCAATGTCTTTTGTATCAGAATTGGCTAGATGTATATTCCCAGGTACTAGCTTACCATTTATTGCCTTATTTAGAATTCCATCCCCAGGTCAAAGTGGCTGCTTCTACAGAGGTATTTTGCTTTTCTCCGTCAGTGTGCAGCTTGGTTCAGTTTCTTGAGGTTTACATTTCTTTACTATATAAAAATCTCTTTCAGCACATTGGCCCTGTCTTTGTACTGTGCTTTAATCTGAAACTACAAGCAGAGTTGGACTTAGGGTGTTTAGGTCTTTTTGTTTTTAAGCCTGATTCTGTAAATTTAGCAAACCAACAAAAGTCCCTACAGCCAGAAAACCCAAGACAGATGAACAAAAAACCAGACTGAAGGGTTTGTTGCTTTTGAATTGAGCAGAGTCACATTGTGTGAGCTGAGGAGTTGTTATATGTTGCTTGTAGGCCACTGAGGAAGACTGTTGTCAAAACGCAATCTGGCCTTCAGTTTTTATTATTTACTATTATTATATTATTTTATTTCTAACATTTGCGCACTTTTCAGTGGGGTATTGTTACCCTTTTAGAAATTTTACTGATTTATCTATTTCAGGGTTCAGGTTTTTTTGGCCTTGATTTTTGAATTTTTATTATCATTATAATACTTATTTTTAGCATCCGCATACTTTTCAGTGGGGTATTTTTACCCTTTCAGATATTTAATTTTATTGGATTTTCTGCTCCAGGGTTTAGTTATCCTTTTATTTCTTTACATTGTTGCCTTTTTGGAATTGGAAGTGGGATTATTTTATCCTGGTTATTTTTTGGCAGAACCCTTCAGTTTGGTTTTTTGTTCATCTGTAAATTTAGCATCCATCCCATTTGGTAATTGATTTACCATATATACACTTCCTGAACATTGGAAGTTTTCTTCCAGACCATCAGATTTTAGCAACAACTAATAAGCTGCTCTTGCATTTAACTTCTCATTACCTACAAATTGTAGTAGCTATTGTAGTAACCTATGGCAGCGAGTTCTGTAAATTAAAAACACATTTGTCAACAAACTTTATTTTTCCGTATGAAGGGCTCAGTGGAGTTATCTGAAATGCACATTCAAGATTACATAATAAGGATTGCTTATGCAGATTGCAAGCCTTTAAAAATATTTTTAATTGTACTTCTAGTCCAGAGTTTGGAAAAGTAACATTTTGGACAAAAACTCAGCATATTCATATGTTGGCTGAGAGATTCTGGGAGTTGTAGTCCAAAACAGTAAATGTCTGGCTTAGATGTTTCAGGACATCATGTTTAAGTTACCAATTTCATTTGCAGAATCAGGGCAGAGAAGCCAATCCCCAATCATTGGGGGCAAGCAGTGTGTAGCTTTTGTCAGAGTTTCACACTAGGACTGTTCAAATTCCTCCTCAGCCATGAAGCTTCCTGAAAAGGCCTGACCAGTCACTACTCAACGTAACCTACCTCACTTTATTGTTGTAATGATAAAATGGGGAAGTGGAGAGCCTAGTATTTCGCATTGAGCTCTTTGGAGGAAAGGTGGGATGTAAATGCAATAATAATGTAGCAAAAGAAGGAATTTCCACATATTTTCAAAGGCCCACTCACAGGTTAACAGACTGTAGTCTTGGACTAATGGGCCTTAGATGTTGTTTAACAGTTCATGACAGTGCAATACACAAGTGTGATTTTGCACAACTTCAGATTGAAAAAGGGATTTATTATTATTTGTTTAATATCCTGTTTTTCTCTGATGAATAGGACACATAACAACTGACATTAAATACATTTAAATATATACAGTTAATAAAAGCATAAAGGATGTAAACCATAATTTTAAAACACACCAGTAAAAGAAAAATGTAACACCCATCCAGTTAAAAGCCTCCTTGGCAGAAAGCAAGGTCAGTTGCTAAGGGCTGTGTTTTTAAGGAGCAACTGAACAACTGGAAAAGGGATAGATGACTTGGCTTCCTGTCTTTCTGTTGTTCTTCCCTCTTCACTAATCATGCTCTCTGTTACAGAGTCTGCCTGAATTGGCTCTTCACACAGTCAAGGTGGCGATTGACCCACAGCATGCCAGGTATGAAGAAGAGAAGATCAGTTCCTCTAGCCTACGGAGCAGGTTGCTTGGGACTCTGCTGCGCTCCCCGAAGGTCAGTTACATACGTTCTGTGGTAGTGCGTTTTTATAGGTTATATATCATATAATGTAAGGGTTTTGCTCCTTCTCTTTCACCTTTGAGTGTTCTGTCTTGCAATCTGCTGGAGTTCCCATATAATACAGCCACTAAAACTTTCTCATTAACCCTTTGGTTACCAGGAAGTAAAACATCATCCAGATGGCTGTGTTGCCCTTAGTGGTCAGGATAATAATAGGATCCCATTATCAAAGGGCTGGAGTTGATGGGTTTCATACAGGATGCTTACAATGCAAACCTACGTTTCTATGTAGAAATAGCCTTCATTGATTTTGGTGGGTCATATTCTTAGGTGAGGGTAGCAGGCTTTATTCCAAGAAGAAATAGGGTGGATGAGGTGACACACAGGGAAATTAAGAAATTCACATTTCTATCCAACAAAACCTTTTGTAGTAACCAGCTTTGCATATGGCTTACTTACTGGGGAAGCACTAGTGGTGGCATGGTTAACATTCCCCCCCCCCCCCCCCCCATTTCCAGTGTCCTCTTTCCAGCACCAGTTAATCTTCCACTCTGTCTTCTGGTTTCCACATTTTCTGTATGCAGGAGAGAGACATCATGGGTAGTCAATATGGTACTTCAGTAAGCATAGAGAGGGTATGTGTCACATAAGAGTGTGGTGTAGTAGTTGCAGAGGTGGATCTGGACTTAAGAAATTTGGGTTCTAGTCCCCACTGAGACACACAACTCACTGGGTGACTTTGAGCAAATCTCTCTCTTTTCTTTCTAACCCACCTCACTGGCTTATTGTGAGAATAACACTGGAAGGAGGAAAGTTGTATAGACTGCCTTATGCTCATGAGAGGAAAGTTGGGGGGGGGGGTTTTAAGAGCATGCCCCACAAGGAATATTGCAGGGGGTTGGAAACACAGGTCTAAGTAAACACAGGGGGAAGTTCTCATGACCTTTGAACATTACAGCTGTGATGTGAGATTGAATTTACTGAGAAACAGCAGCTACATCATTGAGTAACAGGATGTGCACAATTGAGTCTCTTCCCTCAATTCTGTCTTCTCCCTCCCTCACCCCTGGTCACAGAAAGAACCATCTCTTCCACGATACCCTTACATTATCGGTCTGACAGGTGGATCTGGTAGTGGCAAGAGTTCAGTTGCACAACATTTGGTTCGTCTTGGTGCCTTCCATTTGGATATGGACCGTCTAGGACACAATATCTACATGCCAGGAGGTCCTGTATATGAGCAAGTGGTAGAAGCATTTGGAACAGGTATTGCTGAGTTCTGAGACAACGATATTTAAAGTTAGTGTGCCTGTTTAAAAAAATATATATGGGAGGTATATCAACAATTCCATCTAAAAAGTCTTTGATTTCTCTTCCTCCTTAGCCTCCAACCCTCAGTCTAAGAGTGCGTCTACACTGTAGAAACAATGCAGTTTGACACCATTTTAACTGCCATGGTTCTGTTTTACAGAATCTTGGGATTTGTAGTTTTGTGAGGCATCAGCACTCTTGGGCAGAGCTAGCTAAAGACTCTGTAAAAGTCAGATCCCAGGAATCCATAAGATGGAGCTACATCTCTTAAAATGGTGTCAAACTGCTTTATTTCTACAGTGTAGATGCACCCTAACAGCTTTTTTCTCTTTAATCCAGGTTGAGATTCATGTGGCACTTCATAATGTGATTAGACTATAATTCCAGTCAGCCCTAGGAATGGTGGAGGCTGCATGATTTTCACCATTGCAACTTCATGTCTCCCCCATCAAATGTTCACTTTCCTTTTTTCTTACAAAAACTGCACGGTTCATCAGCATCTTATTGTTGGCAGTTTACCATGAATAGCCATAACACCACTGTAACTCAGTCATTGAAGAAGGTGAAGTGCAGATAATATTTGGCAGGAAGCAAAAAAGCTAAGAGTGAAAACAGATTTCATAAGTAATTACATATATAAGATGACTACTAAATATGTGTGAAATGTTAGTAGCCACACAGGACCTAGAGAAAATCTAGAAATTTCTTCTGCCTTAATGATCTAAAGTGATTCTGTGGAAATGCTCCAGTGTAATCAGATAACAAGCTATCATATTCTAGAAGCCACTCATTTTCTAGTTTTCCCCCCAGAAAGAGCAATTTGTCATATTAAAATTCTTGTCCTGTCCTATGACTCTATCACTTTGTGGCAAATTTTCAACCTCACAACATGGGAGTTGGCTGAGAAATGAGGATAGGGAGCCACATCTGAACTCTGAAAGGGACATAACCTTTGGAGAATCTCCTGCCCACTGATAGGGAAAACTGTGTGATTGTTTTGTTTTGTTTGCACTAACTGGTGACATACATTTCTCTCATATTTGCAGATATTTTGAAAGAAGATGGAACCATCAACAGGCAGGTCTTGGGGGCCAAAGTATTTAGAGACCAGGTAAAATAGCCTGAGTTTGAGGTTAATATTTAACTTTGGGCTTAATGTTCTTCACAGTACAAGTGGCCCTCATTTTTGTTGGTTTGTTCATCTTTGTGCCACTGTTGACGCATCTTTTTTCCACAAAATTGTCAGCCCTTTCACCTTCTTTCTCAGTATGTTTTCCTTTGTACATGTGTGGGTGAAAGGTACTGATCGGAGAGCAGTGCAAACAAGAACAATCTCTATACAGTAAGCAGTACAGTGTGACTCTTTCAGCTGAGAGCTGTACTACTGGAAGAAGGGCATGCTGGGATTCCTCTCTTTCTTTAATAGTGCAACCCTATGAAGGCTTAGCCTTTTGGTTCTGTGCACCAGTACATGCTCAGATTTAGAGCACAAATTACGGTGGGCTCTTGGTATCCACTGAGATTTGGTTCTAGGAACCCCTGTGGGTACCAAAATTTGTGGATGCTCAAGTCCCATCATATACAGTGGCATTGTAAAATGGTGTGCCTTATATAAAATGGCATAATCAGGGTTTACTTTTTGGATTTTTTTGTTGAATATTTTGAATCAGTGGATGGTTGAATCTGTGGATGCAGAATTTACTAATATGGAGGGCTGACTGTATAGTATAAAGTTATTTTTAGAAAGGCTGGTGAATTGTAGGCCCTCCAGATATGTTAGAGTACAATTCTCACAATCCTTTACTTGTGGGTCATGCTGGGTGGGGTCAATGCGAATTCTAGGCCAAAGATTCCCCACCCATTATAAAATATAATAAAATTTAGAAAAGATACAAAGAATTAAGACAAAGAGACTGAAACATTTAGGAAAATTAGAATCATATGGGATTCTGATCACATTATGATTTTTTTACATGGCATATAGCCCACTATACTCATGCTCAAGACCTTTAATTTCAGTAGGATTTTATAAAATAGTTTCCTGATAAATTAAGCTCCCTCCTAAATGGTACTCCAAACCTAACACTTGGCCCTGTCATCCCTTCTTGCATTAAATTAGAACGGCCCCCACATCATAATCTCCCAACCTAGTACCACATCATAGTGTTCTCCATTGTCTTTTGCTAACTGCCATGTTGTCTTGAAAATTCTCATTTCCAGACACTTTTCTTCTCTTCTGCCAGGAGCAGCTGAAGAAACTCAACAATATAATGTGGCCAGTGATGGCTCGAATAGCAAAAGAAAAAATTGATGAGGCAGGAGCACAGGGTAAGAATGGAGTTGAGATCAAAAAGCCGAGGGTAGGACAAATAGGAACATGAAGTAATAGTTTCCAAATAGAAATGTCAGTAATCTACAAAATGTAGTCAAAAGTAATTTTTCTAACACAAGTCCAACCATCAAAGTGAATTCCCTTGTTATGGAGAAATGTGTCAATTTTTGAAGGCCTGTCACTGCATCCTTTCAAATCCATACTGCTAGTTAATCTTCAGCACTTCTCAGATTCAAATTTGGTCTGCTTCAAAGGAATATACTTGTCCCTCCACATTTGCACCTTGACTTTTGTGGATTTGATTATTCATGGATTTTATTAATATGTTCTTTCTAGGAATATCTAGGTCCTCCAGTGCAACTCTGTGGTCAACTTTAACCAAAAATTGCACTGAAGGACCTAGAGGTTCCTAGAGAGAACACTCCACTAGACATTTGTAGCTCCTCTAGCACAATTCTATGGTCAATGTCTGGCAGATATTGACCACAGAGTTGCACTGGGGGACCTAGAGATTCCTAGAGAGGTGTTCTCAGGTAAAAACATAGTGTTCTTGTTATTTGCGGTTTTTCACATTCACAGGTGTCCTGTGCCCCTAACCCCAGCGAATATGGAGGGACAAGTGCACTACTATTTGAAATTATCTTTGAAATTAGGCCAGTTTGGTTTGGTATTTGCAGGAATCTAAAGCACATCCCTAATTCCAATTTATTCTGGTTTACTGTGAATATAGAGCAAGCAAATTCATACATTCTTTCAATTCTGCTTTGCTCCTCCAGATAATTTATACATGTAGACAAGCTAGAAATGTATTGATTTGTGGTGATATTAAAATCTTGCAATAAGGATATTGTGGTGCCCAATCCATAAGTCAAAATGAAACAAAACAGTAGTTTGTTCCTTGGAAGCAACAAACTAGGATCCTAGGTTTCAAGGTAATGCTAAGATACCCATTCCTAGTTTGATTTTTTTTAATCCACATGTGTGAGCAAGTGAAGCAAGGTAGGAGCAAGTGGGGTATATTAACACACACAGTAAGCCTGATACACCAGACATCCTGATTTATTGTGAGGCATGCAAATATGGTCAAAGTGTCTTTCTACCCTTCTGTCCACCATTGAAATTTCTTAACGCTGCTAATGTCTGATCTGCAGGAAAAGCTGTGTGTGTCTTGGATGGAGCCATGCTGCTGGAGGCAGGCTGGTCAGACATGGTTCATGAGGTCTGGACAACTATCATCCCTGAGGATGAGGTAGGTATTATGTTTTCTATGTAAAATTCCTGAAACTGAAGCCAAATATTGCCCGTTAGTCATCCTTTTTACTGTAAAGCATGCATGTATATGTGCCTTCAAGTTGCCTGTCAACTTAAAGCAACTCCATTAATTTCATAGGGTTTTCTTAATCAAGAAATATTCAGATGTGGTTTTGCCAGTTCCTTCCTCTGAAATATAGGTGACAGCACCTGGTATTCATTGGTGGCCTCTCATCCAAGTATTAACTAGGGCTGACCCTGCTTAGCTTCCAAGATCAGATGGGATCTGATGCCTTTAGAAAGCATGCAAGATACAAATTGGCTAGAATGAGATTTTCTTGTTGATGAACCTAGACTAGTAAAAGACTGTTTCAACTCAAAGGATTATACGATACACAAGTGTGAGAGCTGTACCAATCAGAAGGCACTATTGGATGTGGTGTGGAACATGAAGCTCTCCATGTGTTGTTCAGCTGCAGCTACCATCACTTCTAGACAACTAATGGTGAGGAGTCTTGGGAGCTGGACTCCAACATCTGAAAGGCCCCATGTTCCCAATGCTACTGGGCCTAGGTCAGGATGAGCAACTGTAGTCTTCCAGGTGATTTTGGCCTGCAGCTTCCATGAGCTCTAGCCAGTATAGCCAATGTAGAAGAGATTAGGGGAACTATAGCCCCCAAATATTTGGAGGGCCACAGTTGTCAAGCCCTAGTTCTGATCACATCACATTGTGATCTGCGTGCTATTTTACTGTATGGGCATCTGCCACACATATGCTGTGAATCAGTATAGTTGTGGCTCTCAGAAATATGTGCAATCAGCCCTTAGTACCTGCAGGGATTCCGTTCTGGACCCTTCCACGGCTGGCAAAAACTATGGGACCTCAAGTCCTGTGATTTTTAATGGCTGTATATGCACAGCTGCAGCCATATGCACGCACCACCATTAGAGCCAATGAAGCTTGCCATACATGAATGCTAAAATCGGCTGATGGTGGGCTGTATATATCCATTGTTCTTTAACTGTGATGTGCCTTATGGCTGTGATACAATAAAACATAATCTATCAAACATAACAAAATACAAAAGCAACAGCACCAGTGCCCTAAAAATGCTGTTCCCCATACATCACTCTATAAAAATATCATGTAACTGTGTCATATTTGCATCTTTTGTTGTCTGGGTTGAGGCAGGATTTTGGGAATTAAACAACCTTGGTTGCATTGATAGATTTCCTGCACCAAATACTAGGTAGACAGTGACAGTGGTTGGTTCTGCTGGCATTTGATGCTATTGGCCATGGTATCCTAGGGCATTTGACCAGTGTGCAACATGACTGCACTATGATGTGTGTGTTGAGCCCTGCCTGTCTGAGTGTACCCAGAAGATGGTACTGGTAGTGTGTTGCTCAGCCTTGTAACTGCTAGCCTGTGGATTCCCTGGGCCACTCCTTTATCCCTCTATACTTTTGACATGTACATGGAGCCACTAGGAGAGTTGTGAGGAGAGTCATCGCTGTGCTGATGATACTATACTGATGCCAAACAGGCTGTTGGGCTCCTGAATGTTTCCTGTATACAGTGATCTGTTGAACATATGTTAACAAGTGCAGTTTCAGTCCACATAAGATGGAGGTACTGCAGATCAGTGGAAAAGCTAATCTGGGTTTTGGTTTACACTTTATCTGGATGGGCTATTGGGTCTTCCTCTGAAGGACTGTGCTTGGCTTTTTGTATTTAACTATGTTCACACCTACTTTGTTTTAAAGATTATCACCTGCTCTTAATTCTGCTGCTCATGATGTTTTAAAGGGTAAAAATAAAGCAGTCATAAATTTGTTCATAAATTTTAATTATAAATTGTCTAGAGGGTTGTATTTCAACCACTAGGGAGCTCCTAATTTTATTTATTTATTTATTTATTTATACCCTGCTCTTTAGCCTCTTTCTCAGAGCATCTTACAGATTGTTAATTTGACAGTTCCCTGCCCTCAGGCTTACAATCTAAAAAGACATGACACAAAAGGAAAAGGGAATGGCACTAGGGAAGGGGTAGTCCAGAAGATACTGTTGGTTCTTTTCTCCCTCCAAGTCCAGAGTGGTGGCAGCTGGAATAGAAGGAGAATCCTCCATGTACTTCTGGGGCTAGGCATGGCAGAACTGTGCCTGCCTCTTCCTCTCTCCCTCCAAGACCAGAGTAGTAGCAGTTAAGATGGATACCTCTAGGGCTATATCGGTAAATTAAAAATAATGTTGAAGGAAGAAAGCTGATTGCAAGTCACATTGAAAACCACTGTATTTCCATCTTGGGAAAATCTGATATTTGGATAGGCTTGAGTGAACCCAGTAAATGTAAGTGTGTATACACACGCATAAGGACCCCATGAATTTCATAGAGTTTTCTTAGGCAAGGAATACTTGGAGGTGATTTTGCCTGCTCCTTCCTCTGAAATGTAGCCTACAGCACCTGGTATACTGGTCTAATAAATGTGGTTTTTCTGTCCCTCTCTCTTTCCCAGGCCATTAGACGCATTGTTGCCAGAGATGGCCTAAGTGAGGAAGATGCCAGGTTGCGGCTACAAAAACAAATGTCCAACAGCCAGCGTGTGAAACAGTCACATGTAGTCCTTTGCACAATTTGGGAGCCAGAGGTTACCTGTGAGCTGGTAAGAGTCCAAAGTGGGGATTAGGGAGAACATCCTACTGACTTCTTAAATGGGCCAGTCTCTTGAGCCCTGTCCCTGGTGATCTTATTGAACAATTGTCTATCCATCCTTTACAGACAGAAAAGGCTTGGGCCCTGCTTCAAAAACGCCTCAAGGACAAGTAGAGCCTTGCACTGAGATGGGAATCACTTCTTCATTCTGCTCCCTTGGTGCTGCCTGTCTGGAAGACTGTATGCTGTGTGGGCCCATGCTGCAAGGGACCAGAGACAGGGCTGGAGATGTGGACAGATAGATCAAAATGCTTTCTGGTGGTGGTAGGGAGAGGACAAAGATGAAATTCCCTCTGCTTTTTTCTCTGTTACAAAAAGCTGAGGGCAATGTGTGAACAAAGTGGAAAGTAGGGGTGCTTTCCAAGCAGGAAGGAGCAGCTACTAGCACCTGAAGCCGGTGATGGTTGTATGATTCTGATGGAGACCAACATTTCAGCATTGCTGCTTACAAGAAAGGACATGGAAAGGATTAGAGGGGTGGGGAAGTTGCTCTTCAGCCTTTGTCCCACTACTCTGTACTGTGTGTCCTGTGCTACACTAAGCTACACATAAAGACAGAAATCTCTTGACAGCTCCATTTCTTGGTGATCATGCTCATTCTGTATATCTGGTTGGGAAATTTTTTGCCTGGCCAGGGATGGATGGGTAACCAGTTCATCTCTGTCACACTTACCAAGGTTCTGGTAATCCTCTCTTTCTGCCCACTTTTGATTTCTTCCAGTTCTGAGGAGAGGTTTTAATGCAAAGAAGGATTTACCATGCAGAACTAGTTCCCTTATGATACTTAAGTGTTCCCAATTAATAATACAAGATTTCATTTTTAAATTTTTTTATGAAAAACATCAAATTTGAAAACAAAATGTAAAACAACACAGTTTTTTCTGTTCCAGACCTGGATGTAGTTCCCTGTCTCCCCAAGAGTTGTTTTGGTGCTGAACACTGGCATATATACTGCTATAGCATAAACTTCAGGGATGGTAAAATATGCAGCAGATGGTATACAGCAGAGAAGCATTCCAGCCCTCCAGCATCTCCATATACCCATTGGTAAAACTAGGCCCCTAAAAAATTCTACCCAGACTATCCTCAACCAATGATACAATTCAGTCCCAAAAGCTGGCTATATGGGGCTCTTGGGCTGGTGTGGACACACACACACACACACCACCAGGGTGAGGCTGATGGAAGATAGGGCCTTTGCAGATTGCCAGAAATAGTGCAAATTAGTCCACTTTAACTGCCCTGACTCAGTGCTGGGGAATCATGGGGACTGTAGTTTATTGTGGCACCAGAGCTCTCTGACAGAGAAGGTTCAGTGTCTCAGAAAAAACTACAATTCCCATGATTCCCTAGCACTGAGCCAGGGCAGTTAAAGTGGACTCAATTTGCACTATTTCTAGCAGTCCACAAAGGCTATTAGTCTCCCAAGAGCTATATACTGCAGAAGCAAACAAAATCAAAGTGTGCAAGTGTGTCCCATCTTCTGCCAATAGCTATAAGAACTGCACAAGCAGGTTAGCAACAGGAAAATTCTCCCTCTCTGTCTGGATGATTGAGATCTGGTGGTGGAAACTGTAGGTTTCATACTACAACTGAAATCATGGGATGAAGAGACATTTTCCAGTTGCAATAACCACCACAGTATTGTCTCTTGAGTTTTACCCTAAGGATTTCTTTTTTTGAATTGGAAGGATACAACTTGTACACTTCCTTGCATACAATGCCCTCTTCTCCCCTTTTCAAACACATGTACAAAGCACCATTGTCACTTGCTTGTCGTCCATCCCATCCAGATTATGGATATATCCCATTAATACCACCATAACATCCTATGTATGTACATGGGACGGTCAACTTCCTTAGCACTATTTGCTGTGCAGGCCACCTTTGTTTCTAATGCTGTTTTTTGCTTTTGTCACATTGTGGGGTTGGGCAGTAGCTGGTTCTTACAGTGGGCAGGCCTCAGCAGTTTGTTTGCAGGGGACATTTTGTGATGAATTCCTTGCTGGTATGTGGCCCCAAGAAATGCCGGGCCATGTTGTCTCGTGAGTTCTGAATTGGCATTGGAGAGATTAGTTATCGCGACTGATCATTCCTATTCCATTGGGTTGGTGCTGAATGGAACAAATATGATGACCTATGTATTTATCCTGCCTTTTTCTCCTGGGCCCAACTATTTCTGGGTGGACAGAGTAGGCTCCCAGCCTGTTTTTCCCTCCATCCTCTGGGTTATCCCAGAACCACCATAACAATCACCCAGTGGAAAAAAATTCAACTGAGAAACAGTCAAACAGCATTCCTGGAGCTATGGATTAACACAAAACTGTCCCAAAGCCCTCTGGATACTCCCCAGTTCCTTGAAATACACTGCTGGCCACTTCCAATTGCAATATGGGGCAATTTCCTATATTTGGGGCAATATAGCCTGTGGCATGTTCTTGGCTTCTACATACACCCTCCACTGCATCTGTCAGTGCCATTAACAATAGCACTTTACATTTCTATACCGCTTCATAGTAAACTAAGCACCTTCTAAGTGGTTTACAATATAGCCAATAGCCCCCAACAAGCTGGGTACTCATTTTATCAACTATGAAAGGATGGGAAGGCTGAGTCAACCTGGAGCCCTGCGGGTTTGAATTCACAATGTTGTGGCTGCAGTATTGGCATTTAACCACTTTAACACCCACCCTGAAGACCCTTTGACTGTCCTAATGTCTGGGGGCCTAGAGCAATGCAACTCCCAAACACCCTAAGTCTCTCTCCCAGATACCCAAATGCGATCAAGACAACACTCTGCCACCCCACAGACCTGGGCACCAAATTCCCAAAATTCAGTCAAAATCCTCATAATTGTTATGATTAGTTACATTTATGTAACAATATCAACAACAATAATAAAATTTATTTCTATCCCGTCCCTCTGCTTCCTAGTTTGAATCCCCACTCAGCCATGAAAACCCCACTGAGTGGCCTCAGGCAAGTCACACTCTCTCAGCCTCAGTGGAAGGCAAGGGCAAACCCCCTCTGAACAATTCTTGCCAAGGAAACCACATGATAGGCTCATGTTAGGTTTGCCATAAGTCAGAAACATTACTTTTATGAGTTATGCATTTTATCCTCCCAACAGCCCTGCGAGATAAGTCAAGCTGAGAAAGGGCCTTTGCAGACTGTCAGAAATAGTGCACATTAAATTGAGGCACTGCCCTGGCTCA
>JANUYF010000005.1:116761155-116821155 GCA_026167975.1 Phrynosoma blainvillii
TCTTTATGGGCAAGTATTCTGCAATGATTCTTTATGGGCTTATTCTGCAATGATTCTTTATGGGCAAGTTTTCTCCAATGATTCTCTATGGGCAAGTTTTCTCCAATGATTCTCTATGGGCAAGTATTCTGCAATGATTCTTTATGGGCAAGTATTCTGCAATGATTCTTTATGGGCTTATTCTGCAATGATTCTTTATGGGCAAGTTTTCTCCAATGATTCTCTATGGGCAAGTATTCTGCAATGATTCTTTATGGGCAAGTATTCTGCAATGATTCTTTATGGGCTTATTCTGCAATGATTCTTTATGGGCAAGTTTTCTCCAATGATTCTCTATGGGCAAGTTTTCTCCAATGATTCTCTATGGGCAAGTATTCTGCAATGATTCTTTATGGGCAAGTATTCTGCAATGATTCTTTATGGGCTTATTCTGCAATGATTCTTTATGGGCAAGTTTTCTCCAATGATTCTCTATGGGCAAGTTTTCTCCAATGATTCTCTATGGGCAAGTATTCTGCAATGATTCTTTATGGGCAAGTATTCTGCAATGATTCTTTATGGGCTTATTCTGCAATGATTCTTTATGGGCAAGTTTTCTCCAATGATTCTCTATGGGCAAGTATTCTGCAATGATTCTTTATGGGCAAGTATTCTGCAATGATTCTTTATGGGCTTATTCTGCAATGATTCTTTATGGGCAAGTTTTCTCCAATGATTCTCTATGGGCAAGTTTTCTCCAATGATTCTCTATGGGCAAGTATTCTGCAATGATTCTTTATGGGCAAGTATTCTGCAATGATTCTTTATGGGCTTATTCTGCAATGATTCTTTATGGGCAAGTTTTCTCCAATGATTCTCTATGGGCAAGTATTCTGCAATGATTCTTTATGGGCAAGTATTCTGCAATGATTCTTTATGGGCTTATTCTGCAATGATTCTTTATGGGCAAGTTTTCTCCAATGATTCTCTATGGGCAAGTTTTCTCCAATGATTCTCTATGGGCAAGTATTCTGCAATGATTCCCTATGGGCAAGTATTCTGCAATGATTCTCTATGGGCAAGTATTCTGCAATGATTCTCTATGGGCAAGTATTCTGCAATGATTCTCTATGGGCAAGTATTCTGCAATGATTCCCTATGGGCAAGTATTCTGCAATGATTCCCTATGGGCAAGTATTCTGCAATGATTCTCTATGGGCAAGTATTCTGCAATGATTCTTTATGGGCAAGTATTCTGCAATGATTCCCTATGGGCAAGTATTCTGCAATGATTCTCTATGGGCAAGTTTTCTCCAATGATTCTCTATGGGCAAGTATTCTGCAATGATTCTCTATGGGCAAATTTTCTCCAATGATTCCCTATGGGCAAGTATTCTGCAATGATTCTCTATGGGCAAGTTTTCTCCAATGATTCTCTATGGCAAGCATTCTGCAATGATTCTCTATGGGCAAGTTTTCTCCAATGATTCTTTATGGGCAAGTATTCTGCAATGATTCCCTATGGGCAAGTATTCTGCAATGATTCCCTATGGGCAAGTATTCTGCAATGTTTCCCTATGGGCAAGTTTTCTCCAATGATTCTCTATGGGCAAGTATTCTGCAATGATTCTTTATGGGCAAGTATTCTGCAATGATTCTCTATGGGCAAGTATTCTGCAATGTTTCCCTATGGGCAAGTTTTCTCCAATGATTCTCTATGGGCAAGTATTCTGCAATGATTCCCTATGGGCAAGTTTTCTCCAATGATTCTCTATGGGCAAGTATTCTGCAATGATTCTCTGGGCAAGTTTTCTCCAATGTTTCCCTATGGGCAAGTTTTCTCCAATGATTCTTTATGGGCAAGTTTTCTCCAATGATTCCCTATTAGACTGTCATACTTTGGATACATCATGAGAAGGGAAGACTCATTAGAAAAGACAATAATGCTGGGGAAGGTAGAGGAAAGTAGGAAGAGAGGAAGGCCACATGCTAGATGGATGGACACTATTAAGGAGGTCACAGGTATTAAGGGGTTGCAGGATTTAAGCAGAGAAGGGGAGGACAGAGGGTCTTCTTGGAGATGTCTCATCCATGACTCAAGATTGACTCAAGGGCAGTTAACAAGAACAAATTGGTATTGCTATTGTTGTGTTGTTTTTATAGGGCCTTACCAGAAATAATGCAGCTTGAGGCCATTTGAATTGTCCTGGCTCACTGTTAAGGAATCATGGGAATTGTAGTTTATTTTGGCACCAGAGCTCTCTGACAGAGAAGGCTCAATGTCCCAGAAAAAAAATACAATTCCCATGATTCCCTAGCACTGAACCAGGACAGTTAAAGTGGCCTCAAGCTGCATTATTTCTGGCAGTCTGTAAAGGCCCATAGTCTCCTTTGTGATTCGTCTTGGGTCCAGTTTAGGAGAAAGGCAGCATATCAAATAAATCAATAAATGAGAAAGAGAAAAGCAGGATGCTCAGGGGGAGCAAATGGGGATGAGAGGGGCACATCTACATTGTAGAAAGAATGCAGTTTGACATCACTTTAAGTGCTGCGTCCTTGACAAGGACTTTCACTGCCTCTGCCAAAGAGTGCTTGGTGCCTTGCAAAACTTGAAAGTCCACATATAGGATTAAAGCCTACATTTTTCCTTCTGAGGTCAACAAGATTTATTAAAAAAAAAAAAAAAGCATATCCAGGGGTAGCCATGTTGGTCATGTTCAATAACATCCAAAATCCACAAAACAGTGATACGTTTTGGTTGCCCCCCCAAATATTTTATTTATTTATTTATTTATCTATCTATTTCCAGGATTTATATCTCGCCTTTCTAAACAGTAAAAAACGTAAAAACAGTAAAACAGCACACCACATTATTCAAAGAAAATTCACATACCAAATCCCTGCGTAAATAAATAAATAAATAAATAAAGGTATCACTGCTTTGTGGATTTTGGGTGTTATTGAGAAATTATTATAGGCACAGACAACTTATTAAACTCAGAAGTACTAAGTCTCCTTGAGTTCAGTGAGGCTTACATGCAAGTAAGTATGTTTATGATTTCAGCCTTACTGTGTTTCCTTGTAGCCACAGTATGTTGGGTTGGGTTATGTCCGCATTATACACTAGTGAGCAGTTATTAATATAAAAAGACTGGGACAAGGAATAAAAAGAACATGTTGGGCTGATGACACTGTATGATGTTGTCTTTTCCACTAAGGCATATTATGGAAAGAGTACTTTTCAATCATGGTTGCTCTTTTCACCTGGACTGAGAAATAACACAGGGGCCTGGAGTATAACCTGCTCCATACTAATAATAACTTTAACCATGGCCATTAATGGGGAAGAGTGGGGTGATAATGTCATAATTATTGTATAGTGAAGCACATCAAAGACAGATTCCAGGGTAAAATGGTTTAAGAATTAGTCAAGAGCTTCAACTCCCATCTCCTATAGCTTGACAAAACTTTTTTTCTCATGGTTGCTCTCAGCCACAGGGGAAGGCAATGGCTTCTGAACAAATCTTGCCAGGAAAACCCCATGGTAGGTTTGCCTTAGGGTCGCCATAAGCCATGTTGTTAATGAATCATACCTTTTTTCCATTTCAGTTTCCCTTGACCCCACAGTTTATATTCTCCCTACTACTGAAGTAAAAAAATTGCTGCAACATTTCACACACTTATAGAAGTAGGCTGTGATCCATGAAATAAACAGGAAAGTTTATTTGGAGTAAAATTGGTTTCTTTAAGATGCCACAAAACTTCTTTAAGCAGTTGATCCATTGCTTCTCTATCCATTATCCTTAATTGTGTTTTCTTTCTAATTTTTCCTACAGACTGGGTTTGCCATGCCGCCGGCACTTAAGCTGCAATAGGATCCTTGCATCTTCGAGTCCTAACACTTGCCCTTTCCTGGTCTCAGCGTTGGCCACAAGGCAGCAAACCCGTCCCTTTCTGAGCTTGGCAGCCCCACTACTTGGTGCCAAGCGAGTAGAGTATGCAGAAGTCCGTCAGCTCCCGTGAGTATGGCAGATTATGATCTTCTCTCGTTTAGTTCTTACAGAAGTGGTAGATCTTTGTATGTGCTGTGGGATGGGTTGGGAATCCAGAGACAGAATGTCCAAATTAAATGAAAAATAAAAGAATCTCACCTTTCATATAGAAAACTAGGGTGTTAAGGTGAAGGTTTGCCTAAAACCCCAAATCCTTAGCAACTTGTTTTCCACATGAAGGGAGTTCAATCTCTCTGACTGGGGTTTTCTTGGCAAGTTTCTTCAGAGTGGTTTTGCCATTGTTATCCTCTGAAGATGAGAGTGTGTGACTTGTCCAAGGTCACCCAGTGGGCTTACATGGCCAAGCAGGAATTTCAAACCTGGTTTCCAGAACCATAGTTCAATGCTCAAATCACAACACCATGCTGGTTCTCATTATAAATGGCAAAAATTGACTTCACAGTGATTTATGGCCCAAACTGAGCAATTCTCATAGATATTTGGAGGAGTATGGCTGTGCATGAAAACCACATCCCTGAAAATCTGTGTCTTTTTCCATTTCCCCCTTTCACATCCAGATTATTCATTCTCAATCATCTTTCTCATTTCTCCTCTGTTTCTCTCAGGTACTCTGTTGACCAGATGTATGACATTGTAGCAGATGTGGACAGCTATCAGAACTTTGTACCTTGGTGCAGCGGCTCCCGTGTTGTTTCCCATTGTAATGAATTCTCAGAGGCCGAACTGGAAGTGGGATTCCCTCCAGTGGTAGAGCGCTACATGTCTGAGATTTCCTCAGTGCCTCATTATCAGATCCGGGTAAGGGGCATTGTCAGATTGGAGCAATGTTTTGGTGGTGTTTTCTGGATGATGCATTGCTATGGTTTGGTATGTCCTGTTTTGTCAGAAGCTGTTTTTTTTAAACTTGAAAAGGGTCCACCTTTCCAAAAGACATGCTCGTTTCTTTGGAAGGCTTGTCTCCAAATTCCATCTATGTGTATGCTCTCAGTCAATGGTGCCGTCAGGGCCGAACTTTGGAGTAGAGGAACCACCCTTTGGGGAGGCTGAGCTAGGGACCCAGTCTGAAATTGGAGTACCTTTCCCTTAAGGATCTTTTTGTGAGCACACTGAACATTCAGTTAGTAGCTTTTGGCCCAGAATTAAAATCCTCTGATTGGTTGTCTTTAGGCTGTTAGACCTGCTGCTGTTAAACTAGTTTGGATCTGGTTTCAGCTAATGATGTAGCAGCCCCTTGACTCACTTCCCCAATCTTGCACTTGCCTCCCTTCACATGCAAAGCTGCAACATCCTGGCAGAAATGATTTCATTGTTTTTTTCCCTAGAAAGCACTGCAGTGTTACTATAGGCTTTGTCAAAGGACATGTGACATTTCAAAACATGACTTTGTCAGAGTTTTAAGTTTGTCTTTGCTTCATGCAACACTGTTGCTGTGGAGTGTGTCAAGAACTCTTTGCACACCTCCATGTGACAGGCTCTTGTGTTGAAACTATTGATGTGAAGTTTCAAACATTAACCTTCTGTTAGGTCTACTAATCTGACTCATTTGGGACCTGAAATTCCAATCTGCAATACTCACTTAGAAACAAGTGTGAGAGCCAGTGTAGTATAGCAGATTGAGCACTGATCTAGAACTCTGAAAACCAGGGTTCCAATCTGCACTTAGCCATGGAAACCCACCTTATGCAACTCATACTCTCTGTCTCAGAGGGTAGCAAAGGTAAACCCCCTTTGAACAAATCTTTCCAAGAAAACCCTGTGATAAGTTTGTCTTAGGGTTGCTATAAGTTAGAAATGACTTGAAGGCAAACAGCAATACCAATGGCTAGTTTTCCAAGTGGAAACACATTTCAGGCATAGCAATAACTGGCTTTATAGTTCTTGGGGGAGAGATAGCAATAGCAGCTTCCTGGAGAGATGGCCCTGGAGATCTATGATGTCCCTCTCAAATTACAGTTGGTCCTTGGTATCTGCTGGTGTTTGGTCCCATATCCTCTGTGAATACCAAAATCTGTGGATGCTCAAGTTCCATGAAATACAGTGGCCTAGTAAAATGGTGTCCCTTATATAAAATGGCAAAATCAAGCTTTGCTTTTTGGAATTTATATTTTAAAAAATATTTTCAAGCCAGGGATGGTTGAATCCATGGATAAAAAGAATCCATGGATATGGAGGGCTGACCATATTGACAAATATACAAGTGGAACATAAGTGGAGGAAAACAGAATGTCACATCCTAGTTGTCTAACATTCACTTCAGATTCCTGAAAAAAAAGAGACTAGTGCTCACAAAGCCCCTTCAGCATACAGCAATCTCTTCCTTCTTGGTGTTTCCAACTTTGCAGAGGACAGTTGCCTATTTGAAGTGCTCCAAGTGGCTAGTTTCTCTGTAATTATCTGTTTCAGGGTGAGAAGCACATGCACCACCCAGTTGTTTTTGCAGCACAGCAACAGGAAAACAAACAAAGCCCAGAGCTTATTGTTTGCTTGTTTTCCTATGTCATGCTCTCCTGGCATATGACGCAACTCTAAATTCCTTGCTTTGTTGGAAAAAGTCAATTTCATGCTTGTAATGTGTGAAACTGGCTCCCTGGCCTGCCAAAGGAGTCTATCCTTGCTCTATTTAATGGGCTCTCTGGTCCAAGTTCAGTTTAAAGATAAAGAACCCTAAAGAGGAAAGTGTAGAAAGTGGGGTATTGGTATGGAGGGAATCTTGGTTCTTCCCTTCCTCCCCCTCCTCCCTTTTTCCCAATCTGAGACATGAGGTAGTTTACAAAAGTTAGGATGACCAGATGCCCTGACCGCAAAGAAGGACAAGGGACTGCAAAATGTAGGGCACGCAAGAAAAATTTGGGGCACCACAAAATAAAAGCAAAAAACACTAATATAAATGTAAATGCATGTTTCTTAGTCATGCACTGTGTAGAGAACATTTTGGAATTCCTACTGAAATGTAGAGCATGTTCTGGAAAATGAGGATGCATTTCTCTTTCTTGCATCTCATGCAAGAAAGGTCAAAACAGGGGCAGAGATGGGCATAAACGGTACATGTGCTCATTTTTATTTAGAAACAACTTAATATACATTCTTTACTATTCTGCTTTCTTTTTGTTGACATGTAAAGGAGCTTGGTCAGCTAACTCATCTCTGTTCTCCCTCATGGGAATGTATACGCAACAAAAGTGTGGGAATACTGCAAGGTGCCAATTCCTGTCTGCTGTCTGGAGTGAATTAAAGATTGCCTAAGGATGCTTCTACATTGTAGAATTAATGCAGTTTGACACCATTTTGACTGCCACAACGCCATCCTATAGAAACCTGGGATTTGTCGTTTTGTGAGGAACCAGCACTCTTTGGCAAAAAAGGCTAAGGACCTCATAAAAGTACAAATCCCAGGATTCTAAGGGATAGTGCTATAACACTTAAAAAGTGGTGTCAAACTGCATTATTTCTACAGTGTATATGCACCCTAAGTCCTTATTTCAGCAGGTGGCCATTTAAATTGAAGTTGGCCCTTTTCTCTGTTTGAACAGACTTCAGAATAGCGGGCACTAACCTGATATTGATTTGCCCATCTTTCAGGCTGTGAGTAAAGATGGGCGGCTATTTCAGCATTTGGAGACACTGTGGCAGTTCAAGCCAGGACCGCCGGGAAAACGGAACACCTGCACACTTAAGTTTTACGTAAGTGCCCTTTGTGTGTCAGCTGCTGGTTGTGGGTATGACTTGCAAAGCCAACAGAATGTGTGATAAGAGTTGCAAGTTCTCAAAGTCCAGTTTCATTGCAAATTCAAAGAGTGATGCAACCGGAGGATTTTATGGTGGCTTTATAAACATGTCACCAATTGATTAGATAATTTCAGGTTTGGCTTTGGAAGTATCAATCGCTTATCACTGATTGCCTTTTAAGGTTTTTTTTATAAAGTATATTTCACAATCACAAGGCCTAGAAACCTGATTTTAAATAGTGAAACCTGGTTTTTCACAAAACTGAGATCTGCACCCCGCACCACATATTCACTCTTTTTCTTTCCCTCTGTGAAATTTTGGCCTGCCTATAGCCTTTGAATTTGCTATTACAATTTACCATGTATGATTTGAAATTTAGTTTTTTAAAAGTTGTTTTAACTGTAGGAAAATATATTAAATTATTTATAAAGTTTCTCAAGTAGATATTCCTGAGTGTTAGGTTTAGAGCAGGATTTCTACACTTGCACTAAATTAAATTTGTTGGCATGCTTCATTCATACATAAATATACACATTTCTCCATCAGTTCCCTGAACAATTGGTAGACAAGTTCCTTGTACCTCTGCAGTAGCTCTATTAACATTGACTCCTGGAATCCCACCCCCTTGTTTGTTTGTTTCTTCAATCCCTGGGTATGGGATCACACTTTCAACTTTTATTCATAACTGTTTTAAATTTTAAAATGGTTTGTTTTTTAAATTTTATATTTATACATTTTAATGTTGGACTGTTTTAAAATTGCATCATTTTAAATCTGCTGTTCACCACTCCCTATATTGGGAGAAAGGTGGAATATAAGATGATGATGATGATAAAGATGATAAAGATGATAATAATAATAATAATAATAATAATAATAATAATAATAATAATAATAATAATAGATGATGTTTGTTCCATCCATCCCACTGCATGTCAGCAACAACATGTATCTGCATTAAAGACTTTGTTGTTTTGTGCCTTCAAGTAGTTTCCGACTTATGATGATCCTAAGGAGAACTTATAGTGGAGTTTTCTTGGCAAGTTTCTTCAGAGGGAGCTTGCCATTGCATCCTCTGAGGCTGAGAGTGTGTGACTTGTCCAAGATCACCCAGTCAGTTTACATGGCTGAGCAGGAATTCAAACCATGTTTTCCAGAGATGTAGTCCAATGCTCAAACCACTACACCACATGGGCTTGCATTATAGATACCTTCCTTTTAAATGTTTGCTATGGACTGGGACCACCTTACCTTTACTATAGATTTTGAGAAGCCCTTGAGACTTGCCTGCCCTTTTGGAATAAGCCTACACCATTCTGCTAAGAGTTGCAAATGATGATCACTTGTCACTGTCTATGCAGTTAGAGAGGGCAAGTAAACAGACTGCAAGAGCAAAGAGCAGGAGAACTGGGAGATCAAATGGTGAACATTTGAGCTCTTTGCTGAGATCTGGACCTTGGGAGGTGTCCAATTATACTTGTCGTGACTCTTGTCCACCCCTACATATTTAGTAAGAGACACATCAGGAAGAATCAGTGCTATATTGGGCTTCTACTGGATCTTAGCTGGTAGACAGAGAGATGGTGTAAGACACTCAGTTGCCTAAGGTCCAAAACACACTGCAGAAATAATCCTTTAACTGTCCTGGCCCAGTGCTAGGAAATTGTCATTTTATGAGACATTTAGCCTTCTCTCTCAGAGCTCTGGTGCCACAATAAACTACAATTCCCAGGATTCCCTAGCACTGAGCCAGGGCAGTTAAAGCAGCCTCAAACTGGATTATTTCTGCGTTATAGTTTGGACCTCAGATAGATTATTAAATGGTACCCTCCATCCACCCAAGTTAAGAGACACAGAACCCAAATCCAAAGAAGTTATTTTAGCACAGGTCACAGAAGATCCTCTAACTGCCTGCTCCTCCAGTAAAATATTAAGAAATTAAATTACTAATACATTGCTGCCTTTTCATGATAACTCAAATCTGCTTCCTGTGGGGAATTCCTTACTCTGCTTATCAGGACAGATAGCCCTGCTGATGAAGGTGTCCAATGAAGTGATTTGTACCAGCCTGCACTTTGGGGAGCATAGCCCATCATACAAACACAAACACACACATACACCTACACACAGAGACACAGACAATGTTCCTTTGTATTAATTACCTTAATCTTACCCTTTCCCCCAGGTCTCCTTTGAGTTCAAGTCAGTTCTCCACTCTCAGTTGGCCAACCTCTTCTTCAACGAAGTAGTCAAGCAGATGGTGTCAGCCTTCGAGAGGAGAGCAGAGAAGCTGTATGGCCCAAAGGTGCCCAACCACACAAGGTGATTCATGGCACATAACAGCGCAATTTGAACCTGATACTGCAGCATCCATCTTGGCCTAAAGGAAATTTTTCCTCTGAACCGTCTGAAGTCTGGACCCTTCCTGGATTACCTCTGCCAACTAGCATTAAAAGACAATGTTTTATTTATGTCTATTTAACTTATAATACCTTCCAAGTAAATTATTTCTCTGATTAAGTTATTTTATTAGAAATTTTGTTAGAAGTAATTTATTGGATAGTTAATTCTACTGGTGTAAAGATGACTCCTTGTTACAAAGGAGACTGTTGGAATGGACTAAAACCAGCAAACTTGTGGAATTTTTTAGAAGTTCTATTTTTTCTAATAGAAATAAAATATTTTTCCTTTTCAGTTTTCTAGAAATACTGGTGTTTTTATTATAAATACCAATAAAATTTATAATCTCTTTCTCTGTCATACACACACACACACACACACACACACTCATTTTTACTGTTTTTTTTCTGGAAACTTCTTAGGATAAACCACTAAAAAGTTCTCCAAAATAGCTTTTGTTGAGATGAACTAAACCAGCACCTTATGCTCTTGGATGTTTTCCCCTAACGTGTCAGGGACCAGCATCGTAGTTGTGTTCACTGACAATAACAATTTCTTTCTTTCTTGGAAACCCACTGCAGGCCAAGAGCCAACAAATTGCAGACTGGCACTAGTCTACAGACTACCACTTTTGAGTAGCACTAATCTAAATAGTTCTCTTAGGGCCTTTACAGACTGCCAGAAATAGTGCAGCTTCAGGCCACTTTAACTGTCCTGGCTCAGTGCTAAGGAATTATGGGAACTGTAGTTTATTGTGGCACCAGAGCTCTCTGACAGAGAAGGCTCAATGTCCTGGAAAAAAAAATACAACTCCCATGATTCCTTAGCACTGAGCCAGGGCAATTAAAGTGACCTCAATCTGCATTATTTCTGGCAGTCTGTAAAGGCCCTTAGTTAACACAACCCTCCCTTAAATTAAGTTGCATTCTCCCTTTTTGGGGAGTTGTGTATTCTCTTCTATGTGTGTGCATTGGTGTGCCATCAAGTTGCCTGTCAGCTTACAGCGACCTATGAATTTCATAGGGTTTTCTGGGGAATATTTTGCCTTCTGTCCTTAGAACAACCAATTTTTGAGAATAAATTTCAGCAAACCTGGGAAAAGCAACCCTGTTCCAAGGTGGTTCAAGGACTTGCAGGAGAAGACAAATCAGTCTTTCCTTCCTGTCTTAGTATCCCTGCAAGAACATGCCAAAATGGGCGGACTGACCAGGAAAATGAGTAATTGTACAAAAATTCTGATGACAGAAAAAAGCTGTTGGCCTTTTCCTGTTTTCTTCCTCTTCCCCCATGTTCTCTGACCATCCTGTACGCACGCACAGTGGACAAGAGTGTTATTGTATATACTGTTGGGAAGAATACTAAGAAGATAAATTCTTATAACATCCAACAAACTGGAAAAACCCAGCCTGGTTGGAGCCCTTTCTTCCTATGAATTTGACAATGTGTTGTGGTAGATACAAGATATAATGCCTGGAGACTTTTGCTAAATTCCATATAGAATTAACACATTAAATCATCTGTTGAATGGTGAGCTAACACATGGGTAAATCTTATTCAAATGGGTCCACTCTATCTGGAATAGCAATAGGATTTAGGTTAAGGTTTAAGAGAAATTAGGGCCAGTTTTTACATTAGGCATATGAAAGGAACCACATCAGGTGGCAAATGTGGCAAGAGGCAGCAGAAACAAACTCCTGACCGTTCTTGCTGATCTTCCTGGCTAGTTCTTTCTCTAATGATCAGAGCTGTGTATATAATAACAGCCTGTTTCCTAACCTGGCTTGCTGTCTTCAGGGGCCCTTTCACACTGCAAAATTATATCACAGTGATTCCATTTTAACTGCCACAGATCCATCCTTTGAAATCCTTGGATCTGCAATTTAGGGAATGACATTTACAATTATTGGCCAGAGAGTTCATAGAATCATAAAGTTGGAAGAGACCACAAGGGCCATCCAGTCCAGCAAAACACTAGTTCTATTATTTCATCAGACTACAAACTCTAGGATTTGACAGGATGGGTCAATGGCACTTAAAATGGAATCGTAATGCCAAGGCCCTGCAGGTCTTGCTCAAATTATGTCTTTTGTACATTTTGATTGGTCAAATAAAGATATCAGTGCTTTATGGATTTTGGATGTTATACAACTTTGTTATATGGCAAACACAGCTACTTCTGAATTTGTTTCCTGGGATACTTATTTGCTATACCTTCGAAGATTTCAGTATCTGTCCCCAACACTTTTCAGCTATGATCTCAGCCTGCAAGAATTAGAAACTTGGTTTTATGAGTTTCTAGGGCGGAGTCCCAGCCTTTAGATAACATTAAGCCCCCGGGGTGTGTATCTACCTATTGTTGGGACATGCAGGCTGCCATGGTAACATGGTTCTCTTTCTCTGCAGTATCAGACAGGAAATGACTTTCCAAAATCTTTGAAGGATAGGATAGAAATGTTGTTGGGAATGCTTGTGAGGAAGTTTTCTTGCATCACCTCATGAGGATCTTTCCACAGATGTTCCATTTCGGCTATGCTGGCTATGGCTGCTAGAACCTGTAGGTCAAAAACAGCAGTAGAGTCACTGTTGCCCACCTCTGTGGTAGAACTCATGGTGCTTCTCTGAACATGTACAAAGTAATTTCACAACTGTGAAATAATGCTTTACACTTAGGATTAACAGGAGAAGAGTGTAGGTCAAATGGTAGGGCAGAGTTTCAACATCTTTCTTAATTTCTGAAATGCCAAGGCTAATACTAGCTCAGTCATGGAAACCCACTGGGCAACCTTTGGAAAGTAATACACTCTCAGCTTTAAAGTAAAGCAATGGCAAACTACTCTGAAAATCTTGCCAAGAAAACCCTATGATAGGGCCACCATATATCAGAGTTTACTTGAAGGTACACCACAAGAGCACCAATATGGTGGGCTACCTCCAAAAATGGTCTCCTCCCAGTCTACCTTTATCTGATTCATCTCACTCTGCACAGGGACAGTTATCTGTAGCAGCTGCAGCAGCACTAAATGTACTAAATGATTAAACTACTGTTCCACAACAGTAGTTAACTTTTCCCTACTGACCTCTGCCTTGTCAACAGGGGCCTTTGTACCTGATCTGGCTGGAACAGGAATGTACCCATTACATAAGTCGAGAATTGCTGATGGGGTTGGAATCAGCAGCCACACAAGTGATGACACCAGGAAGTTGCTTTTCCCCTGGATGGCTGAAAGATGTCATCAGCCAAAGAGAAGGCCTTGGCTTTGGACAGTGAGAGCGTTGTGAAAAAAAGGCCAACAAGCCTCATTGTTCTGTTTCTCAAGTTCAGGACTATTGATTGCTTAGAAAACCTTCTAGGTCAGTGGTTCTTAACTTTTGGTCCTCCATATATTTGGAACCTCAACTCCCAGAATTCTTTTGCACTAGCCATATTGGCTAGAACTTCTGGGAGTCTATGTCCAAACCATCTGGAGGACCAAAAGCTGAGCACACACACCCATTCTAAATTCATGAGACTCTGGGAAGAACCATCACACTGAGTCTTCCATGTCTGTGGAAGGCCAAACCTGAGGGAAATGTACTATCCATAACAATGGAGACAATGATAGTCCGTCTACCCAAAGATCCTGACTACTGAGCAGAATACCAGGTTCAGGGGACCTGTCATATGTGTTGGGACCCATATTACTTCAGATGTATGAATAGCTGTCATGGTACCCATTAAATACCAAGCTACCCCAGACAAGGAAGCCTCCACACGGATATAACAAGTCTCTCAAAATAATTATCCTCCATACCATCCTCAGAGTACAATGTTGTACTTTGGCCATCCTCAGACTAGCATCTACATCCTGCCAGTTACCCTCACCTAGAGTTGACCCACTTAGGGGGGTTGCAGACTGCCAGAAATAGTGTGAATTCAGTCCACTTTTAGGGTTAGGGTTAGTGCTAGGGAATCATGGGAACTGTTATTTTTCTGAGACATTGAGCCTTCTCTGTCAGACAACTCTGATGCCACAATAAAATACAGTTCCCATGGTTCCCTAACTCTAACCCTAACCCTAAAAGTGGACTGAATTCACACTATTTCTGGCAGTCTGCAACCCCCCTATATCAATTTTTGAATGCCAGTGAGTCCATAGGGAAATTTCATCCATTCAATGGCACTGCTTTAATCGTAACTAACAAAAGGATTCAGGCCTACTTCTGTCACCCAGGGTAGGCATAGGCAGGCATTCCATTCAGCAAATACGATGTTGTTAAGTTTGATTCATGACATCACAATTCATGGTAGCATACCCAACAACAGGAAGAGGGCTGAAAGCACATTGCTCACTCCTCACTCTCTGATAACTCTGAAATGGCTTTGTTGGAGGAGAAAGGCTGCACAGCTTAAAGATGTTTTGGGCAGGGAAAAGTAATTACATCTCCACAGCGACATCTTCCAGGATCTTGGCCATACTGTTCATCTGCTGCCTCGAAAGTAAACTAAAACAATCCCAAGCCCTATCCTAGGTCTAATCTGCACTGCAGAAATTATGCAGTTTGACATCACTTTAACTGCTATGACTCAATGCTATGGTATTCTGGGATTCCTAGTTTTGTGAGCTACTTAGGCTTCTCTGTCAGAGAGCTCTGGCGCCACAACAAATCCCAGAATTCCACAATTGCAGTTAAGCATTGCAGTTAAAGCAATGTAAAACTGCATTATTTCTGCAGTACAGATTAGATGTTAAGTTTCCCAACACCAGGTATAAACATTCAAAACTGGAAGATTCTGGGGCAAAGTACCTGTTAAGACAGATAAAAACCAACCCTAAAGACTAACGTGCTATGTTTCACCTAAGTTTTTATGGACTCCAAGCTGCTTCATCAGATGCAGCTTCCTCCAATGGACAGGCATCAACAAAAAGGCTGTGCTAAATAAATCCTGTTGGTCTTTTAAGGTGCCATGACTTTGTTTTTTGTTCTTTTTCCTGCAACAGACTAGCAGGGCTATTCCTGTGGAGATCTGGTTGGCAAGACAGAACCTTCATAAAATCCTCTTCAGATTTCATGGAACCTCAGGCCCAACTAGTATGGTCAAGGGGTCCAGTAACCTCTAGATTGGGAATGAAGATCCTGTAGCTCTCCAGTTGTCAAATTGCAACTTCCACTGGTCCAATCCAATGGTGAGGGGTTATGCAAATAGTGGGAGACTTTCTGGCTGGGGAGGCAGGGAGACAGTTAAGCAGTACACTCATCCCTGCACACTGCAGCTTTGACTTTTGCATATTTGATTATTCATGGACTTTATTAATATGGTCTCTCTAGGAATATCTAGGTCCTCCAGAGCAACTCTATGGTCAACTTTAACCAAAAATCACACTGAAGGACCCAGAGATTCCTAGAGAGAACACTCCACTAGGCATTTGTAGCTCCTCCAGTGCAATTCTATGTGCAATGTCTGGCAGATGTTGACCACAGAATTGCAATGGAGGACCTAGAGATTCCTAGAGAGGTGTTCTGTCAGGTAAAAACATAAGTGTTTTTGTTATTTGTGGTTTTTCCACATTCATGGGGGCCCTGTGCCCCTAACCCCAGCGAATGTGGAGGGATGAGTGTAGTTTCTTTTTAAAAAAGTGAGAAAACCTTCATTTTCTCAAATGCACTCACAACCCGTCTGGGGAAAAATTCTCTAATTTTGGTTCTCCAAAAGATTTTTTGTTTCTGCCATTCAGTGTTACACTGGATCAGTATCTTGTAACTTGAACGAACACATTATTCCTTATTCTTCCATCCCCATTAACAACCCACAGTTATTGAAGGATGAGTAAATCTTATGGTTTCTTCAAAATTTACCATTTAATTAAGAAATTAACAACCTTAACATAAATTCAGTGCACAGATTCCCAGTGCCAACACATGAATGATCACCTTCCTAATGGCTAACATCAATGAATTCATTTTAAAACCTAACATTCTAAGCTTGGACTTTAAATGGTAGGAAAGACCATTTCACTTCCTTGTTCTCTGCAAGTGGTGGGAAATATAAGGCTCTCCAAGTGTAATTGGACTACTGTTCCCACCATTCTTCACCATGTGTTGGGCTGGCTGGGGCTCATCAAGCTGTAGTCCATCTGTTACCCAATCCTGGTCACAGAGTTATTATGTGGTCAGTGATAGACGTACCATGATGGAAACAGTGTTTGAGGTTTAGACCTTTGTGCAGTAGGTGATTCCAGGAAACATATGTACAATTTTAAAAGTAGTGGAAGGAAGGAGACTGGTCTGTGCTTCCCAGGCAAACAGCAAAATTCATTCCTTCTCTGCTGCATATACAGATGGCCAATACTTACTCAAGTCAGAGAAGGTTCACAATCTCTGTCAAGACAATCAATGGTACAGTATCCTGGCAGGTGTTCCTGTATAAGATGCATTGAACTGAACAGTAGCTGTGTCAGAGAGTGCCCCAATGCCTTGTACCCAAGTTTGGTCTCCTGCTGATTTCTGTATTTCTTACATTTCCCCAAAGAATTCTGGTTCCTTCACATCACATCTGCAGCTGGGAATGTAGCTCTGCTTTTTGCACAAAATCTTCCTTGTGAGTACCATCACAGTATGGAGGGCTTTTGGTACATTTGCAGCCACATAGCCAGACTTCTTTTGTCTCCTCAGCTTTGAATCTCAGGGGAGAAATTTTGGGGGCATTCTTTTTATGGGATCCATCACAGAAGGGCTGTGAGATGCAAAACAGAACCATAAGGTTTTTTGCCCCCAAACCCAAAGAAAAATCACAACCAAGTTTTTCATCTTTTTCAGCACTACCAACAGATGTCATATGCAGAATGATTACCCCTTATTTTAATTAATTAATTAATTAATATCCCACCTTTCTCCCAGCCCAGGATCTAAGGTGGAGTACAACCTTAGCACAATACAACTAAAAAGCTCTTAGTCCAAATGTTAAAACATAATTACTTGTAAACCTAAATTCTATTTAAAAAAACAAAAACAAGCTAAAATGCAAGTTAAAAGCAATTTTAAAAACAGATAAAAACCACTATACCTGCCATAAAAAACCTCCAACTGCTGCAACATATTAAAAACCAAATACTCCCCTAAATAAAAAGATCTTTACCTGCTGGCAGAAAAACAGCAGGGAGGGGGCCAAGTGAACCTCCTGAGGAAGAGAGTTCCACAATTTGCTCTTTTTTGTACAAACCAGTTGCAGTGTCACATCTCTTGCTCATGTTCAGCCAGTCAGGGGATTGATGCAATGCTGGAATGGACCTACTTCCACCTTTGTTAAGAGAAAGGCTTTAACAAGGGTGGATCTTGTTACCTACTAGAAAAACGAATATAAGGAAAATTGAGAGGGAGGATAGAGGATTACCTGCTTTTGACTATGGCCACAGGCACACCAAGCATAACCCTTCCCTTGTTTTAAGTCCACTTGAAAGGGATGCCTGGCTGAAATCACTGGTTGGGCTGAAGATGCAGAACAGCGCCTTATCTGTAATATGATTTGGGGGAGGGGAAATGGGAAGGAAAAAGAGCATCATTTATTTATTTATTTAATTTCTATGCTGCCTTTCTTCCAAAAAGGGACCCAAGGTGGCTCACAACTATTAAAGGAACAAAGAACATTATTAAAGGAACAAAAAATCCTTAATTGCCAAGTCTGCTACATAAAATTACGGACAGGGAGACAGCATATCTGATCTTAAATTCAATTGTTTAGTACTAAATAGAACAGATTCGCTGACTCAATAATTTGGTAATTCAACACTTAGGTAAGTTCCAGTGATTCAACTGGCCTACTCAAGTAGGACTGAGATCCTGTGCCCTTATCTCAAAACTATAGTTATTAGGTCAAGGCTATCCCAGATCCTGAGATGTCAGAGCCAAAACCTGAGAGCTTAAGACATCACCTTTTGATGTCACAGGAAGTGGGTCCTGGTGATGTTACAAGGATGATGTTAGAAGGGGAAGATCCAGATTATATTATTAAGCTTAATACATTAAGCATTGACCACAGTTGCATGAAGTATGGAATTTACATTAAAAAACCACACTGATGGGGGTTGCAGACTGCCAGAAATAGTGCAAATTGAGTCCACTTTTAGGGTTACGGTTAGTGCTAGGGAAGCATGGGAATTGTTTTTTTTCTGAGACATTGAGCCTTCTCTGTCAGAGAGCTCTGGTGCCACAATAAAATACAGTTCCCATGATTCCCTAGCACTAACCCTAACCCTAAAAGTGGACTCAATTTGCACTATTTATGGCAGTCTGCAACCCCGCTGAGTGTCTTAAATGAGGAAAACACATATGCACACACAGACACACACCTTTTAAGGTAATGCCTTCATCCTGAGATTTCTATCCCCCTCCCTGAGAAATGAAGACATAGGCCCAGGACTTGAGATCCGGCAACTTTACTCACAATCCCTAGGTGTTGGAACTTTTGGTCCTTTATATGTTTTGAACTACAAATCACATTCTCTTGCCACTGGTTATGCTACCTGGGCTGATAGGAGTGGTAGGCCAAAGCTATCTGCCTGCATCAGACAGTTTACTTGGAGACCCTTCCTATCAGCCAAGGTGTGACATTGAATTTCTATTTCCCATGTCCATTCTGACATGTGGCAGAAACCACATTCACAAATGTGTATTCATCTACTGGGTCTTTGGCATGTAGTGCCCACTGGCATATACAAGGTTGGACAGATGATGGTACTCAGCATCTTTCAGTATGACTAGAATCATAAAATGATAAGACTTGGAAGCGACCACAAGGGCCATCCAGGCCTACCCCCTGCCATGCAGGAACACACAATCAAAGCACCCCTTTCTGATGGCCATCCGGCCTCTGTTTAAAAGCCTCCAAAGAAGGAGACTCCACCACTCT
This sequence comes from Phrynosoma blainvillii, assembly GCA_026167975.1. Taxonomy (NCBI): domain Eukaryota; kingdom Metazoa; phylum Chordata; class Lepidosauria; order Squamata; family Phrynosomatidae; genus Phrynosoma; species Phrynosoma blainvillii. The sequence continues at coordinate 116,780,158 of JANUYF010000005.1, forward strand.
ACAAGGGAGCGTGTTCCACTATCGAACGGTTCTTACTGTCAGGAACTTCTTCCTAATGTTGAGATGGAATCTCTTGTAGTTTGAATCCATTGCTCTGGATCCTATTCTCTGCAGCTGCAGAAAACAAGCCTGATCCATCCACATGAAATCCCTTCAAATATTTAAACAATGCTATCATATCACCTCTTAACAATCTCTTCTCCAGGCTAAACAGACCCAGCTCCCTAAGTCTTTCCTCATAAGGCATGATTTCCAGACCCTTCACCATTTTGGTTGCCCTCCTCTGGACATGCTCCAGCTTGTCAACATCCTTTTTGAATTGTGGTGCCCAGAACTGGACACAGTATCCCAAGTGAGGTCCGACCAAAGCAGAATACAGGGGAGCTATTACTTCTCTTGATCTAGATACTATACTTGTATTGATGCAGCCTAGAATAGCATTGGCCTTTTTAGCTGCCACATCACACTTTTGACTCGTGTTCAACTTGCGGTCTACTAGGACTCCTAGATCCCTTTCACATGTACTGTTGTTAAGCCAGGTGTCCCCCATCCTATATCTATGCATTTCATTTTTTCTGCCTAAATGTAGTACCTTACATTTCTCCCTGCTGAAATTCATTTTGTTAGTTTGGCTCAGCTTTCTAATTTATTCAGATCATTTTAAATTTTGATCCTCTCCTCTGGGGTATTAGCTACTCTTCCTAATTTGGTGTCATCTGCAAATTTGGTAAGCATGCCCTCTAACAGACTAATAGAAATATTTCATGTTTTGCCTTATCCTAGGCATTGGGAAATACAGTAGGTCCTTACTATCCACTGAGGTTTGGTTCCTGGAATCCCTATGGATATCAAAATCTGTGGATGCTCAAGTCCCATTAAATATAGTGGTATAGTGAAATGGTATCCCTTATATAAAAAGGCAGACAAAAGTTTGCTTTGTGGGAATACAGTCGTCCCTCTCTATTCGCAGACTTCGAGTCCACGGTCTCAGTCTTTCACGGACTGGCAAGCGGGAGGGCTAAATTGGCAATGGGGGTTAAATATTTGCGGTTTTTCGTTTTGCGGGGGGTGGTGGTGGTCTGGAACGGATCCCCACAAAAACAGAGGGGCGACTGTATTTTCAAGCTGTGGGTGGTTGAATCCATGGATATGGAGCAATGACTATATAACTCCCAAGGTACATCTATACTGCAGAAATAATACAGTGCGGCACCACTTGCTGGAATCCTGGGATGTGTAGTTTTACAAGGTCTTTAGCCTTCTCTACCAAAGAGTACTGGTGTCTCGTAAAACTACAAAACCCAGGATTCGGTAGGATGGAGCCATGGCAGTTAAAGTCGTGTCAAAGTGCATTATTTCTGTCATGCAGATGCACCCACAGTATCCTGAAGCAAGTATAGCCACTGACTGCTGCTTGGGGAATTCTGAGAGCTGTCACCCAAAAAGTAAAGTTATCACAGGCTGCATCTGCACTGCAGAAATAAACTGGTTCGACACCACTTTAACTGCCATGGCTCAATGCTATGGAATTCTGGGAATTGTAGTTTGTTTGGCACCAGAGTTCTCTGACAGAGAAGGCTAAATGTCTCACAAAACTAAGTTCCCAGAATTCCATAGCATTGTGCCAGGGCAGTTAAAGTGATGTTATTCCAGATTATTTCTGTAGTGCGGATACAGCCCAAGTCATGCAACACATAACTTGGCTCACAACCCATAAGACTGATTTATTTATTCAGTAGACTGCTCTCCTTATTCAACTGGCCATGGTGAAGGTCAATCTCTAGAGCTGCCTCCAGTTCAAAGTTAACAAAGGTTAAATCTACACATTTTTTATCACTTTAATACGAGTCCAAAAGAATCCTGGGAATTGTAGTTCAGCAATTGCTCATATAAGCCCTTTAGCAGATGTTAGTGTATACGCCCTCCGTTGTAAGTGGAAACTACAATTTCCAAGATTTCCTGGGGTGGGAACATAATTACAAAATCTGTTTTAATTTATTTGGGAAACTTTTGGTACTTCTGATAGTTTGGATTTTAACTCTGCTTGGCATGGCGATGACAGATTATAGGAGCTGTTGTTCAAGACTCCTGGAAGACCAAACAGTGCTCTGCCCTGGTTGAAACTTCTAATATTTATATACATACAGCTTGGATTGTGTGCCTCCTTCAATCATTCCAGCCTTGAAGGCAGATTTATCCAGCATGATTTAGGAGTTCATACATAGGGAGTCCTGAGCAGCAGTTATTCACAAACAGCTGTGCAATCCTATACATTTTTGTTGCTGTTGCGTGCCTTCAAGTCATTTCCGATTTATGGCAACCTTAAAACAAACCTTTCATGGGGTTTTCTCAGGCTGAGAGGGTGTGACTTGCCCAAAGTCACCCAGGGGAGTGTCCATGGCTGAACAGGGATTCAGACCCTGATATCCAAAGTCTTACCTAGACTAATGCTTAAACCACTGTGGCAGGCTAGTATTTTTTTATTCAGAAGTAAATCCCACTGAGTTCAGTGGGACTTAAACCTTATTAAATGAGCCAGTGTGGTGTAGTGGTTTGCACACTGAACAATGACCCTAGAGAGCAGGATCTGAATCCCTGCTCAGCTGTGGAAACCCCACTGGGTGACCTTGAGTGAGCCACACTCTCTCAGCCTCAGAGGATGGCCGTGGTACCAAAAAAATCACAAAAACTTTGAAGAAACATGCCAAGAAAAACCCATGACAAGGGTTGCCCTGAGAGCCAGCGTGGTGTAGTGGTTTGAGTGTTGGATTACTACTGGAGACAAATGTCCACTCGGCCATGAGACTCACTGGGTAGCTTTGATCAAGCCACACTCTCTCAGCCTCAGAGGATGGCCATGGCAAAAACCCCTCTGAAGAAACCTGCCAAGAAAACCACACTCTCTCAGCCTCAGAGGATGGCCATGGCAAAAACCCTTCTGAAGAAACCTGGCAAGAAAACCACACTCTCTCAGCCTCAGAGGATGATCGTGGCAAAAAAAAACTCTAAAGAAACTTGCCAAGAAAACCACACTTTCTCGGCCTCAGAGGGTGGCCTTGGCAAAAACCTCTCTGAAGAAACCTGTCAAGAAAATCACACTCTCTCAGGCTCAGAGGATGGCCATGGCAAACCCCCCTCTGAAGAAAGTTGCCAAGAAAACTACACTCTCTCAGCCTCAGAGGGTGGCTGTGGCAAAAAAACAAACAAACAAAAAAACACCCTCTGAAGGATGGCTGTGGCAAAAAAATACTCTCTGAAGAAACCTGGCAAGAAAACCACACTCTCAGCCTCAGGGGATGGTCTTCGCAAAAAAAAATCCTTAAGAAACCTGACAAGAAAACCACACTCTCTCAGCCTCAGAGGGTGTCCTTGGCAAAAACCCCTCTGAAGAAACCTGTCAAGAAAATCACACTCTCTCAGCCTCAGCGGATGGCCATGGCAAACCCCCCTCTGAAGAAAGTTGCCAAGAAAACTACACTCTCTCAGCCTCAGAGGGTGGCCGTGGCAAAAGAAAACCCAAAAAAACCCTCACCCTCTGAAGAATGGCCGTGGCAAAAATACCCTCTGAAGAAACCTGGCAAGAAAACCACACTCTCTCAGCCTCAGAGGATGGCCATGGCAAAACCCTCTCTGAAGAAACCTGCCAAGAAAACCCCAGGATAGGGTCGCCTTCAGTCAGAAACGGCTTGAGGGCATACAACAACAAATGTGCACAGACCAGGCCTGCAAAACTGAGGAAACTGGAGTAAAAAACAGCTTTTACTGGTGATGATTTCGCCCCTCCCTCCCTACTCCGCACCTTTCCCCCCAAAGACAGAAAAATAGCCTTCGACCCCTGGAGAAAATATCAATGCAAAGCCTCCTGTTCCTTCCAAGGGACTCCTCAGTCCGCCATTTCAGGAAGGGAAGCAGGGAAGGCTGGCGTTGCTGGGAGCTTCTCCTCCAGCGCTTGTTTACCTGACAGAAAGCGGCTCGACTGAAGGCCAGGAGCGCCCCGCTTCCCCTCAGCCCGGCCATCATGGCTGCCATTAAGGGCTCCTTCCTTTCCCCTTTGCTCCTTCAGCAAGCCGAGGTGCGACAAGTCGTGATGCCTCCCCGCCCCCGCCTTCCATTACACACCATACAGCATCTTTAGCCATGGCCCAAAACACACTGCAGGAATAACCCAGTTTGAGACCGCTTTAACTGCCCTGGCTCAGTGCTAGGGAAATCTCGGGAACTGTAGTTTTTGGAGAATTTTAGCCTTCTCTGTTACAGAAAGAGAGAGAAAGAAAGAGCTCTCTGTGGGGTCCCAACAAACTACAACTCCCAGGCTCCCCTAGCACTGAGCCAGGGCAGTTAAAGGTCTCAAACTGGATTATTTCTGCAGTGAGTTTTGGACCCTGGTCACAGTCAACTGCCGATGGCTCAATGCTATGTAATTCTGGGATTTGTACTTTTGTGAGACATTTTGGGCCTGAACAGACTGCCAGAAATAATCCAGTTTAAGTCCACTTTAACTGTCCTGACTCAATGCTAGGGAATCATGGGAATTGTAGTTTTTTCTGAGACATTGAGCCTTCTCTGTCAGAGAGCTCTGGTACCATAATAAACTACAGTTCCGATTATTCCCTAGCACTGAGCCAGGGCAGTTAAAGTGGTCTCAAACTGGATTATTTCTGGCAGTCTGTTCAGGCCCTTTGCCTTCTTTAGACTTTGAGGGAGGCCTTACCAAGCAACACCCAGCAGAGAGACTGAGGACCACAGAGACCATTGGGGGCTGTAAGGAAGAGGCTGCTGTGTTTGATACTGCTTTGGACCTCTGCTTCCCTCAGAGATAGGGTTGTCATTACTCTCTTCCACAAAACCGGGACAAAATGTAGGACAATCAAGAAAAGTGGAGGACACGACCAACTAAAAGCCAAAATAAAATAAAATAAACATTAATATGATTTGTGTGTTGGACTAGGATTCTAGAGACCAGGGTTTGAATCCCTGCTTGGCTAAGGAAACCTACTAGGTGATCTTGGGCCAGTCACATTCTCTCAGCCTCAGGGGAAGGCCATGGCCACCCCCCTTCTGAACCAATCTTGCCAAGGAAAACCCAGCAGAGGATGGCCCTAAATTGGAAAGGACTTGCTGGCACACCACAACCACAAACCCATGCTCCCAAATGGAGGACGGGTTGGCATCCCTCCTTCCTGGGGAAAGAAGTCTGATAGAGGACATGTCCTGGAGGATGCCCCATGCTCCAGCCCCTTCCTTACCTGACTTTGGCTGCTGCCACCAGGCCATAGCTTTGTAGAGGAAGGAGGAGAAGAATGGCTGCTGAACACTGCACTGGCCCCCAAGGCCTCCTTCAACAAAGAAGGCAGTGGCGGTGTTGAGGCCAGGAGAATGGTTATGGTTAGGGTTAGGGCTAGGGTCACCTCGTGCCTTGGCCAGCCAGCTGGCAGAAGCCCTGCACAGCCAAGCTAGGGAGGCCTCGGCCCCTGGCTGGATGTCTTTGGGGCTGGCTGGAGGCTTTGCGCAGCTGGGCCAGGGGGGTCTCACCCCGTGGATGTCTTTGGGATTTGCTTGGCCGGCTGGGAGGCCTTGTCTTTGCCAGGACATGATCCCAAAACCCAGTGGGACATCCCAAAGACCCTAAAAACCTGGAAATGTCCCAGCAAAAATCAGGATATGGCAACCCTACTCAGCGGTCTCGCTCTTTGCAGGACTGAACCCCTCACTCAGCAGGCACTGCAATTTATACTTGCACTTTATTCTTGCACTGGGTATAGAGGGCAAAGGTTTGTCCTTTTGCTGGACAGAGACAAGGGTCTGTTACCTGCATTACCTCCTCGGCCTCAGAGGGAGAGATGCAGCCTCAGCTCCATTGGGTCTAGCCTAGATTAAGAAGCAGTCCATCTGCCATGGTCCAGGCCTCAGAGGAAGAGAGGAACTGCTGGACTTGATCCCCTTCGCCACTGCCATTCCCTTCTCCTTTTATGTCATGTCTTTTTAAATTGTAAGCCTGATAGCAGGGAACCGTCTAATCAACCATTTATAAACGGTTCTGAGAGCCTTTGTGGCTGAAGAGTGGGGTATAAATAGTCCAAATAAATAAATACACTCATCCCTCCACATTTGCTGGGGTTACGGGCGCAAATAACAAAAACACTATGTTTTTACCTGAGAGGACACCTCTCTAGGAATCTCTAGGTCCTCCAGTGTAACTCTGTGGTCAACATCTGCCAGCCTGGACTATAGAATTGCACTAGAGGAGCTACAAATGCCTAGTGGAGTGTTTTCTCTAAGAATCTCTAGGTCCTTCAGTGCGACTTTTGGTTAAAGTTGGCCATAGAGTTGTGCTGGAGGACCTAGATATTCCTAGAGAACAACAAATGACAGTTCCCAGAATTCCCTAGCATTGAGCCGTGGCAGTTAAAGTGGTGTCAAACTTCATTATTTCTGCAGTGCGGATGCAGCCTAAGGGCCTTTACAGACTGCCAGAAATAATGCAGATTGAGTCCACTTTAACTGCCCTGACTCAGTGCTAGGGAATCATGGGAACTGTAGTTTATTGTGGCACCAGAGCTCTCTGACAGAGAAGGCTCAATGTCTCAGAAAATACTACAGTTCCCATGATTCCCTAGCATTGAGCCAGGACAGTTAAAGTGGTCTCAAGTTGCATTATTTCTGGCAGTCTGTAAACGCCCTAAGTGATGTCAAACTGTATTGTTTCTACAAGTCTGAATATATCCTTGGAGGAAATGTAAAGGGTGCTTTATATCTTCCTTTTCCAGGACATGGCCTAGATTTCACCCTTCTGTCAAAATGACCTCCATTTGGAGCACGTCTAAGATGCACGGATTTATATTTATAGAGGGTGACCAGCTATCCTAACCACAAAGGAGGATAAGGCACACAAAATGTAGGACATTCAGGAAAAATGTAGGAAGCTTCAAACACTAATATAAATACATGGTGATCTGATGTCCTCCATTTCCAGGACACATCTTACATTTCAACCTTCTATCCAGGAGGAATACCAAAATGTCCTCCATTTTGAGCATGGCTTAGAGGCATGAATTTATATTTTTATTATTATTTATTTTATTTCTATGCCGTTTTCTCCCAAAAAAGGGATGAAGGTGGCTCACATGATAAAATATATATTTCCAGGAGTATTTTTAGGTTTTGTTTGTGTGCCTTGTCTTCCTTTGCAGTTAGGACATCTGGTCATCCTCAGCTGGCTTCCTTTGCCTTTGAAAGCTGCATGACAGGCAGAAATTAAACAGGTGAAGACCAGCAGCTGCAGCTGGAAGAAGCTCAGCTGATAAAGATACATATGCCAGTAAAAACAAAAGGAAAGAGAAAAAAAACAGCCTTATGGAGCATATCAGCTTTTATCTTAGTGATGATGTGATTAATGAAAAACACACTTGTGCTCAAGGTGTCTTAACAGCGAAAGCACAGTAATCCTGATAGCAAGACTTAAGAAGTATTGTGTTAATACAAATGTATTACATTTTGCAGTGCTTTGTCCTCCTTTGCAGTTATACATCTAGGCATTCTGTATGAGATCCCTTTGCATACAGATTTCCCATTTATAAATTACCGTTTAAAGGGGCCTCCCTCAGTGGCCTAGACTGTGGTCTACTTTTTGTTTTGTTTTTGGCACAGATTTAATCCTGCTGCTTCTACTGCAATTGCTGTAGGTCATTATATATATATTCAAATAAAGTCTTTTAGCAACTTTCAAGTGGTCCATGATATATAGGGAGTAAGTAGTCCATGATTTGGGAAGTGAGGATCATTGCTCTGATGTCTTGTCGGAAAACTGTCTCACTTGAGCCAGATATGCTCTTGGATTTCTGGTACTCATCCCTGGTAATAATAATAATAATAATTTTTATTTAATACCCCGCCCCTCTGTGCACAATCGGGGCGGCTTACATCATAAAATATCAAACATAATTAAGGACAATTTCCTCCCCCTCCCCCCCTTAAAAAATTATTAAACCTAATACAATTTAAAAACACAATATAAGGAGGTAGATTCCTCCATTGCCCTCACTTTTGCATTCACCATTATTCTCTAGAAATTGAATGAAGGGGTAGTAGATTTGCTGCCTACTGCAGGAATTTCCATTTTGTTTCCACTATACTTTTTTTTGTGTGTGATTTAACTGTAAAAAAATCAACACTAAAAGAACTTTCTGGTTGTTAAAATATGACTGCAATACAAAGACATTCTGCATTATACATAACAGATATAAAATGAGGGCGAGATAGTGCAGACAGATGGTGGGGAAGAAGAAGAAACAATAGTAATAAGAAACAACAAACAGCAGTTGGCCTCTGTGACTTTATCACTATTTTAGCCCCTATGGTGGATTTTTTTCGTAGGAAAATAAAAACCCTGTTAAGATGTTTGATACTTAACTCATACTTTCCACAAGTGAGAAGTGTTTGTTGAAATCTAGATTTTAAAAAGAAAATGGTAGGGAGAAAAGCAGATACATTTGTTTTGTTGCAATATCATTAGATGCCATAATTTCTTTTTTTCCAATAAAGCTGAGCTAATAATAACAGAAGATGTATGCATTTCAAATGTTGGCTAATATTTCAATGTTTTAACTTCTGTAAACAATCATAATTTTTGTTCTGAAGAAAGGTAGTTTATCTCTGCATGATTTGTATATCTGGCACCTATTGTGCATCTGTGGCATTTATTCCTTCCCAGGTTTGTAACTTACTTCTGTAACTTGGCTATAGAATGATTGTGTCATTCATATATATATCAGAAGTGAAGGGTTGTTTGAAGAACAGTTGTCAACAAGATCAATAAACAGGACAAAATACAGATGTCATAATTTTAAATGTTTTAACATATTTAAATGTTTTAACATTTTAAAGCAGACGTCTTCAAAGTGACACTAATTAGAATTCAGAATTCTTTCATTTAAATAAAAGATTCAAGAGTTGATGAATTCATTTAAAAAACCTTTCTAGTCATCACATCCCATTGAATTGTGACAAAATATGCATAGGCTCTAGGATCCAAATATAGTCTTTAGAGCAGACCCATTGACAGATCTGGAAATTTAAAAACTGTGACAGATCTAACAAGTCCCATTTACCTCAGTGAGTCTACTCTATGTAGAACTAGGTTTGGGTCCAGCTTATTGTTTTGGAATGCCATTTCAGTAGCTCAGTTAAACCTGTGAAGATGCATCTTGTTTTATAGATTTTTCAATAGCTTGACTGTGCTGAACCACAAGCAAATCATACCTGATTTGCCCCTCAAAAGAGCAAAAAAATGAGCACTGAAACAAATCCTTGTAATTACTGCTTCTTGGGATGAGGATATCTAAATTAGCCATTCGTTTGAACCATATTGACTGTTTCTGGAGTGCAATAGTCAGAATAAAATATGTTTAATTGCTGCTGCTCAATATAGTTGTATCAGGGGTCTAGACCAGAGGTCGGCAACCTTTGTTGCCGGGGGGCCAGGGGGGAAATGGCGCGGGGGCCGGGCGCGCGAGTGCGCGTTTGCCCCTGCACGTGCGCATGCGCACGACGCCTGCCATCATGCACATGTGCACACGCGTGGGAGGTGCCATTTTGGAAGGCCCAACGGTGCCGTGTGCATGCGCACGGCGCCGTCGGGCTTTCCAAAATGGCACCCCGCATCACGCACACACGCATGCACGCACGACGCATGCGCCTTTTTGGAAGGTCCGACTGCGCCTGCGCCGTGCGAATTCGCACGGCGCAGCCGCAGTGGGGCCTTCCCTGGGCCTGGGCAGCTGCGATGGGGCCTTCCCTGGGCTGGCGTGTTGGGCGTTACAAAATGGCGGCCACCGCCGTGTGCATACTTGCACAAGCACGGGAGACATTTGGGACACCAAAATGGTACCCGTGGGGTGGTGGCGGCAGTGGCGGGACCGGCCACGGGCTGGTTCCAAGGCCTCCGCGGGCCGGTTCCAAGGCCTCCACGGGCCGCACCCAGTCTGCGGGCCATAGGTTGCCAACCCCTGCTTTAGACACTACCAGCAAAAAGTCAATGAGGTGTCTAAAGCCACAATTGAAGCTAAACAAAGCCCAGGAATGGCTATCAGGCACTGCCAATGATAATATATAGGGAACCTTTAATCCTGTGAGTATTTTGGGTTCCAGCTTCCTGAAGCCCAATCCAGAGTGGCTAGTGGTGAAGGATGGTGGGAACCAGAGATGTCATTCAAAACAATGAACAACTGGTTGTACCTATTTTTACTTCTATTTTGGCCAAAATGTGTGTGTTAACAAAAGTTTTCAGTTATTTTATGGCTCATCATGGGAGAAATGTGTGCAGATGCATGCTTACCTGAAGCAGAAGGGAGAGATCAGGGTCAGGAGCTTTCCAGATGTCCATCTCTCCCTTTCTTTCTCTGGCATCCTCCCTTGCTCTCCCTCCTTATTTCATTCCTACCTGTCTTCCTTGCAGGATATCTGCAAAGCAGTGATTGACTCTCTTTTCTCCTCTTATTTAGCCTTCTCTGATGGTGCTGAGCCAGGGCTAGCCAGATAAGGCTTTTGGCTTGCTGCTGCTGCTGCTGCTGCTGCTGCAGGAGAGAGTAGTTAGGAATGAATCAAAGTATACTGAAAAAAGTATAAGCCAGTCAGAAGTGGAGAGTCCAGCAAAATGTTTTGTATTCTGTCCCACAAGAGGTTTGGTGACCTGTCAAATTTTAACATCTGGTTCAGGTGAACTGGTGCAAACTGGCTAAATGACACCACGGATGGGAACTATAGTTTTAAAAAATGGAGAACAAAGTATAATATTAACATATTATATATATGCAATAAAAAAACACAATAGAAAAAAAATACTATTGGCTTTGCTGTTCCTATTTGGGTTAGCCAGTGTCTAGGAAATTTAGTTTCTAATAGCTGGTGGGAGGAGAGAGGAGAAGGCAGATACATTTGCTACCACCAAGCCTTAGCAAAAAAATGAATGGAATTGTTCTGCCAACATGCACTTGGACATGTGGCATGGATATTGGCCATGGTTCTTGTGAATATTGGAAGTTGTAGTCTCAAAAATTCCTTTCTAAAGCTTTGTGTTTTTCAGCATCACATTATGCCACTGAATGAGGTCATCCAGGGATCTGGAATACAATGATGCCGACACTATTCTTCCTTTTACATCCAATTCAGGTGCAGCAATGGATATAATAAACCTCTGTCTGAGAACTGTAAATGTCTTGTTGAGGGCTAGTAAGATATGTTTTGCCACATGTGGCGGACTTATGAAAAAGCTTTAAAAAATTGGATTTATATACATGGTACAATACAAAATATTTTGAAGATTAATATTTAGTTGAAACTGGAATTGTTTTTATTGCAGCTGAAGGATGGCTAGTGGATGAGAAGAAACATGGAAGATTATTATGATACATCTCATCTCTTCTCCCAGTTGAAGGGCATGGTCCAGGAAGGGAGAGGAATATAACAGACGTGAATAACTGGCTCCATAGATGATGCCGCCAAGAACGATTCTTGGATCATGGGCTGCGGTTCCATGAGGGTGGACTTCTAGCAAGAGATGGGCTGCATCTCACACCAGTTGGAAGAAGCATTTTTGCCAATAGTCTCAAACATTTGATCAGGAGGGCTTTAAACTGAGTCATGTTGGGGAGGGAGACAGTATCTTGGAAGGTATCTTGGAAGGCAGGAGTACATCATGGACTGGAAATAATAGTCAAAGTGTTATAGAGGGAACAAGGCAAATGATGCAAGGGTCCAACAGTGGAAGACAAAAAACCTCACACAGGCAGCAAGGGGGGAAGACACATGCTCTTAGATGTCTCTACACTAATGCACAGAGCATGGGAAATAAACAAGATGAGCTTGAACTCCTAGCACAACAAAGCAAACACGATATAATAGGCATCACTGAAACCTGATGGGATGAGTCTCATGATTGGAATGTGGGAATAGAGGGGTATAACCTTTTAAAGAGAAATAGGCCAAACAGGAAAGGAGGAGGAATAGCATTATATGTCAGGGATGTTTACACTTGTGAAGAGATCCAGGACTTAAATCCTGGAAATCAGGTGGAGAGCATCTGGATAAAAATTAAAGGGGAAAGAAACCACACGGATGTTATTGTAGGAATCTACTACAGACCCCCAAGTCAGACTGAGGAATTGGATGATGCCTTTCTAGAACAGATGACCACACACTCAGAAAGGAGAGATGTAGTAGTGATGGGTGACTTCAACTATCCTGATATTTGCTGAAAGTCAAACTCAGCCAAAACTTCAAGGTCTAGCAAATTCCTCACTTGCCTCAAAGACAGTTTCTTTGTCCAAAAGGTGGAAGAGGCAACAAGGGGATCAGCTATTTTAGATCTGATCCTAACCAACAGGGATGACCTGGTAAATGGAGTGCAAGTGGTGGGATCCTTAGGTGGGAGTGATCATGTTCTCCTGGAGTTTCTTATACAGTGGAAAGGAGAAGCTAGGCATAGTCAGACACTCATTTTAGATTTTAGGAGAGCTGATTTCAACAAACTTAGGGAAACACTGGGAGTGATCCCATGGTCAGGAATACTAAAGGAGAAGGGAGTCCAGGATGGATGGGACTTTCTCAAAAGGGAGGTACTGAAGGCACAATCTCAAACTGTTCCAATGAGAAGGAAAAATGGGAGATGTCTCAAGAAATCAGGTTGGATGACAAAAGAACTTTCAACTGAACTAAGGGGGGGGGGGGGAATGCAAGCTACGGATGCAAGCTACAGGAAAAGAGATTCCACCTGAACATTAGGAGGCACTTCCTGACAGTAAGGGCTGTTCGACAATGGAACATACTGCCTCAGAGAGTGGTGGAGTCGTCTTCTTTGGAGGTCTTTAAACAGAGGCTGGATGGCCATCTGTCGGGGATGGTTTGATTTTGAGTTCCTGCATGGCAGGGGGTTGGACTGGATGGCCCTTTGGTGTCTTCCAACTCTATGATTCTATAATTCTATTATTCTAGATGTACATAATTTAAAGTGTAACATTAGTGGAGTTAACGATATGGTTGAATGTTTCCCCATGGAAAAAAATGTATCTAGCACAACAGAGTGAGCACAATGTAGTGTTTTGAGTGTTGGAGTAGGGCTCTGGGAGACCAGAGTTTGAGTCCTCACTCCACCATGGAAATTTATTCAGTTGTTGTTTTGTGCTTTTGAAATTGTTTTCAACTTATCATGGGTTTCCTGGCAAGATTTCATCAGAGGAGGTTTGCCATTGCCTTTTTCTGATGATGAGAGAATGTTACTTGCCCAACATCCATGAGTGTGTGAGCAGGGATTTGAACCCTGGTGTTCAGAGTCCTAGTCCAACACACAAACCAGTACACCACACTGGCTTTCAACTTACTAGATAACCTTGGGCAAGTCACAGTCTCTTAGCCTAAGTGGAAAGCAATGGCAAACCTCCTTAAAATGAATCTTTCCAAGAAAACCCAAGAGCACCATTGCCATAAGTCACAATCCACTTGAAGGTACAACAAACACAACAGGAAGAAAGATTGCACTAGAATTTATCTAGTCTATTTGTGTTTTAAAATATGTATTTAGAGGGAACCACATATGTGCCACACAGCCTGTCCTGCAACCGCTAAATGTCCCTAAATGGGCCTTTTGTGATAAAGAACACTAATCTAAAAATGCAAAATGTAAATGTCTTGGGTCAGTTGTACATACAGGAGCTCTTTGGGTAAGATCTGAAGAGTGAAAGCTCCCAGGGTGCTGCTACATTGCTGAATTAATGCAGTTTTACACTGTTTTTAACTATCATGGCTCCATTCTATGGAATCCTGGGATTTGTAGTTTGTAGCCAGAGCTCTGATAGAGAAGACTAAATATCTCAAAAAACTACAAACCGCAGAATGCCATAGAATTGAGCCAAGGTAGTTAAAGTGGTGCCAAACTGCATTAATTCTGCAGTGTAGACGCAGCCCTAGACTGAAGGAACTTTTAAGTGCTGAAGTCTTAATCAGTAGGAAACCTACCTGTTCATGCATGCACCAATGATGATTTGAGTTAATGCAGGAAGCCAACCCTCCATTTTTTACTTTTAAAATAGAATCTGGTATAGCAGGCAAAAGTCTACCTACCTATCTTTGGTTTGGGCAACACAAAACAGAAGGGATTATCTTAAAAGACATAATGAAAAAAATCTTTATATTTTTTTAAGTGATCCAAAATTCAACTAATATTTCCAGTTGGCAAGACTGGAAATTCCTTATCAATTAAATAATTTATATCTTGCTGTCCCAATAGATTTCCATCCACCCACAGGGCACTTTAGAACACATAAATACAGCAAAAATGCAATCACTAAAAGCACACCATCAAAATGAATGTGATAACTGTCATATAAAAAACAGCATAAAACAGATTTTGCCAGGAATGGACTGAGCAATGTGGGGATGAGATGGGAGTTGAAACATTGCTTCTCTAAGGCCTGTTGAAGGGGGGGGGGGCAACTTTTTGCACCCCTCTTTTTTCTTTTTAGTTTGTCTTTAACTTGTCTGTTTTCCCTCCTAGTGGTTTCAAAGAGAAGGAACGTAACTACCAGCAGCTTCAGGGTGAGTAAAAAGAGGACTAAATAGGACACTTATTTGGATAGAACTGTATATTCAGACTGATATTTATAAATGCAAAACTAAAAATATTTTTTATAATTTAAATTTTTACAATGCCTTTCACCTGAGCACAGAAGGCTGTTGGTGAGCTGCACACTTGCCAAGTCTGCATCCAGGTCTAACGGTGGACGAGCAACTACTCTCCCTCCTTATGGTTCTTTCATGTTTAAATCAAACATGGTCTGGAGTGGACAGTCCTTCAAAGACAGCATACTTTAAAACAGAGGACTATCCTCCAGCAACTCTTCAAATAGGACTCATTGCTGTAAAAAGAGGACATGTGATCACCCTAATGGTGTGTTTCTGGGGAACAAAGGTATTTTAGATTCAGACTTGATCTCAGTTCAGATCTATAGCCTCTATACTTGATATTACAACTGTTTTTGTCAGAACCAGCCAAAGTAGTAAGTTTTCTATTGCCAGTTGGGCATTAGTTGACAATCTCCCCCAACAACTAATAGCCCTCTTTGTTCACAGAGGCAGGTTTCACTATCCTGTGCCACCTCCCCAATAATAGCCTTCCATGGATCAGAGCATTGCACCTAAAAACTGCATTATGTATACCTAAAATAAAGAGGGGTTGTCTGCTGTCAAAAAGTGTAGTACATTAGGCCCTTGGTTTGGTTCCAGGACCCCTGTGGATACCAAAATCTGTAAATACTCAAGTCTTATTAAATAAAATGGCATAGTAAAATGGTGTCCCTTATATAAAATGGCAAAAAATAAGTTTGCTTTTGGGAATTTATGTATTTTAAAAAATATTTTCAAACCATGTATGGTTGAATCTGTGGATAAAGAATCCATGGATATCATATGGAGGGCTGACTGAACAGAGTGAGAACTAGGAAAACATTCCTAGGGAGTATTTCAGTAGGTGCCACTGCTTAGAAGAACTTTTTCCACCTGAATTCAATAGGGTGGATCAAGAAGTAGTCACTGTAGACCTATGATTAACTTGTGTCATTTATTTCAATGGGTCTACTCTGAATTAATCTAAATTGGGATCCAACCCAGTGTATATGTAGCAAAAGCAAGCATCAAATTACAGTAATGTAGAATAATTACAACCAGGTGCTGCCAGAAAGCTTTCAGCACAATCTGTTATACGTTTACTTGCAAGTCAGTCCCATCTGGTTGTATCCATATTGTAGTAGACTCATCAAATCCAGTGGAATTTAAATTAGTCACAACCAACCATTTTTCTCCTATTCATTGCAGAGGGTCTACTTGAAGGATGGAGAACCGGCTTGGTGTAATGGTTTGAGCATTGGACTATGACTCTGGAGATCAGGGTTCAATTAGCCACTTGGCTGTGGAAACCCACTAGGTGACCTCGGTGAGTCACATGCTCTCAGCCCAGAAAACCTTGTGACAGCTTTGTCATAAATATGAAATGACTTGAACACACACAGCAACAACTTGAAGAATGACTAATTCTGGATTTGATAGATTAAATTCAGTGGGATTTACTTTTGTGAATTGCTCTGTGCTCTTTTAAGAATTTAATTTGACTTTGGCTATTCTATGGATGCTGTGGAGTGCTAAAGAGACAAATAAATGGGTTCCAGACCAAATCCAGCCTGAACTTTCCCTAGAAGCCAAGATGACAAAAACTGAGACTATCATGCTTTGGACATGACTCCCTAGAAAAGACAATGATGCTTGGTAAAATAGAAGGCAGGCAACGAGAAAAGAGAATGACTGCGTTACAGAAGAGTAGACCCATAGACCCAAGCAATGGCCTTAAGTCTGTAGGACCTGAGGAGAGCTGTTAATGACAGGGAGACTTGGAGGTCTATAGGGTCACCATAGGTTGAAGTCACCTTGATGGAAGTTAACAATACCATAATAGTTATTAATTCAATGGTTCCTTCATATGCGTGCACTAGGTTTAATTGGCTGTAAACCTCTATTTGTCTAATTGCTTCAGTGTGAATTTTGTTGTTCTAAGTCTATGGTCCTTGATAATGAACGCTGCCAGCTTAAAATGGGCTATGATGACTTTGCATTATTATTTTTTAATTTTTAAAAATGTGACTTTGGGACAAGGCAATCTCATTATCATGGCTTAAAATGGAAGTGGGAGAAGTGTGGCTTTCCAGATGTTGTTGGACTGCGCCTCCCATTATCTGTCACAATTTGCACATTAGCAGGGCAACATCTGGAGGGCCACGTGATCCCAGCCTTGGCTTAACAGTATGCCCATCTTCTTTGATGCATTGGGGCCCAATGATAAATTTTATGTTCCATTTGCTAATTTCTGATTTCAGCAGTTAACATCATCCAACATTTTACATTAAAAGAAGGGAGGGAATCCCCCAGCCATCCCACCCCTCTCCTCAATGCTTTGTTAAATGTGGACAGTAAGAAAAGCACATTTTTATTATTTTTCAGAAAAAGTCTTTGATATTAATATCATTTATTACAATAAAGAACAGTTAAGCAGCATGGGAAAAATATATCTTAGCTACATTAACTCAATTGGCAAAAATATACACATCTTTTCCTCTTATTTAATTAAAAATCACAACAACCAAGGAGGGAAGGGAGTGTTAGACACAGGCAATGTTCTAAAATGAAACATTAGCATCAAAAGATGGGTAAAAAGTATACCCCAGTGCAACCAAAAATAGAACTTACACATCTTTTTAAAAAGTTTTAATTTTTTTGTTTTTGTTCTCTTCCTACCAAGAAAGAGATTCTGGTGCTCTGTCCCAGTGTGCTTTCAAAGCATGTTCCCAGCCTGCTTTAAGCATGACTTTCTATTCTGGATCTTCAATCCCATGCTAGGATTCTGATGGTGGAGTTTCAAGTCAGTTTCCTGGGACACTGTTTCTAACATTGTTTTCTGGATAGCTACTTCAGGTGGGGAAAGGTGCGGAATAGGCAATCAG
The DNA here is from genome assembly GCA_026167975.1 of Phrynosoma blainvillii. Taxonomy (NCBI): domain Eukaryota; kingdom Metazoa; phylum Chordata; class Lepidosauria; order Squamata; family Phrynosomatidae; genus Phrynosoma; species Phrynosoma blainvillii. Next base: position 116,797,695 of record JANUYF010000005.1, read on the forward strand.
AATGATCAAAGATCATTTGGAGCAGTAGTCACTGGTGAATCCCATTTTGTTGGGGCGATGAATCAATTCCAGGTGCTGGCTAGCAGTTCAGCACCTGGGCAGCTTTAAACCAGGAGTTAAAACTTGGAATAGATCCTCTGCCCCACTGACATGGGAGCCACCAAACACCACTGGTTTGGAACACCTTCCCTATGGGGAAAGGCTACAGTATTATAAAAAGATAGAAATATAGAGCTGGAAAAATTATCAAATCTTATTTAGCCCCAATGTAAGATTTAGCTGATTTAAGATTTTTACCACCATATTTCCAACAGGTGGTCACTAAATCTGAATATCAGCTGGAGGGTGAAGGATAGCTGGCTTTGCACCCTTCTTCTGGGCCTTTGAGGGTCAAGTGTCTGGTCACTGTGGGAAGCAAGATGCTAAAACAGATTGGCCTTTGGGTCAGACCCAATAGGGTGGTTGTGGTCTTGCCCACTGAGTGCTAACATTCTCTAGGCTTGATCCAGCTATGCAATCAATGCCCCATCCATAGGGCAAGATGAAGCAGTAAAATTTGGGTGCGTTATGATGACAAGAGGTTTGACCGACCCATGCAGACACAATCCCCCAGAAAGCTTTCCTTCCCAAGAAGACTGTAGCACTCCTTTCTCTCTAAAATTGATCCAGTGTGACTAGCTGAACTGAGCTCCATTATTTGAGATTACTATTCTCTTATCAACATTGGGTGGCATCCTGTTGGGAAGTTATGTCATTGTAAACCAATTTAGGATCACAAAAAGTTGCATTGCAGCATTGTACAACATTTGTATTCTCAGGAGGATAGAGGAGATGCGGCTATGCTGTTGGGAGCATTGTGCAAGCAGAGCCCAGACCATAGCTGTTGGCTCTACTGCACAATGGGACACTGTGTTGATGGGCATTGTCTCAATTCACTCAAAGGTTTGTGTATTTTGTAAAAGACATAACTATGCCATTATAAAGATCATACATCATATCCTCTGATGCAGGATCTAGACCGGGGTAGGCAACCTTTCCCCTTTAAGGACCGAGGGACTTCAGCTCCCAGAAGCCTCAGCCATGTTAGCCAATAGTCCCATGTTGGCCAATAGCTCCTGGGATTCTGGGAGCTGGAGTCCCTCGGCCCTTAAAGGGGAAAGGTTGCCTACCCCTGATCTAGACCAATATATTTATTGAAATCCTGCTTTCTTGCAGACCCCAGTAGCCTGTTGGCTACATAGATCTATGCACACTTGTGGCCCTGCATTTCACCATGTGCATATTAAAATAAGTAAATCATACATCCATTAAATTATACACATCAATCCATTTTACAGATACTGAGTCAAACAGGGCACATAACCTCAATGGAATGAAAACATCAACTGGTTAGCAGCCAAATTTGCTGGGACATTATTTTTTTTGGGGGGGGGGGTTCATATCTTCTTGACCCCAAGGAAGACAATCCAACCAGACCCTTTCCCTTCTTCCAGTAATCAACTGGAGCCACAATCCAGTAGAATGTTGTCTGGTGGATGGATCACCAAAATGAAATATTGTATTTTTTCCCCTGGGTGATTTCAGTAGGGGGTTGCATAGGAGAACATCCCAGCAGATTGTGCCCTATGGGTTAGGCCTGGCTCATGACTTCAGTGGCACCCAAAGTCTACTGCTGTACTTTGCCTCATGGTAGGGCTGCATTTCAACCACTGTCTTTAATATGGGGAGGTGGGCAGATGAATTTCAGCACCAGGCAATGCCATTGGAAGGCCTGCTGATCAAATTCAACCTAACAATTCAAAAATAAAGATAAAATACAGATGTCAAGTTGATCCTCGTCAATAGAAAGTAATGAACAGACTAGCCTTTAGGAACACACTGCAGCTGAAACAGATTGGCTGGAAGAAGGGACAGCTGATACCTTGAATATGTGGAAGGTAGCTTTGGGTGATGCCAGATATAAATCACTTCCTCTGGCCTGCTCTTTCTTTTCATTGACTTCCACATCTTTCTCTGATGAGTTTGTAAAAGGAACAATTTGAAGTCTGTTCTAATCCAAAAGATTGTTAACGCCCAATATTTTTTAAAAAAATGTTTTGGTTTACAGCTCCCAGAATCCCTCAACTGTGGCCAATGGAGATTCCGGAACCTATAGTCCAAAAGTAAATTTTCTGAGCTCTAGTGAAGCCAGGGAGCACTCTTCAGCATAATTCCCATCTCTTTCAAGATTTGTCAATTCCCTACAAACCAATCTGAGCATGATTCTGCAGCCTCCAACGGTTATGAAAGAATATACAACTGGAACACAGCTATTTTTTTCCATAACCAAGGATGATTATTAATGGGTTTTTAAAGGTGAAGTCAATCTGTGGAGTGTGTGTGGTACTTCCATATCCAAACCCTTTCTAAATTCTTTTGGCAGATATATTGCACTATTTCTGGCAGTCTGCAAAGGATACTGATCTGATCAGCAAACTTAAGTGCTAAGGTGATTTCCTCCCAAGCTTCTAATGAAATAGTTGTATCCCAGATTGGCTGCCACTACCTGTTTTAATTTGTAAGAGCTTCTTGAAAGTTTATCAATACCTACAGTATGTCTACAGTTGCAGAAATTTAATGTCATTTTAAATGTCATGGCTCCTAGATTTTGTAGTTTGGTAAAATATTTATAACTCTTTGCTACAGGGTTCTAGCCCACTCCCTTGAACTACGGTTCCTAATGTATGCCAAGAAAAGGGATTGGATTAAATCAGTTTAATTCTGAAGTTTAAAGATCTTTCCAATTATTATTGTCATGCCTCTAAAAAACAACAAAAACAATTTTAATAAGAGGCAGAACACCATTCAATCAGGAGGCATCATCTGCCACCTACCCAATCAGCATAGCCCACAGATGGACTTACAGTGGGCCCCTGATATCCACTGGGGCTTGTTTCCAAGACTCCCCTGAATACCAAAATCTGTGGATGCTCAAATCCCATTAAATATAATGGCATAGCAAAATGGTGCCCTTTATAAAATGGCAAAATCAAGGTTTGAGTTTTGGAATTTATATATATTTTAAAGTATTTTCAAGATGTGGATGCTTGAATTTGTGGATAAAGAATCCACGGATACGGCAGTCTGACTGTAACTCCACAACTAATTCCTCTTCTGCAAGGCTTGATCCTGAATAAAAATGCTGCCAAGTGCAATTCCACCAAGGTTTCACCTTTGGACATACACCCGTGGCCTATTTTTGCTAGACTGGGTGACAAGTAAAGAGCACTAATGGATCCATTATTTTTTTTTGTGAGTCTTCCTGGGTCCTTTTACACTATACAACCATGATGGCATTTTAACTGCCATGGCAACATCCTGTGGAATCCTGGGGTTTTTAGTTTAGTGAAAGACTAAAGCTTTCTGGCTGAGAATATTAAATACCCTTTCCAAATCCCAGAATTCCATAGGATGGAGCCATGGCAGTGGAATCATAGCACTATAACTATATAGTGTGAAAGGATCCCCCCCCAACTTTGGTTTCTGAGATTCACTAAGTACCAGCCATGCATTTTCAAGTCTATCAGCTTAGGTCAAAGTGCTAGAAACCTGCTTTGCTAAGGGATGGAAACTGACATAAGAACAGTGGCTGTTTGTATGACATGGATATATGAAATACATATGGACCAGAACTCATTTGGTAGGTCTGGTATGTGCTCCAAGGTGGGGAAGTGAATGTCTAACCTTGAATGTAGGAAGCAACACAAAACTGCTGTTTCTGTTTAAATGTGTGCATCTAGTGTTACTAACCCAGAGCTTGGGAAAGTTGGTCTCATGGAATAGAAACCTCAAAATCCCCTGGCCAGTCACCAGCCATGCTTGGCTCTGCTCTTCCCTATACTTTACACCTTGGGTTAATTGAGAGTGCTCTTTGGCTTGAAGTGCTCATATGGGCATCACTGAATGTGTGCCAGAATAAGACAAGACTCATGGACTCCTAGACCAGGAATCTCTGGAATCTTATTTGTTACCTCAAAAGGAAGGCCACCCATTCTGTACTCTTTTTCAGAACAGCCTTTGCAAATCTAGATCAAGATATTTTTCAAGATGCTTTGATACTGCTCCATTCATGTGCAATTTGTGACTCATCATTTTGTGGGGTGGTTTGCAAACCCCCGTGAAGGCATACCTCCTGTAGTTTTGTGCCACTTCTTCCATTAAAAAAAAAAAAATCATAGAATCATAGAGTTGGAAGAGACCACAACAGCCATCCAGTCCAACCACCCTGCCATGCAGGAACTCAAAATCAAACCATCCCTGCCAGATGGCCATCCAACCTCTGTTTAAAGAGATTCAAATAATAATCTGTTAAGGAGGAAAAGGCAGACTAATTGCACAATGACTTCTGGCTGGTACCGGGGGGGGGGGGAGCCCTCCATCTGGAAGCACTCACTGATATCTAAACAAGAAAATAATACCAAGACAGCAAAGGACAAAAATTGAACTGGAATGGGGCTGAATCACTGGTCTGAGTGCTTGAGAAAGGTGAGTGCTATATAAGCCGTAAGTGCATCCTATTGATGGCAGCTTCTTTCTGGCAGGTTTATTAATGCCAAGTAAAAGAGAAGGGAGAATGTCAAGTGTGGTTCCAATTTTCAGCTGCCTTTTAATCTATGCAATAGCTGCCATAACTGCAAAGAAGGGAAGCTTTCCAGATTCCATTTGGAATCACTGCTGCTCTTGTGAGGTTTCCAGTAGCTTTCTGTTAAAACAAAATCTTATATCCACACACGCCCACACATACACACAAAATGAAATCACACCTCACACACAAAATTTGAAGCCAAAACAACTGTGTGGGTGAATTAAAACAAAAAGATTAACAGCTTCTTCCCTCTCCAGCATCCAGCTCAACCACGTGGCAGGATTTTTTTTCTTTCATTAAAAAAATAGCAAAAGAAAGAAAACCAAAATCACACAGAGGGAGAAAAAATTATTTTAAACAGCAGTGGTCATACTTGCAGTCATATGCACATGCTCACCACCAGTGTTTGAAAATAGTGCAAATTGGAAGAGGTGGTGGAGATGTGCCTAAAATGACTGAAGGTAGGAAAGCTTTTAAAGTCTGTAGGTGTTTTTGCCCCAGTCACTTGGAGTTTTGCCCCCTTGAAAGACCTGTATTTATCCAGCAAAGACAGGGCTGGCTGGGGCTGCTCAGAACAACTGACCACCATCCCCATTTCAAATTATCTTAGCATTCTTCAAAAAATTGCTTTAAGGAAGAAGGAAGCTGGTGCCTTTGCTGCAGCATCTGGTTACCAAACAGAGGCAGATGAGGTCTTACTGATTATGGGAAGACCAATATTCTCCTTGGCTATGATCTGACTGAGCCTAGGTCTGGAGATAGGGATGGAAGATTTTTTTTTAACCTGAACGGAGCTAACTGGAGATGAAAGGAACAACTCTTGCCCTTAAAGTATTGGTCCTGCCTCTTTGGTGTTCATTTTGGAGTGGCTGGTCTGACTAAGTAGAAAAACATCTTTTTAAGTGGCTAAAAAGTTCACTACAAGGGTGAACACAGATTATTTGAGTGCTTCCAGCCAAGGCTTTGATCGTGCAATTGCTCTTCCTAAAGGCCAGCGGAGGGCGAGTATCAGCATCTTCCATTTGTAGCCTTCCCGTGTTGTCTCACCAGTTTCTTTGTCTTCCCAAAACATGTTCAAGTTCAATTTTATTATGGTCATAGACCAGCGCAACCCAAAACATGTTGATGAGGGAATGACAGAATAGCTGCCTTGAGCCCTTTGGGCTGGTAGTGTGAGGAGCCCTCCATCAGAAAGCACTTCTTCTATGGCCCTTTCAATCTGTGCCCCTGCTCCATACACACAAAGGCTCCTGAAGGTAAGGAAAAGAAGCATCTTATCCAAGCAGGAAAGGGCCATTTTAAAGATGTAAGACTGGCAAGAGATTTGGGAGAACCAAGGTAACTGTTCTTGACTATGCTGGGTTTTCTCCCACCAGAAACACTTCCAGCAAGAGTCAACAAAGTCATATCCTTTGCTCATTTGTTTGGGAGCAAAACTCTTGTTGCAGGATTCTGTGTGTGTGTCTCTCTCTCTCCAAGGAAGAGCTTCCCAACTTCACTCTGTTATGTGCTGGAGACCTCAAAAGCCCCACCTTGTCTCATTTCACTGTGGCTACACACTCCTGCTGCCAGACACCTTGATGGGTCTCTTCGCCTTTGGAAATGTCCTCTTCTGCAGAGATATCATTAAGACCAGGATTTGGCCATAGTCCAGCTAGCAGCTCCTATCTTTGCAGGGGGTATCTCTAAGCAGACTGTTTTCCCCTTTCCCCCTGAAGTGCAACTTGTCATGAAATAAGTGCAGCACAGCAGATATAGCCAGCAAGGCAGAAGAGTGTTTACTCCACCTGCCTCCTTCAGAAGGAGGGCAGAGCAGCAGATTCAGAACCAAGGAACGTAGACTCCTGATGCACCTCCACTTGGTGTTGTCCTGTCCCATCACAAAGAAGACTTTCTGGGAAGTGTGACATCATGTGGTTGCTCTACGTTTTGGGATCCATGGCTCAGGGAAGAGATTTTCCCATGGCAGAGAACAGCCTGGTGTCGCCAAAATTAGCCCTTGTCCTGAACAGGGCCACCACCCTTTTCATTCATGCTCTATAGACGGTGAGAAACATACAATTGGTGTTATATCAAATAATTAAAAGGGAGAAAAACAGGTAAGAAACTAAAGTGTATACAAACACTCCATTTTAGGTATGGCCTAAAACCTGAGGGGCATTCCAAATATCATAGTCTATATTAATCTTGATTCATTTTGATTCCTCTTTCACTTCTTGCCTTCTCATCTTAGTCATCCCTTAGGCCTCTTCTTCTCAGTTCACTCCTAACTGCAGCTTTCCTGAACCTGTGGCACACCAGATGTGTTGGACTACAGCACTTATCAGCAAGGGCTGTACTGGCTAGAGGTTATGTGAACTGTAGTCCTATATATCTGTAGGGTGCCAATTTGAGTGAAATCTGGACTATCCTAATTACCTTTGTTCAGTTACCTTCCCATGTCAGCTTCCTGCCCATTTTCTTCCTTTGCTTCTCAGAACTTTGCCCATTGCATTTTCCAGCCCTCAGCCTAACTGCTCCTGAATCACTGCTACTTCTTCCCACCAGTTCCTGCTGAACAAATGCACCCTAAATTGCTCCTGAGTTATGTCTGAAGTCCCACACACTCACTCGACCAAAAATTGCTTTCCACTATCCTTCATGTGCAGTTTATCACCACACCACAACTGATACTCCTCTCCCATTTTTTTCAGATGTTGGAATATTTATGAACATTCTGTGGCATCCTAGCTGCTGGTAGGCAATCCCCATTTTTAAAGGCTGTTGAAAATATACCTACATAAAGATTTCCTTTTCTTTCTGTTATTAGCAGCCAGACAGGTTATTGCCAGCAACTGGAAGAACCCTATAGCACCCAACTTAGGGCCTTTGCAGACTGCCAGAAATAGTGCAAATTGAGTCCACTTTAAGGGTTAGGGTTAGTGAACAGTTAGGAGTGAACTGAGGCATGGAGCTCGGTGTTTTCAGTACGCTGACGACACCCAGATATATCTCTCCATGACCAGATCATCATCTCAGACTTCAGATGGCGTCTCTCCTCTTAATGACTGTCTCAGAGCGGTAATGGGTTGGATGAGGAAAAACAGATTGAAGTTGAATCCCGACAAAACGGAGGTACTCACAGTTACAGGCCCGAAACCAGATCTGGGAATACAGTCTCCAGTCCTGGATGGAGTCACACTCTCCTCCAAGGACTGTGTTCGCAGTCTGGGGGTACTCCTTGATTTGTCGCTTCACATGACTAGTCAGGTGAATGCGGCGGTCAGGAGCGCCTGTTATCAGCTTCGGCTGATACGCCAACTGCACCCTTATCTGGATATGAGGGATTTGGAAGCTGTGATACATGCCCTGATAACCTCACGTCTGGACTACTGCAATGCACTCTACATGGGGCTACCCTTGTGCCTAACCCGGAAACTTCAACTGGTACAGAATATGGCAGCCAGGGTAATTACGGGAACATCAAGGAGGGAGCACATAACACCTGTGCTGAAATCCCTCCACTGGCTGCCGATTAGTTTCCGGGCACAGTACAAGGTGTTGGTTTTGACCTTTAAAGCCCTACATGGCTTGGGTCCATCTTATCTTAGGGACTGCCTCTCCCCATATGATCCCCCCCGCGCCCTTCGGTCCTCTGGGAGGAATCTGCTACAGCCAATAAAAACTAGGCTATCCCAGACCTCCCAGAGGGCCTTCTCCGCAACTGCTCCCAGACTTTGGAATGGCCTGCCAGATGAGATCCGTCTTATCACTATGCTTGCTGCTTTTAAGAAAGCAGTAAAGACGGATCTCTTTCGGCAGGCCTTCCCGGAATAACTGTCAGCTGAGAGATGAATCCCTAATTTGTTATTCTGATTCTTTATGTTATCTTGGATGTTTTTAATTTATTTAATATTGTATTTTAAATTGGTTTGTTGTTTAATTCTGTTTTAAGGGGATGGGAGGGTGGGATTATGGGATGAGGGAATGTTTTTAACTTTGTTTTGTTTTAAATATTATTGTACCCCGCCCCGATTGCCGCGCAGAGGGGCGGGCTATAAATAAAAAATTATTATTATTATATAGTGCTAGGGAATCATGGGAATTGGTTATTTTTTTCTGAGACATTGAGCCTTCTCTGTCAGAGAGCTCTGGTGCCACAATAAAATACAGTTCCCATGATTCCCTAACCCTAACCCTAACCCTTAAAGTTGACTCAATTTGCACTATTTCTAGCAGTCTGCAAAGGCCCTTAGACCTATGGTATAAGAAGGTTTGGGATTTAACACTATCAGAAAGGCTAACATGGCAAGTAAGATGAGCAAAAGAACAGAAAGATAATAATACCTTTGAGGTAACATGATTCCCATTTATTTCCTATGTAAATCGAATTAATGAAGAAAGAAGTCATATTCTATCAACCTATCAACCTATCGTTCTGTTTGGAAAGGATTAACCCAATACAACAAATAATTTCAGGGAAATCACGATAACATAATTCATGCCCTATGTTCTATGTAAGCATTTGTCAATGTTTTTGTACTGTTGATCTACATTTCTCATGTTTTAAATTTAAATTAAAAGAAAGAAAGAAAGAAAGAAGGAATACCCACCATTCCTTTCTGGTTGCTGCCATCACTCTGCAGGTTGAGGAAAGGGTTTGCTTGTGCAGTAAGGACAGGTGGGATAGCAGTCCCTGCTGCTGCTGACATTAGGCTGTTCCCAGGGGTGCTGAGTGGTGAGGAAGCCATCAAGGAATTTGCTGGGTTGAGCTGCTGAGGGGAGATGGAGGCCAGGAGGGTGCTGTTGGCAGCAGATGGCACAGTATTGTTGGAATGGAGAAGGGAAGTAGAGGTGGCTGTCCCCAGACCACTCATGGGCAGCTGCTGGTTGCTGGTCATCTGGAGCCTCTGCAGCTCCTTTTTTTGCTGAATTTGTTGAATCATCTGAAACACCAAAGTCTGCTGTTCCTAAGAACCAAATTATAAAGAACAATTAAAGACCAGTTGAACAAAGATTCTTAACAACTGTCTCTCCATGCTATGGATACAAATCTTTGCTTATTTCATTCTCAAACCTTTCCCCGCAGACAATGGATTGCTAATTAAATAGATACACGTATCCTCCCACATATTCTTCCACCCTGAGGCCTTGCCATTCAACAACAGACCAGCACACAGATTAACATGCAAATCACTTCCTTCCAATCCAGGGTCATACAGTATATATCCCCCACTCACTTTCATGCCACCACAATCTGAAGATGCCAACCACAAATGCAGGCGAAACGTCAGGGATAAATTCTTCCAGAACACAGCCACATAGCCCAAAAAACCCACAAAAAACATTTCCAACGCTTCTCCTTTCCTGGTAACATTATGGCAGTTTTTACACATTTATTATTATTATTTTTTCAGTTCAGAGTTTGTTCATTTTTTGCAAAAAAAAATGTTTGTTTCAAATTACTGGGACTGTTCTTCTTCTTCTTTTTTTTTTGCAAAGAGAATATTATATTTTACATAAAATACAATTTTGGGAAAAAATAGTTTTGTGCCCCCAAGAAAAAATGATTTATCTTTGTGCCTTGAAAATGAAAAAAGAAATAAAGGAAAGGAAAGGGGGAAAAAAAGAGAGCATGGGTTCTTTTACTCTTCCTCAAGGTTGAAAAATCTCATGGCAGCTGCCTTTTTGATGGAGAGCCTGGTGGCACAGAGAGAGCCCTGGTGGTATAGTGGTTAAATGCCTGTACTGGACCCACTCACTCACAAACCATAAGGTTGCGAGTTCAATACCAGCCAGGGCTCAGGCTTGACTCAAGCTTGCATCCTTCCAAGGTCACTAAAATGAGTACCCAGCTTGTTGGGGGCAATTTGCTTACACATTTTAAACTGCTTAGGGAATGCTTATGTGCACTGATAAGCGGTATAGAAATGTATTTGCTATTGCTATCATTTGCAAATATTCTTCATATCCTAAATCCATGCATGCAGAGACACATCACTACCAGTAGAAAAGAAGAGCTAGAGAAGGACAAATCCCATACACAATGTTGCTTCTTCTTCTTAAGAGAAATTCTACTCCCTAGAGCTGATTACCTCTGAGCACATGTAGAATGCATGTCCCTGAAGAAAAGAGATAGCTTTTTAAAAAAATCAAGGGAAACCTGACTCTAGGCATATTCAGAGTGCTTCTCCTTTGTTAAGAGAATTCCTTTTTGTCTAGTTCTCCTGCTCTGCCCTGGAATCTTAGGCTAATCTTCAGCCAACCTTCCTACAGTGGCAATGTCTCTAATGATTGGATGTAGTAGTAAGACTAAAATTCTGTTTAAACCAGTGGTTCTCAGTGTTTGGTCTGCTAGAAATTTGTGGTTTCAGCTCCCAGAATTCCTGTGCATTGGTCATACTGTCTGGAATTTCTGGGACTGAAGTCCAAACCAACTGGAGGATCAAAAGGTTGAGAATCCCTTGTTCAGACTAATCAGGAAACTACAGTTTTCTATTAACAGGGGCTGCATGCATTCCCATGGCCTGTTTGTTCAACTTGTTTACTTCCAGTTGCTGGTAATTAGTGTGTGAACGTATATGTGTAGGAGGAGAGGACGAAGAATCATACTCCTGGAAGTCTGCTGGAAACATGGTTCTTAAAGCAAGGTATCGTGCCTTCTCTTTTTAATAAAAATGTGTGTTTTGGCTCAAAATAAAATGGAAAAGAATTTCAAGTTTTGAGTACACACACACACACACACTGTTCCCTAAGGGTCTGTCCCACCATGGATTATGGGGTGCGTGGATGAATATTGCTTCCTAAGGAAGTTACTCACCCCTATACTATATGAGTGATTCACAAAAATCTCCTGGCTCCATTTATTTTGCATCAAGTGGTGGGTAGCATCTACTTCTGCCTTTTAAGCAAACCACAGTTCCTTGTTACATTCAATCCTTGGAAACTGTGGTTTGTTAAAATTCTAGTTAATAAACAGATTAAGATTTGAAGTCATGGTTTGATCATGGTTTGTCTTCACTAAGTGATAGCTACCTATAGACCTGTCTTTCATGAAGTTACTTATCTCTTTAAAAAGCCGCTTCTATGGTCATCCTATTTACCTGTCCTCATCTAAAAGCCATCTAAAACAGTGGCCATCACTGTATTTCTGTGTACATTTTTAACTACACACTCTGTGTGTGTGTATAGCATGAAAAATAGCTTTTTTTCTTCCATATTGTCCTGATGCTACTTCCAGTCATTGGTGATCCTGAATTCTCAGAAAGGTTGAACAATTTCTCTTTCCCAATGTTTCTCAGGCTTTTTGAACTTGGTTCCTCCTGTCTGCTTCCTCTGCTTTCTGGCCCTACTAATATGTACGATTTGTTCTGCAGGAAAGCACATGAAGTATTTCATGTACGGTTGGATGGAACCTGCTGCTGCATCATTAGAATTAGAAGAAAGTTTTCTCTCAGCCCAATTATTTGCCTAGATATGTTTGGTAAGGACGTGAGCCTTGGTAGCTGCCTCGAGGTTGTGAAATTCCCTTTCATGAAAAGCAAGGGTAGGCCCTTCTCTTTCTGCTAAATAGCAAACGCCTTTTTTTAACAGACGTGTCTATTCCTAACTGATGGTTGTGGTAGGGATGCATAATGGTAGGTAGTGTACTTCGTTCCCTTTTCTTATTCTGTTTAAATCAGTACTTAGTTTTAAGTCACATACTCTTAGTCTCAGTGGAAGGCAATAGCAAACTTCTGAACAACAACTGCCAAGAACACCCTATGATAGGTTGCCATTAAGTCAGAAGTAATTTGAAGGCACACACCACCTCTAACAAAAACTTGGTTTTAATATGATAACTTATTGTGGTTACGCCCAACTGTTAACTTACTGGTTTTCACTGTGTTCTGTTTTAATTAATGTTGTAAGCAACCAGGGCTGTTGCCCCAGCAGACAGATGAGATATCAGAGAGAGAGAAAGATTGGGAAGGAAGGAAGGAAGGAAGGAAGGAAGGAAGGAAGGAAGGAAGGAAGGAAGGAAAGCGGCCTAGAACACATTGTAAGCCACCTTGGGGTTGTTGCACTGGGAAAAAGGAGAGACATATAAGGGGAGAAGTAAGCAAGCAAGTCTAGAAGTGTTTTTACCATTTCCAAAACAGACAGACATAGGGGGTTATTAGAAGGAAGCCAATGCTTTTCCTGCACTTTCTAAATTAGGCTCAAATGATTAGAAAGGGGAAACACTGAAATAAGACATGCCTTGCAAACCCATACTACCAGGTCTAATTACTGACCTCTCAAATTCAAAGGACAGATCCTTCTTCTATCACAGCAGGTGACAGAAAAGACTTCTGTATGAAATCTTGGACAGCCATTACCAGTCAGAATAGTTATTCCTGGGCTAGAGGGACAGTAATCTAACTTGGTATAACAAAACTTTATAAGGGAGGGCCTTTTGCTGAGTGCACTTAAGTCACCTCAGCACTGGTCTGAAAGGGAAGGAAGGCTCTACTACCTGCCTCAGGATTTTATGGAATTTCATCAACCTAAGTTTTGCAAAACCCCTGTGGGGCACATCTCAAGTGATGTCCTCATCAGATTCAAGTCACTTCAATGACTCAACTTGGACTTGACTGCAATAAATGACACACTGGCTCAACTCAACTCTTGACTTGTATATTTTTAGTGACTGATTTGATGCCCTGACTTCATTCAGAAATGTTACAGAACAGGTAACTGTTATCCTCCTTTGCTTCTAGCTCACTGCTTTTTGCCTACTCATCATGTGATGGAAGTGGTACTTTGTGTTTGATGTACTGGAAACCCCCACTTCCTGTAGACCTCCACTTCAAGCCCATTGCTTGACACATTTGTTGTTCCTCTCTGAGGAACATTATGGGGGTGAGTCTTGCCAGCGGCTTCTATTAAAATCTTTAGAAGGTTCCTCCAATGTGCAGTGGGAACAGACTGCTGATTAGACCTAATTTTTCTGAAATGCAATCTTAATAAATTGCCTATGATAATTTAATATTTTTACTTAGCTTTTTACACGTCTTCTTGATTTTCTAGTTACTGAAATTCCCCATCACTACCTCCTTTTTTCTGTTAAAGTTGGCTCCCAGAATTAAGACTTGAGACTTAACTTGAAAGTGTCTTGCAAGTACTTGAGACTAGACTTGAGTCTTGGAGTAAAAGACTTGAATACATAACTGTCTGTCTCACAGCAAAAAGCCACTGCTCTGCTGATTGTGTCAACATGCTGTTCATAATTTTAGAAACATAACATTTCTCCTCACAGTGCCTCTCTCAAACTTCAGTGAGCCTTTCCCTATACCTTTCTGCAATTCTCATCCCAACCCTTCTTCCTCCACCCCAAATGCAAGATCCCAACCTCATCTGTCACTTGGTCCTCTCAATGGAAGAAAAGGTACATACCGGGTTGAGTGGCTGTGAGGTCAAGAGCTGCTGGAGCTGCTGAAGTTGGAGCTCATGCTGGCTGAGAAGTTGTCTTTGCTGCTCCGTCAGGTGATTTGTGCTGGCCATGCTGGATGTAGGAGAGAGGAGCAGATGAGGGCAGTGAAAAGGCATTGTGCTAGACACCCATGATGAGATAATGATTGCTTATGCTTCAGAATAAAGAACAACAGGGCTTGGAAAAGGCTAGTTCTTGGATATAGTATGCAAGATACAAATATGCAAAGGGATCATGTGGTACCTTTGAGACCAACTGAAAGAAAGGATGGTAGCATGAGTTTTCACAGACTTGAGCCTACTTCCTCAGATGCAGGGAAAGCTCATGCTACCAACTTTCTTTCAGTTGGTCTCAAAGGTGCTACAAGATCTCTTTGCATACTGATTTTCCAGACTAACATGGCTACATCTTTGAATTCTACCAAGATACAAATAGAAAGGATAGGAGATAATCCCAAACATTTGGTGCCCAAGGCACACAATCCAAATGGCATTTGATCTTTTCTACTAAATAATGTTGGTCATGATTGAAGAATTCTCTTGCACAAACCTTGTTGGAATGAACAAGAGTTTTGCTCCATGACAGGGCCAACTGAGAGCAGGACATGTAGTGGTATTTACACAACCAGACATCATCACCCTATGCCTTATGTCAAGGGGCCAGAGGTAGTTGGCTCAGTCAGCCAGACAATCCAGACATGGGACAGTATTGCTACCCTGCTTTCATTCCCACACACTTTGTGCTTCCTTTTATCCCTCCTTTTGTCCTTCTGTCTCTTACATGCCTTAAAATGCTAGAAACACACTCTTTTTAAAAAGAAGAAAAAAGAAAGCAGGGAAATAATTACAAATGAAAATCTATATTCAGTATAAATTCCTGTGCTTATGTGTTGCCATCTCAGAACTGGATAATACACAGAGCCCTAGTTTTGATTTGTCCAAACTGCACTCTGAATTGGGGGTTAAGGTGAGTTTGCAGTTGCACATGTGCTATTAAAAGCCACTATGTTGCTGTTTTCTGCTGTACTTGTAGTCAGGCATGCAAGGTCTATACAGCCATGCTTCTTAAGAATATTGTTTGTGTGGGTGCTTATAATACAACCCCCCCTTCAAAATCAACAAATCAACCACAACCATGAACAATAGATAGGGAATAAGAGCTGAAGGTTCAGGAAGCCAGCAGGTCAAGGAGTGAAGAATATCTAGACTAAAGTTTATTATCAAGAAAATAGCAGCCTTACCTGCTTTGGCTGATGGGAAGCTGTAGGCTTGGAGGACCAGTAGGCTGTGCCAAGAGGGGGTTCTGCGTCTGGGTGGCCATTGCTCCATTCAGACCCCCTAAAATGCCATTGATGGGAACCTGCTGCCCTCCTGTGAGGCTCCCAAGGAGACCATCCACCAGGTTGTGACTGGCAGGAGTGACTCCACCATGGACAGTCCCCATTGTCCTAGCCAAACCATTCACAGGTGGTTGCTGCTGCAGCTGGACCCCAGTAACCAGCGAGAGGGAGGCAGGGCTCTGTTGCAACATGGGCAGCGGAGGAGGCGTACTGTGGAAGGAGAGGGAAGAGCTGCTTCGGCTTGGGCAGCCTGAGTGAGGATCCTGGTGGAAGAGGAGAAAGAAGGGCAATTATTCTGGCATATTCAAAGTTTGGGAAAGTTTCTTCCTTGGGTTACAACTCCCAGACATGAAAGGATGAACGTTTGTGGAGATGGCCTCAGCGCTGCAGCTCTCCTTTCCTAACTGACTCTCCTTTCCTCCTGTGCAAGTGTTTAGGTGAACAGTAAAGACCTTTCTGTTTGCTGCTTTCAGTTGAATTCCTAATTGCCTTTTGTATTCAAAGAAGCTTTGCAAAGAATTCTGTATGCTTGCTACTGTCGCCTGCTATGGTATATCATGTATCTGACAATCTAGTGCCATTTAAATGTGTTGTAACACAACTTCTAGTATCCTAGCAGGCTAGGAGATTCTGGAAGTTGTGCTTCAGAGCATCTAAAAAGACACCAGGTTGAGGAAGGGTGAACTAGAAAAGAGATCAGTGTTAAAACTACAATAGATAGAGAAGGAAGGAGGAAACCAACCAGGTGCTCCCCCTACATCCCAAGACATGGGACTGAGGCCTCCAACAAAACATTTTGCTTATAGAGAGCAAATGTTTCTCCTTCCCAGTAGGCTTGACTGTGAGCTCCAGCTTTTTTCCTTTTTATTGGCCTGTAGAACACTTTAAATTTATATTTTAAAACTTTAAAATTATTATTTTTTAAAAAAATAAATTTTAAAAAAGCAACAAGCAACACAATGAATTCCAAAAAGCAACTCTGAAACTCCCCAGGTGACCCCGTGTTGTGATTATTTTATACCCATTATTTTGCCATAGCTTACCAAGATTCTTAACATTTGTTTTTACTCATAAGTATCTATTTGTTCTCCCCTTTTTGGTCTCTCACTATATTCCTTTCAAAGACATCTTTTTCCAATTTGGACCTGAGATTTTAGCATGGGTTTCTGAGAAACACAATAGTCTTTCTCTTCACATCTGCCTGGAACATTTATGACATTACAGAGCTTTAAACTGGAGGAAAGAAAGGGAAGATAACAGACTCAGACTTCAGTAGCTGGCAAATGGGAGTTTGGCTGGAGTCTCCCAGAGAAGGCTCTTTACACTGGGAGAAGGGCATTTGCTCCAGATGCAGGATTATAGAGAATACTGGGAGGAGCTGTTAAAATTAAGAGGACATAGAATCATAGAATTGGAAGAGACCACAAGGGCCATCCAGTCCATCCCCTTGCCATGTAGGAACTCACAATCAAGGCATCCCTGACAGATGGCCATCCAGCCTCTGTTTAAAGACCTCCAAAGAAGGAGACTCCACCACACTCTGAGTGAATGTCTTCCACTGTGAAACAGCTCTTATTGTCATGTACCCAGAAGGTCTACCTTAAAGGATTAGCACTGAACCCAGGTATTGCTTAATCATTCTAGGGGGAGTTAGACAACTATTGAAGGTTGTAGGGCTACATGTCTCCCTGGGACTTTGAGGGCATATCACCATCTGGCATCTCCGCTCCCAAATAATTACACAGTATTTTCTGGCGTATAAGATGACTTTTAAACCCAGGAAAATCTTCTCCAAAGTCGAGGGTAGTCTTATACGCCGGGTGGCAGAGGAGGAGGAAGAGAGGAAGTCCAGGTCAGAGGAGGGGGGAGGAAGGGGTGGTGTAGTGTGGCATGAGGCAGGAGGAGGAAGTGGCAGCGGATAAGAGGTGAACCCCTATCCTGGGGTTTTCTTGGCAAGACTGGTTCAGAGGAGGTTTGCCATTGCCTTCCCCTGAGGCTGAGAGTATGTGACTTGTCCAAGTTCACCCAGTTGGTTTCATGGCAGAATGGGGAATCAAACCCAGGTCTCCAGAGTGGTAGTCCAACACTCAAACCACTACACCATGCTGGCTCCTATTCCCATGTACTACCTATGAAACAATTGCAGACTTTTTTGTTGTTCTTGTGTGTCTTCAAGTCCTTTCCAACTTATGGCAACCCTAAGGCAATCTTATCATGGGATTTTCTTGGCATGTTTCTTCAAATGGGGGTTGCCATTACCATCCTCTGAGGCTGAGAGTGTGTAACATGCCCAGGGTCACTTACTTGGCCACAAATTGTACATACCCCAGAATACATCACCTAGTATATTGGCAGTCCTTTCCCCCAACACTTTCTCATTTTCTTCCGTTGGAAGAGGGGTTGTCTTATACGGCGAGTATATCCCAAACTGTATATTTTAAGGGTCATCTTATACACCCAGTCGTCTTATACACCGGAAAATACGGTATTCTTGTTATTGTTGCTGTTGTGTGCCTTCAGGTGTTTCCAACTTATTGCAACCTTAAGGCAACCCTATCATGGCTTTTCTTAGCAATTATCTCCCCTCCCCGCACTAAAATGCCACACTAATTCCACCTGGGGGTTGGGAGGCAATTTGTCCATATTTTGGGCATTCACTTGGGCTCAGGGGAGGCCTTCTTTTCAGCAGGTAGTGATTAGAAGGTCAATTTCTGAGTTGTCCCCTGTTAGAAAAAAAATCCTCTCCTAGGCCTAAAATTATGTAGGAGGGAAGTGACTAAAATGTCTCCCACGTTCCATGTTGGGGGGGGGGGTATTGTAAAATAATAATAATAATAATAATAATAATAATAATAAAAAAATCATTTTTTTAAAAAAAAAACATGAGCGTGCTGGATGCTTGTGGGCTCATCAAATTGGCTTTGGGGGCAGCACTTTCTCCATCCTGCATTACAACAAGATCTCAGTCACTATAATAAATAAAAGTAATAACAAATATGGGTCATCACACAGTTAGCCTATCTGCAGAACCAAAGCCACCATGGTGTAATGGTTTGAAAGAGGTGGGTATTATGCAGCCCTACATGTTACTGTACTGCAACTCTTCCCTGTCCCAATTAGCATTGCCAAATGTGAAGAAAGCTGGAAGCTGCTGTCCAACAAAATCTGTAGGACCATACAGTTCCCACCCCTGGGAGTTGAGAGATCTGCTCTCCACTGAGTCATGAAACTCCCTGGAGTGACCTTCAGACAGTTATTCCCTCTTTCAGGTTGATCCACCTCAAGGGGTCATTGTGAGGATAAAAATGGGGAGGAGGGAAGTAGCCATGTACGTTGCCTTGAGTTTATTGGAAGGAAGGTGGAATAAAATGTGGCAGCCAGGACTGTCTCAAGACATTTTGGTGCTTGTGTGGGATAAACCAAGTGTACCTCTCAGCTAATGAACAGGGGAATGATCCACTATGGAGCATTCTTGAGCAAGATCTAGGTAGCTTGAGCATGAATCTGTCTTAGCTGCCCCTCAACCCACTATGCTCAAGGGCATGCTCAAAACAGATTGCCTGAGATGATGATGTTACAGCCATTTCAGGCTGGGAGCAAAGATCTGCCAAAGGAGATTTAAGGAAGGAGAACACAAAGAGACACTCTGTACCTCAGAGGAAGTTGAGAGCGAGTTTTCAATGCCAAAGCTATTCTTGCAGGGAGGACTCTTGGTGATACTCAGAGAGTCGCTGTTGCATGCTAGAGGGGAAAAGCAGAGTCAGATGTTTTACCATGCTGCTTCTTAGCAGCTACAAATCATCTTTCAACACTGACAAATACTGCTGATGGTTTTAAAGCAGGTGGTACCATTCCCCATCAATATCTATTTAAAAGCCTTGGAAAAATCAAAATGTTTCCCTAGATGGAGGGGCTACTACTGAAAAGGACTCTTTTAGGAATTAAGCTTCAACTACAGATCAGTGGGTGTTAATGGAGATGTACATTTCTTACCATTGGAGGCCAGGATGTACTGGGCTTGGCCTGAAGGGCCATTGGTGGTGGTTACCACTGGGAAAGGAACAGAGAGCTGAACATTCAGAAGCTGCAACCGCTCCTTTTTAGCTGCCAAAGTCATGATCTGCTCCTGCAGGCGCTGGTTCTCCTTCTGCAGTGAATGAAGAGCTTTGAGCATTTCTACAACTGCAGAAAACGCAAATGAGAAGGGGGGGGGCAGGAAGAGGGGAGAAACAAACAAACAAAAAGGGTTGGGATTAGAGAGAATGAGGAAAACACCAGTTAGAGCATATATGTAAGGGAGGTTAGAGCAAAAGCACATGTTCAGTGAAGTCACAAGGCAATCCCAAAATGCTTCTCTGCTCCATTCTCTAAAAATGCAGTCTTCACTTATTCATATGTTAGGTTTGCACAGCAGCCCTTTTCCCAAGACGCTCTGGGTAGGACACATGTGATAAACCCTTTTTGAAGTCACATAGCTGGCAGAGAAAAAAGTGAACTGAGCCAAAGCTAATTAGTATTCCTGGCTGGAAGGATATAAGGATGACCATTTCAAAAAAATTGAAACATTTTGTTTAAAACTTCCCAGAAATCCACCCCTCCATTTTCTTCTAATGTCCTAAATCAGAGGTAGTCCTCCAGATGTTTTAGGACTATACCTCCTGGTGATTTCTGACCACTGGCCATTCTGAAGGTGGCTGATGAGTCCAACCTCTGGAGGCCCACACTTTCCTAAACCTTTTCCTAAATCAATTTGGATCTGATTTAACATGTTTGTATGATGTACATTGAGAATGTTTATTTGTCATTTATGTATTTGACATATATAGCGTGTATTTGATACACACATAAAGAACTAAAGCTCCATGCCATATTAATTTTGCATGCTTCATTAATTTCTCAGTTTTTCCAGTAGCCAAAAGTATTCCAACTGAACTGCTTGAAATGATGTAGAAAGCCAATAAAATATAATTAATGTGACTTAAACATTAAATTCAAACAAATATAACACTATATAGAAATTATTTTTACTGATACACTGGCAAATATTCTGAAAACTAATAATTCAGTACCATGCCCTTCTGTTACCCTGTTTACATTTTAAAGGTGGGGGCATGAAGATGCTCAAAACTATAAACATCCAACCTATCTTTGGGACCGCCTCCTCCCATACAATCTTCCCTGCACACTCTGGTCCTCTGGGAGGAATTTGCTTCAGCCATTAAAATCTAGGCTGTCTAAACCTCCCACAGGGCATTCTTGGTAATCGCCCCCAGATTGTGGAACGGACTGCCAGATTTGATCCATCAGATTACAATGCTAAACAGCTTCAAAAAGGCTGTTAAGACGGATCTCTTCCAGCAGGCCTTCCCAGAATAGATTTCCCGGCCTCAGGAACCCCCTTATCTGCCCTTTCCCAATTCGGATGCTGCTGTTTCTCTGCTTGTTTTATTATATCATTGTTGTTTATGATTTGATTTTATGCCATATCATTTTAACTAAGATGTTTTAATAGTTTTTGGTTTAATACTTTTTAAGGGGTGGGTGGGTTTTGGGCTCTAGGGGATTTATATTGTATGTAATTTTAATTGTTGTTAGCCACCTCAATTGTTCTCAGAGAGGAGAGGTACAAATAAATTTTATTATTATTATTATTTTAGAGTAGCCAAAAAGATACAAATTAGATATCTTTATATTTCTTGGTACAGTCGCACCTCTGTTCTCACAGACTTCAGGTCCACAGTTTTGACTATTCAAAGAGCGGCGACCTCCGTCAAAATCAATGGGGCACCCCCTCCATGGGTGCACCCCATTCAAGCCTATGGAGCTTGAATACTGGCAATTCTCTGTTTGGATCCCCCCCCCACAAAAAGAGAGGGCAGACTGTATATTTTCTTGTATTCTCCATGTATTTGATCAAAGTGTGGTAGAGGAACAAGTTAATATCCTCTGTCCATGCTGGCTAGGGCATTTTGAGAGATGTAGCCTAAAAATACCCAAAAACTTTTCTATGCTCTG
The DNA here is from genome assembly GCA_026167975.1 of Phrynosoma blainvillii. Taxonomy (NCBI): domain Eukaryota; kingdom Metazoa; phylum Chordata; class Lepidosauria; order Squamata; family Phrynosomatidae; genus Phrynosoma; species Phrynosoma blainvillii. The sequence continues at coordinate 116,819,106 of JANUYF010000005.1, forward strand.
CAATTCTATGCATCCAGTGGATGATGAGAGTGGGTTCATGGTGCCCAGAGCCTACTCTATATGTTGAAAAGTCAAGGAATAAAATCCATGGATGCAGAGAAGCCAGAGTTAGCAGTCATGATCCTGTGTTACCTTAATACATTGACTGACTACATCAAGCCTGGTCCTCCAAATGTTGTTGGACCTCAACTACCACTGACTCAGGCCGATGAAAACTGTAGTCTACCATCTGGAGAGACACAGGTTACTCACCTCTGGAACAAACAGACAGAAGGTAAGAACACTGTCATCATGGGGGGATGGCAACTTTGGAACTGTCCAATTTGGCTTCCACTGTATCCATATATTATGTTGCCAACTAATTATATACATGGGGGTGGTAGTCAAAAGAGGAATTGAAAAGATACCACAGAAAAATAAAGCAATTGGAGAAATCAGTCTCACAATGCAGAGGCTGAGTCCCTCATCATTCCACAGCCCTACTCAGTTTTGTATGGCTTCAAGATGTCATTATATTCCTTTTTCTCAAAAATATCATTCCTGGTTTCAGAACTGTATCATTAAAAAAAAAATACAAAATCTATGACCACATCACCATGGACAGGCCATTTGAATACATTTCTCCTCATTCCAACCCTGTTGTTCTTAATCAGTGGCTCCCCAACCTTAAGTCCTCAGATAGGGTTTGATTGCAACTTCCCAAATCTCATCAACCACTAGAGATTGGTCAGGAATGAGGGGAACATTTGGATGTCCAATCAAATTTGGGGTCCGAGGTTGGGACACACTGTAACCTAAACATAGTAATACACTGGCTTGTCATGTCCTTCCTTCCATGTTGGTAAGGAATCTTCCCAAACAAGAGCTGGGCTTCTATTCTGCTAACATTCATGTCAGCAAATAAAGTGAGAGAGAGGCATCCCTTTTAAAGGGAGTCATTGAAGCTGCTTTCATCACCTTAGCAGAATTCTTTTCTGAAACTTGAAAAAAGTTAACCTTTTAGACTAAAACACCAGAAATTCCATAGCCAGCATATCTACTGTTCAAGAAGTGACTTTTTCAAGCTCTTCTTTTCTCAGAAGGGCTATGTGTCTGTCCATGTATGGTGTGAAGTTGTCACCTTTTTCTCTAGCAGGCTGTCTGTGTTTTTGACTGACACAGCTACAGGACAGGGGGAAATTTAGCAGACATTGTTTTTCTCAGCCAGGAGAAGATTGAGTGACTGAAGGCCGATCCACACTTTATAATTATAGTGCTATTATTCCACTTTAGCTGCTGTGGTTGCATAGCATGTGGAATTCTGAGAATGGTATTCTAGTGAGGGACTAGAGAGCTCTGGCTGATAATTCTAAATGCTCCTCCCTAAAATGCAGATCCCAAGATTCACAGGACAGAACCACACCAGTTAATGTGGAATAACAGTACTATAATTCTATAGTGTGAATAAACACCAAGTGTTTGCACCCTGTCTCTCCCTTTGATTAATTCCAGCCTCAGCCAAGCAAAGGGACCCTTCCAGGTAGCTGTCCTGTGACTCACTATTGACACCAGCTTCCCCATTGCCTTGTTTCTCAAGGAGCTGCTCAATATTTGGTGTGGCCTGGGGGACACTTTCCAGCTGCCCGCTGCTTGTTGATGCCGTCTGGTCAAAGAGGGTGGGAAGGCTGCTGATTGGGGACCTGTATTGTGTAGAAGGTGAAAGGAAGAGAGCCATTGGAATATTAAATATACATGATTACACAATCAGGAAGAACATTCAAGATCCCTCCCTGTCCTAAAATAAGTTTTCAGTACCTCTTGCCTATTGCTCTGAACTCCACATCAGCTGGATCCAAGGCAGGAAGACAGGAAAAGCTCAGTTCTGCAAACTGCATATACTATGCAGATTCTGAAAATATTTGCTTATTTTTCACACATTCTTTTGTTACTTTTATGCCCAAGGAAAGACCTTGCCATCTCCTGTCTTCATTTCCTCCTTTTCAGATTTTCCCAGACATTTTACATTCATATCCTCCAACATTTCACAGATGAAAACTGGGACACATGTGGC